>JANDJT010000001.1:33102610-33115405 GCA_024331685.1 Stegophilus panzeri | reverse complement strand
TATTATAAATTCTTTATTCTAATATTTTGAGATACTGGATTTTTGATTTCCATGAGCTGTAAACCGTAATCATCGAGCTTAAAACAAACAAAAAAGGCTTGAGATATTTCAATTTATGTGTAATGAATCTAGAATATATGAAAGTTCCACTTTTTGAATTAAATTATGGGAAAAAAAAACTTTTCCACGATATTCTAATTTTTTGATATGCACCTGTACTGTAAACCTACAAAATGGACGATGAAAGTAGGTAAGTAATAAAGTGGGCAAGAAATGGATTGTATATCAAGTGAACTTTCACTCTATTAAGATCTTCACACACATGTGAACCAATACGCAAATGAATGATTCTATATAATCAGAATATTGTCCATGTATATCCACTTATCAGGTCTAACGTACACCGTCCAAACATGGCAGCTTCCTCCAGTTGAGACAGAATGCCAAGGTTTATATTAGAGCCTCTGAGAGATTCTGTAAGCAGAACTGTGTGTGCTATTTGTTTGTGTCCTTGTGTGCATATGGTATTTATCATTATGTGTGTAGAAATGTGTGTATGTGTGTGTGTTTGCCGCTGTTGTCCTGGACGATATCATTGCGTGTACCCTGCTGTGTGGGTGAGTGATGAGGCGAGTTTGGAAATGCATTTCTCACAGTGTGAGTGTTCAGCCTCAGCCTGCTGTGTGTTAGCGAGTTGCAGCAGTGTATGGAAGGCCTGCAGGGAGTGGGGACGATGGCCAAGGGACAAAATGCACACACATACACCCACAGACAAAAATTTGGTCCTCAGCACGATTAGCTTTATGCTTATGCATCTAAATGTGTAAAAGAACACAATTCTCACACTTTCTGTCTCTCATCTTTCTAGATAATTGTATAACTACAGCCAAGTAAGGAATTACACACGTGTGGGCTTACTGTTATAGGAAAATAATCAATGACTATGTTTACATGGACAGCAGTAATCTAATTATTGAGTTTATTCTGAGTAAGACAATATTGTGATTAAGGTGTTTACATGAGTCACGTTTAGAATATTCCTTTCATGTTCCCGTTTTACATGTTATAGAACATAGATCGATTAACGGCACATGTCATTACGTCCCCACGCCACGCCGTCCGACATTCCCTCCAGAATTTCACATATCGACGTACAGTTGGTCTTCGTTATGGTACCGTATACAGTTTAGGGTGTTTTTATTTAAAATGTTTATGAACGCTTCAAGTGCGGTTAATTATTTGTCATACTGTACGTGCAAATAGACAACTGCTTGAAGCCGTGGGGTGCGTCCCAAACCGCGTACTTACCTACTATATAGTAGCCGAGATACATGTATTTCACCTACTATAGGCCTATAGTAGGTAAGTACGCGGTTTGGGACGCAGACTCTTGTTTGCCGTTAAAAGGTTGAGCACTGCCGTGTGTGTACGTGTCCTGTCGCAAAATACGTTGAAAACTCTCACGACGTTAATAGTGTGATTAAGGTGTGTACGTGTCTGTAATACACGTCGATAATGCGACTAAAACAGAAGTACTCTACATATCTTAATTCCATTTGCGTTTACTTCGAGTAAGACTTTAATCGGATTAAGGTAATTAAAAATTGCTGTTTACATGCTAGTTTCTTAATCAGAGTATCGTCTTAATCGGGTTAATATCGGATTATTGTTGTCCATGTAAACGTACTGAATGACATAGTAGTGTGGAGCTGGACCCCACCCTCCCCCCAAAGAAAAAATAAAATAAATAATTTCCAATAAAAGCATGTTCTATTGTTGTTTTATTTCTCTTATACCACAGCAATTTGCAAAGGATTATGGCATGTCATAGTTTGTAGCCCCTCATACCTACATTTTGAAATTGTGGAAGGTTTATGAAACAAATTGTCATTCCCTCACCATCCATTTTTTTTTCTGTCACTTAACATTAATAAGAGAAAAGTGTTATGTTAAAGAGAAACTGCAAAAATGTAAAGTCATGTGTGTGTGCATTCTGAAGTGTTTTCCATGTTGGGGAACCTAAATTTACAGCTTTGACTGACACTGGAAACTCCTTCCATAAATGCTAAATCAATGTCTCCTTACAAAAAAAGTCACCACTTCTTAAGCGTTTACTGAAGATAAATGAGTGAACGAACAATTTTTTCTTCAACATTCATCCTCCAAAGGCCCAAGCAAATCCTCTTCTTTTTTTTTAAACTCCAGCTTGTTTATTTATTTATTTATTTATTTATTTATTTTGTCACTTCACCTCCCACAGCACCTCATTGCCAGTCCTTTCTTCCACTTTGCATCTGTGGACCTCGGCATTCTCTCACTCCTTTGTTTCATCAGAGTCCTCCTTGCTTCCTGACTCATGGTGCGCATCATCGGCGTACCCGCTGAATGAATTTAATCAGTCTTTCCTTTGATGAATGCCTTGCCGGCCCCCAAAAAGGTTAGGCGTTATTAGTAATCAAGCAGAACTCCGGTAAACAGCAATATCTCAGCCGTGGCCCGCAGGAAGCTCTGTGCACAGATTAGCACAGTGAGGAGAAAGAAAAGAGGAGTGGAAAAAAAAAACCCTAACAGTCTCCACCGAGAGCTTCTTGGAGCTCATCTGTCGCCGTGAAAGGAACATGACGCAATGGATGTTTATTTCATTTGTCAAGCTGCCCACGTTATGTGTGTGTTGGCTTCTGTTGCAAGTGAAGTGAAAGGACTAGCAGTTTAATTCCCAGTGGCACGGCTAAGCAAGATTTCCATTATCATGTGCTGCACCGTGGATGCATATTAATAAGTATCACTACGTCCATTAGAAATATTCCTGATGATTCCATTGTATCCTGATAACATTGTGACTACAGACATTTACACTTGTGAGCATATCTGTATCTGGTTAGTCCAGCTGAAGTCTGATTTCTGCCTCACACATTAATATGCAAGTCACTCGATCAGGTCTTGAGTGAATCTAGATAAACAAGTGGAGCAAGTGTGATCGTTTTTCGTCTTAACACTGTTCTCTATCGTGAGTACTCACTCCTGAATAATTTACCACTTTTCAATGCCCTCTAAAGCTCTCAGAAAGACAAACTGGTTGTCGTGTAAACTTATTTGTCTTCGTTTGATGTCTTAGCAATGTTTATATGTCAGTGAGGCCTGGTGCTGCCTTACCCTTGTATCGACATTTACTGAGGCACAGCTCATGAGACATTAAATGAGAAGAGTTAGTTACACACTATAAAATGCTGGGTTATTTTTCTACCCAAACGTTGGGTTGAACCTTTTGGGTCATTTAATTGGGTTATTTTCTGTCTTGGGTAGTTTTGTGTAACCCAACCGTTGGGTTATTGACTGGGTCATTTTCACTGACAGTTCAATGAATGAATCAATGCACCCCTCCCCCACCCCAACGCATCAACTCAGATCCTTGGGTCAAATTAACTCAGCGCGGACTGTTTGAATTCGCCTCATGTGGAGGTAGTGGTTTTTGAGGCGAGGAAACCAAATGACCACAGGTCAGTTAGTGTTCATTATTATTTCGCATCAATGCTGCTGAAAATGCCTGAACGAGTTTGTGATATTTATGCAGGGAGCTGTCGAAAATGTATTCATTCGGTTACACTACTAGTGTCATGTGTTTATATCGGCTGTGAAATATGGGCTGAGGTTATTCTATAATTCTCTGTGGCTGCATCTTATCTGAGGCTCCGAGTTAGGGTTAGCTAGCTGGATGCTGTCACCAGTAGGGATGAGTGATACTAATCTAGACACTCACCTGAGTTAATAACATTACTTTAGCATACAGCTCGCGGTAATTAGCATTAGGAGTATGGGTTAGAGCTGTGTTTCTTCAAGTATTCATTGAATGTTAATGCTGGGTAACAGGTGCAGACAATCAGTGCCTAACGGAACTTAGCTAGCTCCGTAATGTCCAGGCCAGAAGTTCTTCACAAGGCTAACGTGACAGAAAGAGAGGATGGGGTTAGAGTAGGTTGTAATGCTTTCCACTATCTCTGTAATGTTTGAGTAATCAGGTTGAGCAAAAAAAATTGTGAGGTGCTAAAAGCAGGAAAATAAATATTCGCAAGTTAGCTAGATTTTCCTCGTGAGGCTACAGCGCTATTTTGTTCATTAGGAGAGCGGAGGTCACATTTCAAAATTATACAATTTGGGATTCTGTATCACGATTTCTCAGTTAAAGCCCAAAGGCATTTTTCGTATTTTGTAGCTAACAAGTAACCAACACTCTTTTTGCTCTTTTACAGCTTTTCAAATGGAAGGGAGTGGGACTCTTGTCTTCCCAGATGGCCAGGAGATTTATAAGAAGATGCATCAAATTCAGTTCTTACATCTGTCAATTGTTTGAATGAATTTTAATAAATGTCACCTGAATTTCATGCAATTGTTTGTTTATTTTGTGAGCATTTTAGTAGAATTTTAGTATAGAAACAAATTGCATTTTCGGATAATTGTTAAAAAGTATAAACAGCACATCTGTGTTATTTTTGTGTTATTTTTTAACACATCTTTGTATGGAAATGTTTAACATACAGCATGTGTTAAATGTACTAACACACTGATTGTGTTAAAAGCAACACAAAATCCTTAACTAGACATGCAGGTGTATTAAAAATGAACACATGATTGAGTGAAGGTCTGTATCAATATATTTATCCATAAAACCATTACTGTACACTAGACAACACAAAAATGTGTGATAACAGTCCAGTTTACATGACATGAAATGCACCGCTATCTTCGTTAGCTTCGGATTACTTGTTTGTAACGCTCACTGGATCGTAAGTTGGTTACTCAGTTTTTTTTTTTTTAAATGTTTTAAACGTCTCCTTTGATCAAAATCTGATATTTTTGTCTTAAATATTTGAGTCATTTACTTCAAAGTCTATATATAAACACCACTTTAGCAGCTTGACATTATACATTACATTTCTGAACACCTTCTTGTGTATAAATAAAGGAGATACCATGGTGACATTTGTTTACAATGTGGTGTATTTGACATTTTCAAAGGGTAAAAATAACCCTGAAAATATGAACCCATTTATGAAATAAAATTAACCCACCGTTTTTCTAAAAAAATAACCCATCCTTTGCATTGAAAAACAACCCATTTGCTGGGTTAAAATTAACAGCCTAACTTGATGGGTTAGTTTAGCCCAAAATGTGTTCTGTCCTATATTTACCCAGCCGTTTGGCTTAAAATAACCCAATTTGGGTTGTTTTTGATTCAGAGTTTTTTCGAGTGTATGAGTGATGTTTTCTTTCTATCCTCATGAGGCTGTCCATTAGTGTCATTTAAATGTTGATAAATGACAGCAAAGAAAAAGCCAAACTAAACTTCAATTAAATAAAATAAATAAAATCTAATAAATCTGTGTCATATTACACTATTTATGGATGTACCAATTCTGAAACTGCACTCGTTTGGCTGACCCAGGGGCCTTGGTAGCTCAGTGGTTAAGACGTTGGACTACTGATCGTGAGTTCAAATCCCAGCACTGCCAAGGTACCACTATTGGTCCCTTGAGCAAGGCCCTTAAACATAGTTGTATACTGCAAATCAGTTGTATACTGCAAATGAGATAAATGTGAGTCACTTTGGATAAGGCTGTCTTCCAAATGCCATAAATGTAAATGACCCAGCTGAAACTGCTGAAAACCAAGTGCGCAGTATGGAAGCTTGTATCCACCAACAGAGGCCTTATAGAGAGGTCTATGAGTGTCCTTCCTGGGATGGAGGATGGGATGTGATGTCTACAGCAGTGTCTGGGAGGTTCTTCCACGCTGACCTGAAATGTGAACCACCATGAGAGTAAAATTAGAGTAAAACATAGTGTCCAAAACTAGATAAGTGGGATTGGATAGTGATGTGCAACCCGTGGCTCTGAAAGTGCTCTTTCACCCTGCACTGATCAGGATGGAAGAGTGCAAGAGTTTTATTTAAATATTATTTCATTTTAAAAGGATAACAAAACTACTGTAACTTCATATCCAAGAGTGGTCAGAATTCCTTCAGAGGTGGGATTACAAAGAAAGCCCCATGCAAACCTTCACATTTCATGCAAAATGATACCCAAGTGTTAACTGTCCATTAAAGCAAAATAAAAAAGACTTTCCTAGTGTAGTTTTTTTTTTTGTTTTGTTTTTTTTTGCAGCTGAGTAATCTAGTGTGAAATATTTTCAAAACAATGTACAATAAGCCTGATTTCTTAACTGTCTGCCTTAATCTTTTTCTCACCACGAAGACTAATTGACATCCCCATAGAGGTGACACAGCTGTGCATGTATTAGTTGAATAGTCCATGCAACACATTATATAGTCTATAAAATGTCGTATCTGTTTTTTCTTCATATATGAGCTTAGATCAGGCTGCCACGTGTACATTGATTCATTGAACTACATTAAAAGCAATTATAAGGGACTTCATGTAGATCGTACGAAGATTAACAAGGCCACCATGTTTGATAATGACATTTTCCAATCGTTTTGTTCTTACTATTTGAAACCTGGTTAAAAATAAATAAATAAATGTTCGTCGCATTCTGTCTCACCACCACTTAAGCATGTGCACCATAGTTTAGACATGAACTGCTGATAATATCCCAATCTGCCTCTGAATTTCTCTATTTCACATTTGCAGGTAGCAGTGCAGCTTTCCTGCTTTCAGCTACGACCCTGAAATCAGTCTTCCCATCAGAACTGACCCAGAGAGATAAGCTGTATCCCATTCAGCAATCAGGACCAGCTCACATAAACACTTAGACATGATGACAGGCTATGGCAGCTATTTCCATAATCATCCACTGCAGAGAACACTGAGCTCATCTTGTAAAACCAGAAGAGACAGCTCTTCTTATTCACACAGTCTGGCGTCTCACTATGCCATAGAACATTAAAAGGGCTGTATTCAGAGGCAGCAACTTAAAAGTTCTACTGATATTTATGCAGGGAAAATTACTCATGTTCAGTGACGGGTTACGCGGCTGTGTGAGGTCATTTTGCTATGCTTCACACTCAGATTATTAAAACTAATTACTCTTATTATTTTGTCAGCTTAGAAAATAGCACTTGATCCAGCACATGCTATTATTTGCTTTGTTTTTTTGTTTTGTTTTGTTTTGTTTTGTTTTTTTTTTGTTTTTTTTTTAAGTATCATGCTCCAAGAGTTAATTATGTGCACAATTTAATAAAGCAACATGATAATACACCAAGGTCATGAAATCTGTCTTCAACTTAATATGATAATGTCAATGATTTTGGTAATGTGACGTGCTCTCCTAAAGAAGGATAAGATTACAGAGCATTCCTATTTTTATCATTATAATTATTCCTCATTTTATGCTGATTATTAATTACAGTATGTCATATTTACTGTATATATTTAATATTGGCCTCAAATTACATTCTCTTTTTTTATGTATTCACAGCCCAAAACATAAATTTCCATTGGCAGTGGAGCTGGACTTACATAAGAAATGTAATAAAGAACAATCGGCTTAAAGTATCTGCATAATTGAGCCATGTTACTGTGTATGTGCAAATCCCACATAACTGTCCATACACTGCTTAAGTCTGTAGTTATGTCTGAGGTCTAAATAGCCATGTGTCCATGAACATGGCCCTGAGTGACTGTGCATTCTTGTAAAGTTTAATACAAACCTAGTTGGCTTAAATACTCAAATAAGTCTGGAAAACCTTGATTAGCTGGACTGTGTGATTAATCATGCTTTTGAATCAACTCTTTAGGCGTCTGCATATTTAGTGATGGATCTTTCAACATTTATCTTGCAGACCAGCTTTTACACATTATGCACAGGAACTGCATTTTAACATCAGACTAAGAGTTATCTCTCAAAAGTATGTCAAAAGCGTCTTTTCAGCAATAAAAAAAGCAGACGGGGCACGGTAGCTTAGCGGTTAGCATGTTTGGCTCGCATCTGCAGGGATGGGGGTTGGTTTCCTGCCTCCGCTCTGTGTGCATGGAGCTTGCATGTTCTTCCCATGCTTCTGGGATTTCCTCCAGGTGCTCTGGTCCATATTTTATATTACGTTACACATAACTTTAATACTTATGATCATTAGAAAGCGATTACAAATGCCGCTTACTCTCCAGCTTTCTACATGTTCAAATAGCATCACCCATACACACTGTTCCCCCGCAGGTCTGATCTTGTATTAACACCATCTATGATCTATGTTATATACTTCTCTCTTTATTCCTTAAGAAGGACACGGGAGACACGAGTGTGTTTAACCAGGTGCTCAGCGAACTTTTTATTGTTATTTATCAGAATAACACTACACACTCTATCGACAAGGTTTCCGTATGTATAGCGTAACATAGCAAGGGCGTAAGGGAACACAAAAAGATAAATTCTCATTTCGTAAATACACAACAATCTACATAAAAAGGAAATGGTGCTATAGAACTGAACAGCAAGTGACATATAATTGAACCTCATTCAAAACTCTCACAGCTACATGTAACTGACACCTAGATAAAAACTTAGGAACAGTGAGATCCAAGAATAATCCTACTATCTCACCACCCCTGTGGATACCAGAGTGCTTTTGGATAATTGGATTAGTTAGTGCTTCGGGGTTATTTAAAAGAAGTCTTGAATTATAAATGATAAGTTATAGCCTTGTTTCTCCACTTGTAGAAGAATTGGACACCAACCATGCCTTGGGTGATTGACTGTAATTCAATTGGGAAATTTTGTGTTTTCAACCCAGGCATTTTGTAAAATGAGAAAGAAGGCTAGCTAAGCCTGAGGTAACGCATTCTCCTGAGTATCACAGTAGCATCTAGATTTGATAGAGTTCAGCTACAATTAAAGGGGCACTGTATTTGGTAAGATGCCACACCTAGAGGTGGCGTGGCATGAAAAATGCATGGTATGACTACAACTTGACACATGCAGCATAAGTGCAAGCCTTGAATTATTTGGTTGCAGAAACATATTTTAATGAATTTGTTAAGAGGGTCACTCAGCCTTACAACATTATAAAAAGTAGATTTACCACAAAAGCAAAAAAAAAAAAAGTCAAGATTTGAATGCTAAAACCATTAAATTCTCAATAACAAAATTTAAATGCAACTACTGTAAATTGTTAGAATTGAAATATACAGTATTACTTTGGAATATCACACATTTGTATTTATTTGTTTTCAAGTAAGCTTCTTGAAATTTAAACGTATTTTGTTAACTTAACGTGTTTAACTTAACGTATTGTCATACATTAAGGTTGTATCCTTCACGTGTCTGTCTCACCTGTTCCTATTTCCCCCTTGATTAAGTTGTGTATTTAAACACCTCGTATGTCTTTGTTCACCACACAGTATTCAGTGTTTCATCACCATGAGCATTACAGAGCCTGTGTTTCCGTGTTTGTTGCCTCGTTTCTTGATCTCATTTGGTTTCTTGTTTTATGCTTTTGATTTCCTTTGTTATCTCAGCTTGTACATCGCCTGGCCCTAGCCTGTTTTGTGGATTACATTTATGATCATGATTTGGATTTGTCAGCCTGCCCCTCAGTAAAAGCCTTTTACTGTACTTGCATCCGTCTGCACACCTGATTCATGACAGAATGCTGTGCCTTCTTCATGGATGCAGCAGGAAGGTGAGAGGGGAGCTATGCGCACATGACTGTACCAGTGTTTGACTCAGTGGATTTTCCCCAGTGGCTTTTCATGGACAATCTGGCTCCATTTCATGGCACTGGAAGCTCACTGAATGGATTCTTCCTCCAGTGGCAGTTTTATTTAGACAGCCTTGTTGAATCCAAGCCTGAAGAGAAGGAGTGGCTGGGGTTCATGTTATCCGGGTTCTCACCCAGTGGGCAAAGTTTCTAGTTGCCATGGGAACTATGGGCCCAAGTTCATCTACCTCATGAGGGTGATCTACAGTAACGCAGACTTCAAGTTAAAATATTTTGGGGAGGGCCAGCCTGATGGCCGAGCCCACTCGGTCATCCACCATCTTCTTTGAGGTGAGGAAGGCTGGAGTCAAGGAGAAAGTGAAGTCACCTCCAGCACTCCAGCCTGAGGTCAACATGGCGGCCACAACCCCAGAGCTCCAGCCTGAGGTCGACGTGGTGGCTTCGACCACAGCCCAGCTCTGTCCAGAAGCCAAAAGTGCAGCCTCCACAGCCCAGCTCCAGCCAGAGGCTGACAGTGAGGCCTCCACAGCAAAGCTCCAGTCTGAGGTTGACAGTGCGGCCTCCACAGCAACGCTCCAGTCTGAGGCTGACAGGGCGGCTTCCACAGCAGGGCCCTTGCTTGAGACCAATGAGGGAGTCTCTCCTGATGTGGGTTAACCCTAACCCTAACCCTAACTGGGAGGTCGATGAGATGGCCTCCCAAGCCCTGTTGACACCTGATGCCAATGAGACTGTCTCCCTGGCCAAGCTCCAGTTTGAGGCCAATGATGAGGCCTCCAAAGTCCTGTTCCTCCTCAAGGCCGATGGCACAGCCTCTCAAATCATGTTCCTGCCCGAGGCCAATGGTGCAGTCTCCCAAGTCCTGTTCACGCCAGAGGCAGACAAGACTGCATCCCATGCCATGCTACTGCAGAGGTCTATGGCACGGTCTCCTAAGACCAGCTCACACCCAAGGCTAACTGCACAGCCTCCCAAGCCTTGGTCCCCCTTCGCGACACTGCCCCATTTATATAATATACACACACACACACACACACACACAATATATATATATATATATATATATATATATGCTATGAATGCTATGAATTCAATGGTGCTTCAATGTCTAAATTTCATGATATATTAATGATATATCATATTCACAATTTCAATGTCTCTTAGTTGCTTGCTTAATTAAGCTACCCTGTTCTAGCACATTCTAAATGTGAAGGTAACGTGAAAAAAAATGTGTTTTATTAACAGTATGTTTATAATTTTTGCCTTAGCCTCGTGTTGTTACTTGCTACATATATAATATATAAAAATACAAAACTAATTATTGTTAAACACATTGTTAGCATTTTTATTTATAGGATTATGATCCAGTCAGTGGTAATCATTATTTTGTGTATATATGCATTTATGTTTTGTACAGGTATAGTCCTCCCAAATCTGAATGCTATTTTTATCAATTCTGTAAGCGTGCTCATTAGATGTGGCAGCCAATATGCTAGGAAATCATTTGTCCTCCACACAGGAGGATAAGTACCAGTTTAATTACCTCTTATTCAATCTGACCAATGAGTTCCTTAATTAGATAAACTGAAGAAATGGATTCATTAGTTTTGTGTTCGCTGATATGTTAAACAGCAGATGAGCATCATTTATATCCACACCCCGAAATGCAACATGAACCACATCCAGACAGGCCGTTATCAAAGCCTGACCTCGAACTGACACATCTGTTCATTTTATATATTGGATATAAACAAAGGAATGATGAACTGTGCATCACTCTCACTGCTGGAAATCACTATGAACTCGGATTCACAGCTAGAGAGTAGGAGTGCTAAAAATGTACTATTGATTAATAATGTCTCTTTTTACTACTTTACCTTCTCAGGATATGAGGTTATCAGAGGGCACCTTTCAGACTTCCAGATGAAGGTCCGCATGGAAGTAGTTGGTATTTAGAGAATTTTTTTTTTTTTTTTATTTGAGATATTTTAGAGAACCACTCTAAAATGTAAGTTTATACCAAAGAAATGTTGAAATTTGAATTCTTCATTTGCATTTTTAGAAGGAGCCTCCAGTGTCTAGCTGCTGTAATCTAAGTGAAACAAGGAACTACTGATAAACTTATATATATATATATTAAAAAAAAAAAGTATGACGTATTAAATAAATTACTAAATAATAATTAAATAAATGAATGAATGAATAAATACTGTACTGTAAATAATTAATTAATAAATACTGTACTGTTATAGGAAAATAATCGACTTTGGGGTGGTAACAGTAACTATTTCTTCATGTCAAGTTGTATCACATCAGTTCATCATTGATTATTTTCCTATATTATTTCCTCCTCATACTGTATTTTACTTTTTTAGCAAAGATTACTACAAACAAAATAAGTTTTAAAAAATATATATATATATTTTGTTAAGGTCTCGTAATTGACTTGGCCAGTCTAACACCTTCCACTTTTTCCCTCTGATGAAGTTGGTAGTGTGTTTGGGTCTTTGTCTTGCTATAAAGTTTGATAAAGTTCCTTCGAATTAATTTGAATGCATTTTTTTGTAAATTGGCAGACAAAATGTCCCTGTAAACTTTTGAATCCATTCTGCTGCTACCTTCATGAGTTACATCATCAATAAAGATTAGTGAGAATGTTCCAGAAACAGCCATGCAAACCCACGCTATGACACTACCCTGTTTAACAGATGAGTACGTATGTTCCAATATTTTTTGCTCACCTTCAAATTGTGTTGTCTGATAAAACATGTGTTGTGTTCTATGTTGTTTAACACATCTACAGTGCCCTCCACTAATATTGGCACCCTTGGTAAATATGAGCAAAGAAGGCTGCAAAAAATCGTCTTTATTGTTTAACCTTTTAATCTTTTGTTTAAAAAAATTCACAAAGATACTCTGCTGTCATGGATATCAAACAATTGCAAACACAACACAGGTTTATAATACACAGGTTTAGAATACATGGCGAGAGATCTGAGACCATTCCTTCATACAGAATCTCTCCAGATCCTTCAAATTTCAAAGATCCCTAAGACGCAACTAACTTCTGCAATTCTCCAGCTGTGATCCTTGGAGATTTTTTGGCCACTCGAACCATCCTCTTCACA
>JANDJT010000001.1:33068959-33081733 GCA_024331685.1 Stegophilus panzeri | reverse complement strand
TAGGTAAGCTAGCTACCTAATCATAGAATCCTTTTGTTTATTATTTTGGCCTTGGCCCACCCTGAAGATACGCCTGTCTTGGTTAATTTGTATAGTTATATGTATATATTGTCTGACATAATATACCACAACCTTTCTGAACAACCTTGTTGTGTTGTATTTCCTGGCTCCCTCATTTAATATTTAAAGATCAATCAACTTGAATCCCGAGCTGGTTACTCTGTGCGGTCCAACCTAGACTGGGCTGTAACAGCTGTCAAATTGAATAAAAGCAAGAGGCAGTTTAACAACAACAACAAAACAATTACTAAACAAAGACTAATACTAAGATTCAGTATATGAGTGAGAAGATGGAAAACATTGACGTAAATCTAATATGAGTCTAGTATGTTTATTGTCAATGTATTCCTGCATGAATATTATATTAACTAGTTATAACTATCACATTAATCAGTGCTTTTATTTAACATCCATTTATTTTCCATCCTCATCATTCAGCAGTTTCTAATTCTGGACTAGATCCAGCACATCGTATAATTTTGTATTATGTTTTTTTTTTTTAGGTTTTTTTTTGTTTTTTTACTCTGTTAAACTGTGTGCATAGCTTAATGAAGAGGCATGATATTAAATCGGTCATGAAATGGTAATGTTGATTAATTATTCACACTTTTAATTCACTATTTTAAGCTGCCGAATGAATAGAATAATGCTAATGTTTTTGTTTTTTTTTGTTAATTCAGTGCACTCTTCTGTAAAGAAACTGTGCCAGCAGTTTGAAGGATAATCTTACCCAGCACTGATTTGCAACACTGATAGCTCACATTATGTATTGATAATTTTATCCATAAAAATATTCAGTCCTCAAGTGAAGCAATGTCTCTGATTAAGCTGCGTTTCCTCAGATGTCCTCTGTGTGAAAAAGCAACCTTGTAGTGGACGTTAAAGTGTCGATACTATTAATTAACATATAGTGCCATATTTATGAATTTAATATTGCGTATTTATGTATGGAATGCCATTGGTTTGTTTATTTTTCTCTCATATTTGCAGCCTAAAATATCACTCAAGCCAATATCACACAAGAACATGTGCTTTTGTTGAAGGTCTGATCCTCTGATCATTTCCGAATCGTGTTTAAGCTTGTAGTTATATCTGAGGTTTTTGTGTACCGATGTGCACGCAGTGAAGGTTTAATACCAAAATGACTCACATGATCACTTAAATGGGGAATCTCTCTGGGTTCAGATTCCTCCCCGGTTTAATGATGCCGCTGCTATTGTGTTAACTTATAAGCTCTAATGACAACACATTATTATCCAAAGAGCAAAGCACTGCTGGGTGTACGACTGAACTTTAAATGAACTCGCGAGCTGTGTCATTTATCTCTCCGGTTCTGACCTTTCTTCAGACGTAATTAAGAGAAAGATCACAAAAGAGTCAAGTAGATCAAGGAGTCACGTCTCACGACTTACATTAGAACGACTCCGAATGGGCTTCTTAATAGAGTAATAACAGACGTCGCAAGCAATACAGGCCAAATGTAATGTCTTTTACATCCATACTCTTATATTGCTCATAATGTAGAGATTTAAAAAAAAATGGCAGAAATGTTTGTTGATCAGGGCTTATCACACAGAGAGGTTATTATGAGACCAATGCACCTGACTAGTGACATTTATCAGATATGAAGATGTCTGTGTGTGTGTGTGTGTGTGTGTGTGTGGCTCATGTGCATGCATCTCAGGGCTCTAATACGACCACATTATCCCCCCGTCACCGGGATTAAAAATACATCATGATTCCTCCTCACGTGTAAGCAGTGACATTAAGTCTGGTTGTGATTCTCTGTAAAATCTATTTATAAGATATTTTGGATAAGCTACATAATTTTCGAATGTCTGTTTAAAGGCTGATTTTTAGGATTTATTTTCTGTGACTGAATAATGATAACGTTTAGACGGCCTTATTTGTAACAACTGGACGTTCTGATAACATGCAGGATTATCCAGGATGATCTCATCACTTTAGAGGGGTGTTTCTCAGATCTGACCTGCACTCTGATAAACCACTGAGCCTGTGTTTGTATCAGTAAATCACTACACCTTTTTATTCCCACTTTCTATCCCTGCTAGTTTCCAAAGTGGATTATGGGTAGAATTTTAAGGATGTATTTTTTTTATTTTTTTTTTGTCACTGAGCAACATAAAAAATAATACAAATAAAAAACGTATGATGTGGATTTAAATTACAAAGAAGCAATTACAAATACAGTGGTTTGCATAAGTATTCACTTCCGCTTTGGGCTTTCATATATTTTGTAGTGTTAAAATCTGGAATTGAAATAAATTTAATTAGAGTATGTGTAAATTAGAGTCACATGTAATATCCATCCATCCATCTTCTATGCCGCTTAATCCTTTTTCAGGGTCACGGAGAAACCTGGAGCCTATCCCAGGAAGCATCGGGCACAAGGCGGGGTACACCCTGGACAGGATGCCAATCCATCGCAGGGCATACATTCACACACCCATTCATACACTATGGACACTTTGGACATGCCAATCAGCCTACCATGCATGTCTTTGGACTGGCGGAGGAAACCGGAGTACCCGGAGGAAACCCCTGACCCTGGAGGTGTGAGGCAAATGTGCTAACCACTAAGCCACCGTGCACCCTTCACATGTAATATGTCTACACAAAATAGCACACAATATTGAAGCGAGGGGGGAAAAATCAATAAAGTTATTGACAGTAACAACCTAAAATCTGTGATTGCATAAGTATTCACCCCCATTGCTGTGAAACATCTAAATTAGTTCTGGTGCAACCAGTTTGCCATCAGAAATCAAATAATTAACTAAAAGTGTGTACATTTAAAGCGTCACATGCTCTCAATACATGCAAACACACCTGTTCAAAGCAAGTCAGAAGTATCAGTTAGGGTGTATTGTTGTTTTTACTATATTTATTAATTCATCTTCAGTAAGCACTTTATCTTTGTTGTGGTATTGGATCCGAATCTGCCATGACAAGGAATAATGGGAGTACGGCAGGAATACACCCTGGATGAGACACCAGACACAATCAAACACTCCTTCATACATAGAGGCAATTTAGCATTGCCAACCCACCTACCTGCATGTGTTTGTGAGGTGGGAGGAAACCTGAGAACCCTGAAGAAACCCACACAGACAAAGTGAGAACATGTAACTGACAGAAACTTGAGCTCAGGATCGAATCGGAGACCCTGGAATTGTGTCGTTGAGATATAAAATATATTTGTATCAATGACTAATGTCTTTCTGTCTATCTGTCTATCTATCTATATATCTATCTAACCACTCCTCCTCATGGATCACCATTATTATTATTATTATTATTATTATTATTAAATGATGTTTGCAACTTATGAGCAAGTTTATTCCAGATGTATGAGCTTTAATTCAATTAGAGCTGTGTAAGAGTCTTACAGGCGTCAGCTCTGGTTTTATTCAGGCAGGGCTCTTGTGGTTGTGCTGTGGTTTGTAGCTCTCTGCCTACCCACTGTGGCGAAGGATGGAATTGAACATTCTTACAGAACTACAACATGAATTATATGATCATGTGTTTAAACATTTCACAAGTCCAAAACGGTATACACTACATGGGTGTTAAATGAAAGGGCTGGGTTTTTTTTTCTTTCTTTCTTTTTGACATACATAATTGATTGCTTTGTTGTGGAAAACCGCCACATTTTGCTTGTGTTTGTCGTGCAGCGTTTGCAATTAGATTGTAAAGGTCACAATTAATCAGGTTCTTTCAGTGGGAAATTGTGATGACTGGTGTTTGTGTGAAATGTATTTATGATAAGTAGTGATTAGAGTAGAGAATAAAGTTAGCTGGTATATAGGTAAGAGACCATGAGACAGAGAGAGAGATGGGGGGGATTTATTATTTAAAGAATCTATTCGATATAACGATTGCTTTCGGATTATGCTGAATATTTATTTTATCTAAAAGAATACTCAAACGATATAGAGAGAGCAGGAATGGCCTTGCAGTTAGAGAGATTACAAATAGTCAATGTAAGTCCCTGATGGACACGGTGTCATCTAATACAGCTATGTTTTCATGCTCCTTTAATGTTCAAGACACAGAGTCATGTAAAGGCCAGCATCATAGTTTAAACACACTACAAAAGAAACCACTAGTCTTTTTTTTCACTCTAGGCCAAGACATGCAGATTAGATTTTGAGAAAATTTGGAGCTTGTCTTATATATTTTTTGTTAAAAGATACGTACGGGTAGTAAGGCACTGTTTCTGTATTAGTGCCTAACCCTAAAATTCTAAATCCTTTCATCAGGGGTTAACGTTTAAAACTGTACTAACGGCCATGTTGAACTGTAATACGTTTTCCCAATAATTTACTCAGTATAGGATTTCAAATAAACCTTCAAAACAGGAAGGATCACTTAATCTTCGAACCATCCCACAACGCCATCTAGTGGACACAGACCCTGAATGCCTGTGTGGAGAGAGACGCTACATATCTGAGGTCTGAAACCCCAAAATATTTGGAAATATGAAACAAATATGTGTATAAAATTGTATATAAAATGAAAGGCAAAATACACTATCCAGTATGCAGACTTCAAATTTATCTGGATTTTATTATTATTATTATTAGTAGTAGTAGTAGTATTGTTGTTGTTGTTGTTGTTGTTGTTGTTGTTGTTGTTGTTGTTTGTCTGTCTGTCTTTGTTTGTTTGTTTGTACAGAAGTACCTGAATTTGTGTCTATGTCTGTGTGTGGTTGTGCAGGTCTGTATTGACCCACTATGTGCTTCCTTGCATCTTTAAAAAAAAACAAAAAAAACAACAACAACAAACAAACTAATAAATAAATACACTGTAACATAGAATGTCAGGTGTCGGTGACCTCAACAATTTATGGTTATTCTTTAATCTAGAGACAAACTACAGACTATCGACTTGTCTCTTTTTAATAATACCATGCCGCTGTTCAATTGAAGCGAATCCCACATCAGTGTTTTGAAAAGGACCAGGGATCGGATGTCTCTACTGCTCTCTACCTCGTAAACAGTCTTCGCCGAACACACTTCACCAAACATACCGAAATCAGGGCTCGAGTGGCCCAGAGTCCAGACAAATGCAAGTGTGAAAATAACTGTTTTGAGGATGTTACACCACATTAAACGTAACTATAAATGGATGAAAAGTATTCTCTTTTGAAGATAATGAAAAGTTGTCATTATCTGATCAATGGCAAATTGCTGTGGTATATGAAGAGTAAAACACTCCGGGTTATGCTGTTATTGAAATTTCATCACACCACCCTATTACTGATTATTTTCCTATAACAAAACACCCCTGATTGGTTTATTCCTTACTTTCTGATTATTACTGGTGAACCCAGGGCATTAGTGGGGATGTTGTGTATTTAGGAAAAGTAAAGTTTGGAGTTATGGTGGTGGTATCCTTTTTTTCTTTTGACCATAGTTCCCTAAAGGTATGTTCACACATACAGCGACCATTCATTTTCAATGAGAGCTGGCAACTTCCGGCGACATGAGCGACAGCGACCACTGGCGACCGGATGTGGGCGTGTCCAGCGACGCGACAAAGTTGAGAAAAGTTTAACTTTATGCAAATTTGGAGCAACTTGGTGCAGCGACTCCCAATGGGAGTGAAGACAGTAGAGAACACGTGATCTGCCTCTTGTCAGATACTGTAGTGCAGAAAACATGGAGTAAAAACTCATTTTAGCAGTTAGCAATTGGCCGATTTTATACAGTATGTCTCTGCCTGCATACAGAGGCCTAACAAAAAAAAATTGGGGGGCATTCCAAGTAAGCTGATTAATGTATTTAATAGCTTTGACCATGTGTGGAATGACAAATAGCATACTATACCCTGATTAGCTGAGTATCAATCCGATTTGGTTGATTAAATCACAAAAGAATGCATATCAAACATTTAGCTATAGTACCAATCAAAAGTTTGGACATGCCTACTTGTATTATTACTATTATTACTGTTTTCCACATTTTAAAATTACTCATCAGGCAGCAATTGAGTCATCAAAACTATTTTTTAAAAATGTCCTTAATTTCAAGATAGGCCTTTATGTCAAAAAGTCTTCAAGGTCGTGAGAAACATCAATTCATTCAGGTGTGTCTTTTGACTGGTGTTGTAAATCAACATGGATAGATAAAATTTCCAGATAAGTGATTTTGTAATATCATGTAGGCCATTATATAAAGGTGTCTATGTATGTGTGTTTGTACATTCTTTTCTAGTGGAGGAATGTAATAAAAAGTGGAAGAACCTTTGCGATGTTTATAGATGTGAACTACATAAAATAAAAGACCGGAGGAGTGGCTGAGCAGCAGACATCACTAGACCCTGGAAGTACAGTGGCATCATGGGCTTCCTCAACCCCTTCATGGAGGCAAGAGCCACCAGTGGCAGCATGCCTGCAGGGGTTAGAGAGCCCATGATGTCCTATGAAGTGCAGAGACAGGGAAAGGGGCACTGGAAGGGAATAGCAGGCAGGGACAGAAAGGCAGAACCAGGCATCAGCCAGCCAGATCCAGTCAGCAGCCATCCAGATCCAGGCATCAGCCATCCAGATCCAGGCATCAGCCAGACAGATCCTGCCTGGAGCCAGTCACATGATCAGCAAATGAGGCAGGAGTTAGAACATTCTCCCCAAGGCAAATCAAAAAGGCGAAGCTCAATAACATTATTTGAAAAAAAAAACACCTCATTGCTGCTTTGGACAGGACAGAGGCAGCACCCACCTCCATTCCACCACCAGAGGACCCTGATGAACATTTTTCAGAACCCTGTTGCCACAATTACAAACTCTGAATTCTAGCAGGAAAAAGAGTGTTACATTTCAGATTCACAAATTCATTTATGAGGCCCAGTGCAGCCAGGAAGAGGAGGAGAGCAGGACACAGCTGACAAGGCCATGAGGGGTGTTAGTAAGCTCATTTATCCTCATGCTCTTATCAGCTGTACTCTGTAGTATTTGTCATGTTAACATTTCATTGTCTTTTGTTTTTATTTTTTTGGTTTTTTTTGCCCACATATACTGTTCAGGTTCATAATTTAGTTATTCAAAAGTACTCTGCACTCACTGTTCTTTTAGTTAGGGTGTTTTATTTAATTTGATTGTGTACTAGAATTAAATAAAAAATATTCCAAACCTAGCCATCTATTCCATTTTTGTTGATACTCTAAAGTAAAATATAATTACAGAAATATCAGATATTTATTATTCATATTGTATTTAATCGTTTATTTATGATTATACCAAATCACCCATTTTAGACTTTTAGAATTACTCAGATTTGATAGATGAAAATATCATTCATAACCTTCCCAGTTACAGCCATCCCCTTCTCTAATGTGCTAATTATGGACCGTACATGTGCTGAGATGCTCATTTGGTATTAATGTGTCATGTGGTCATGTTCAGTACTGAATTCATAACATGGTGATGTCCAGTGAGAGTGTTTTAACCATATTGCAGTGACAAATAGATGTTATACACATGTTTAATTCATACTTTACACTGATGTATTGGGGAGGGATGTGTTTTAGGTGCATGTGCACCAGTATAGACTGCATATCATTAAATTGTATTGAGAAACGACAGAAAACATTGCTCTTTTAATGTGAGTGGTTCTTACAAGAGATTTAGTTTGGTTCTTAAAAGAAGCTTTTGTGCCTCTCAAACTCACGGCTGCCAGGGAACTGCACCCTCAGTACAGAAGTAATCTTCAAAACGTCTTCCTTCCACACACTGTTTCCCGTGCAGCATTGTTAATCCCTACCCTGCTAATGTTCTGCAGTGCACAGTATTCTCCATCACCAGGAGCAGTTAGCAGGTTCCTCGCAGTCATCCTTCTCCGCAAGAAGTTGTGTAGAACACAGGTGGCCTTCTGCATTGGCAGGGCTGACAGCAATGACACGCCAGGACATCCACCACTGTGCTGCGGGTATACCGAACGTATTCTCTACAGTCGGCCTGTAATTAAAAACCCTGTGTTTGTTGGGAAGGGTAATACCTGGAAAGGGCTTCATCAGGTATCTGCGGAGAGGGAAGGCTTTGTCTGACGCAAAGACGTGAGGCTGGGGTCCCAGGTGCTCCGCTCCTGGCAACACTGTGTTATCAGGTAGGCCACGGGTTCCACTATTAGCTAGAGTCCCGCCATCACTGGTCCTCCCTTAACTGCCAACGTCTAAGATGCCTGTAAACATTTTTTTTTTTTCTTTGCTGTTAGTGGCAGAAGCAGTTTTCTTCCCAGGCCAAATTGCTTTTATTGGTTTTTATTGTATGAAAAACTGCAAATAGAAATAATGAGAGGCTGCATTTACTCATCTGTCACTGAGACTAACTCAGTTTCTCTGTGTTACTAGCACAACAGAACATTCAGAAGATTCCTGGAAAGAAATAAAAATGTGGCTATTTTAATTATATTTCACATGCGTACAAATGCCTGCGGGACAATGACAAATGCACTACAACATGATACTGCCTTTGGCACTTTCCTGATATGAGTCATGTTTCCATTTCGAAGAGACGTGGCCCGTCTCAAATCAGTGCGCTGTCTCTCAGGGGAAAAATAATGAGCGTTCACTTCAAACGATATGAAAATGAAGTACGGGAGCTTAAAAAGTAATGTCTGTAACCTGCCCTCTGTGGTTGTGGCACACAGGACTGGAGATTTAAACTAAGGAATAGCATAAAACAAACCTGTGTTCTGGTTACGACTCAGTTGATCATTTTCCAATAAGAGCATCATCCCTATCAGGGATCATCCCTATCATCCCTATAAGTGTTTCATCCCTATCACAGAAATTTGGCAAAGAAGACAGTTGTTTTTATTGATTAAAGATAATTTTGATCCATTTATAATTATGTGAAACAAGTTCCTGTTCTCACTTACGTTGTAGCAGCTATAAACAGTTGTTCCCTCACCAGCTTCTCTTTTTCTTCTCTTTTTCACTTATTCTAGAAGTTAAATAACAAAAAAGGGCAGCTTGTTCCAGAGAAACTGGAAAGTGTAACCTCTTCTGTCCTGAACATGTCTGAAAAGTTACTGACACTGGAGACAAGTTCCATAAATGTTAAATAAACTTCTCCTCATAGAAAACTCCACAATATCAACAATTACACACACTTTTTAATCAGCGTATGTGGAGTGTCCACCATTAAGGCCCTTGTGTAAATTGTTACCATTCAAACAATAGCGAATAAATTAATAAAAAACTTATGAATCAGGATGGAGTATTCAACAGCACTGTGATATAACTTATTACGTCAATCTCCAGTTACTGTATTCACAGTGTTAATCATATCATTATCACATTTTATGTCAACATTTGGGTTCTTATTAAATGTTATTCACGTTATACTTAGTTATTTTGTCTCTTTTTTTTCATCTTGTTAACAGTTTCTCACATATGTATAAAAGAATGAAAACATGCTATGGATTATCCACATCTGGGAAACGATTCTCTCTGAGACAGAGTGCCATTGAAGCAGCGAGAACACACAGACCCCGGCTCTGTTATATTTCATTCTGTGTGTGGTTTATCTGGCCTCGTGCTCTAATAGCGCTGAGACTTCTGCCCCATGTCAGCTCCTTATTAGTGAAAACTAAGCAAGACTTGCTTCTTTATTACTAACACTGACTAAACAGTCTACACTGAGGCTGACTCAGCAGGACAGAACTAAACAGACGTCAGTGTAAATAGAGAGAGGTTTCCTTTGCTTTTGCTCTCCACCCAGCCTAATAAAATCATACAGTATTCTTGTAAGTCTTCCATCACTCAGGCCTGCTGGTTTACATGAACCCTCTGTCTGTGCTCCTCCTCCTCTTCATCTTCTCCAACAGACATTACGACTCCTCTGAGGATCTCCAGAGCCTGCTGTGTTAGAGAAACCAAATCCTGCACTCACCAGAGCCTTTTACACAGCATTATGCGAGTATAATTCTGAGCTGATGCTTTGCTATTGCTTATGTTCATTTCACTTTTTGCTTAAATATTTTTTTTATAATTTTTTTTCAATTTATTAATTTGATTTCTTATTTCCTATTTATTTATTTATTTATTTATTTATTTATTTAGCCATCCATCCATCCATCCATCTTCTGTACTTAGCCTGGATCCTATCCCAGGGGACTCAGGGCATGAGGCAGGCGACATCCTGGATGGGGGGCTAGGCCATCACAGGACATAATCGCATACACATTCACACACCACGGACAATTTGGAAATGCCAATCAACCTGCAACGCATGTCTTTGGACTGGTGGAGGAAACCGGAGTACCCGGATGAAACCCCCGAGGCACAGGGAGAACAAGCAAATTCTGTGCACACAGGGCGGAGATGGGATTCAAACCCCTAACCCTGGAAGTGCGAGGCAAATGTGGTAACTACTAAGCCACCATGCCCCCCCCCCCCCCCCCCCCATTTATTTATGCATTTATTTATTTAATTAACATTTTATTAAAATAGGACATGTACTCACTGAAGTAAGAGAAACATGGCTGCCTGTGTCAGATACATTTTGTGGATTTTAGACAAATTTTCATCACTCAAACCACATCGGTCCTGACTATGTTCTAATTACATCAGTAATTAAATTGATTAATAATTCATTGATCTCCAAACTCTTTAATAGTGCATTCTAATATTTATCACATTTTGTGATATTACAAAATATTACCAAACAGTGTTAACATAAGGGTAGCATGATTAATGATAGTATCATTGGTTCCTATTACAGAAGCCCTTTGTCAATAATAATCCCCAATATGTCTCACAACAATGATTATAATATATTTGTATATATATATATGTAATATATAATATATAATTGGATGCTGCTAAAATATCAGGTTTTGACCAAAATTGTGATTTTTTTCCAGCAATATACTAACATCTTAACTTTAAGAAATGTATTTTCTGCTCCTAGCCAGTTCAGGTATATCATGCGTTCCAGCTCAAGCACACCTGGTGCAACTTATGAAGTCCTTGATGAGTTGTATCAGGTGTGATTGAGACAACACCTGTTTTACATAGTTGTGCTGTGTGAGGGATTCTATTCAGGGGGTTGAATAATTTTGTATATAACCAAGAGCCTAATGACTGTCTGTCAAAGCCATTACTCTGTAACACTTTATACAACAGATTTCTCATGTCTAAGTTTCCATGAAGAAGTAGATCATTGTAGATCATATTTTTTCCCACTTTTCTAATTAACATTAACTGGCAATCTGTCAATTAATCATCTAGTAATAAACCATAGAAAGAAATAATACTGATGCATTTACTTGAACACAAAGAACAATGTAAAAAAAAATCAAACATTTTCTTATAGCTAAATTAAAACTATATTGCTTTATATTGATTTATTATTATTAAAAATTTGTAAACTCGAATGTATTGCAGAGTATGACCGTAAGAAATACGTCTATTTAACCGAATTATAACGGTATACAAAATGCAGGCCCATGCATCGTTTGCAATTCATCAGATAAGTTTAAATTTCCTCCATTTTTTAAAAATAGTTCTGTGTGCTGCGTTTTTGAATAAGAGCTTCCATACCCACGGAAACTGCAGCTAATTACAGACATCTTCTCAAATTTAGAGGGTCTGTCTCTTTTGGTATAAGAGAGTAAGTCAAGGCTATGAAATCACTGTGTGTGTGTGTGGGGGGGAATGTAGGTTATTGTATCATGCTGTTTTATCACAACTAGCTTTCATTGTCAAATTAATAAAATAATGCCATTGGGGTTTTATTGTTGTTGTTTTTATCTGATGTGCTCTCCTGTGAAGAAAATGTGCCCAGAGTTTGAAGGATAATCTGACAGGACAAGTACTCAACTGCTACACTTTCACACAGTTTATGTATTTTGGCCTCAAATGACATTCCATAGTTTTTTGGAGTGTATTTACAGCCCATAACATATATTTCAGCATGAGATATAGTGGTTACATCAAACTGTGATCATCAAAGTGTGTGTGTGTGTTCCTTGACCCCACCTCCTGGACTAAACCAGTTCTGGTGAAAGTAACAGTGAAACTCCATTTTTGTGAAGAAATAAAACATTAAACATTAAGTATATTAAGTAAAACGTTCACAGGAGAAAATCACAGTAAGTATCTAGATCTAAAGCTATAATATGTGAACGTTATGAATCTACACTAGATGAAGAACAGTTCAGTTGATGTTTACTGAAGTTGTAACTTACACAGTTTACTGTCGGACTTGATTTTACTGGAAGTCTGTGGTTCTCAAAGTGAGGCGGAGCTTAGCCTGCCTTTTATCTAGCTGTCAGTGCAGACCAGTGTTGCCAACTTAGCAACTTTTCAGACCCTTTTAGCGACTTTTTGGACAAACTTTAGCGACTTTCCAAATATCACCAGTTCTGTCCTGTAAGTGCGAGGTCTTGCTTTCCCCCTGCACTCACACCTCTCTCTGCGTCTGCTCTGTTCAGTGAGGGCCGAGAGCCAGAGATTTAACAATGTCATGGGTAACGGGACGTGCCCTTCGTCCCAATTTATATCATTCATGTTCCATACCTGTCTGTTATATAGTTTTATAAAAGTTATATATAAGTCATAAAACTTTTATGAAAAGTAATTAAAAAAGTACAAAAGCAAAAAGTCTATATGTATATATATATATATATATACAGTATCTCACAAAAGTGAGTACACCCCTCACATTTTTGTAAATATTTGATTATA
>JANDJT010000001.1:33053013-33063675 GCA_024331685.1 Stegophilus panzeri | reverse complement strand
TCACAGAGAAAAGCTGTAGAGTTCTGTCCTCAGTTCTCAGATCAAACTCCTCCAGACTGAGAGAACTGGACCTGAGTAACAATTCCCTGCAGGATTCAGGAGTGAAGCTGCTCTCTGCTGGACTGGAGAATCCACAGTGTACACTGGAGATACTGAGGTCAGAT
This sequence comes from Stegophilus panzeri, assembly GCA_024331685.1. Taxonomy (NCBI): domain Eukaryota; kingdom Metazoa; phylum Chordata; class Actinopteri; order Siluriformes; family Trichomycteridae; genus Stegophilus; species Stegophilus panzeri. The sequence goes on along the minus strand of JANDJT010000001.1, from coordinate 33,063,511 downwards.
CATCACACCTGTGTGTGCGTGTGTGTGTGTGTGTGTGTGTGTGTGTGTGTGTGTGTGTGTGTGTGTGTGGGTTGGTCTATAATTGTTGATGTCTCTACAGGCTGGACCTCTGCAGGATTACAGATGAAGGCTGTGCTGCTCTGGTTTCAGCTCTGTCCCTTGTGGATCAGTCAAACACCTCATCACACCTGAGAGAACTGAATCTGAACAACAATAATCCAGGACAATCAGGAACGAAGATGCTCTCTAATCTACTGAAGGATCGACACTGTAAACTGGAGACACTACAATGAGTTACTGACAGAAACACACACACACACACACACACACACACACATACACACACTAGTTATTTAATGTGACTTAGTGTGTTTAGACAGATAGAGACAGACTTTTGATGTTTTATTTGTATAGAACTTTTAACATGGACACTGTCACAAAAGCAGCTTTACAGAAATCCGGATCTTGCTTTAGATTTAAATCCCTAATGAGCAAGTCAGAGGTTACGGTGGAGAGGAAACATGTCCTGAGACGATATGAGGAGAAGAAACACCGGATAGTGTGATTATAAATCATTCTGTTCTATAGATATAGAGTCAAGAAGTTCTGTTTTAGCTTTAAGTCTATAGTATCAAAGTGAAGTTCTCCACTGTATGATGAATGAGAGCTGATTGTAAACTATCTTTAGTAAGTCTAATCATTAGGATGTCCAAGGGAGAACATCCACAGTCGGCTTTAGGTTGTCCATGTCACACCGTCACACACACACACACACACACATGCGGTGTTTACACTGATTTTTCTTGTGAGGAGTCTGACAATTGTTTCTGATAAATCTGATGAATATCTCATCATTTTACTCTTTTCCACTTCTTTACAGGTTCAGGCCATCTTTATTCAGATGATTATGGATGACATTAACCTGTACAAAGTGTTTTGAAGAACATACACTCGCCGTCCATTTTATTAGGAACACCTGTACACCTGCACATTCATGCAGTTATCTAATCAGCCAATCATGTGGCAGCAGCGCAATGCATAAACCCATGTAGATGCAGGTCAAGAGCTTCAGTTAATATTCACGTCAAACATCAGAATGGAGGAAAAGTCTGATCTCTGTGATTTTAACCGTGGCATGGTTGTTGGTACCAGATGGGTTGGTTTGAGTATTTCAGAAACTGCTGATCTCCCGGGATTTTCACACTGAACACCCGCTCACAGGATGTTTTTTTTATTATTGTTATTTTGCACCATTCTGTATAGAGACTGTTGTGTGTATTTGACTGATTGGATAATTGCATAAATGAGGAGGTGTACAGGTGTTCCTATTAAAGTGGATGGTGAGTGTATGTGGCTATTACTATTTTAAAAGGATAATGATAATGGGTAAGATATTGCTTTTACGATGCTTTGTTTTGGTTCATTATAAGATGATGTAATGTCAGGACTGTAAATATGAAGCAGCTGAGATAAATAAACTAAACCTACATATTAGATTGCTTATGAGTAATCCAGTATAATGTAGCTTAAATATGCAAACTGAACAGTAATGAAACTTCTACTATTACATTTGCTTATCAGCAGTAAATAAACTCTTGTTGTACCTCCAGTATAATTAAATCAAACACACATGACTAGAATGTTTTTTTTTTTTTCCAAAAGTTCACTAGGTTATATATTATAAGATATAATATCTTTATAGATATGTGATATTGGATTATTTTCCTCAATAAATAAGTGACCAAGTATAATATTTTTTTCTCTCATTTGTTTAATTGGATTCTCTTTATCTACTTTTAGGACTTCTGAAAATCTGATGGTGTTTTAGGTCATATTTATAAAAAAATATAGAAAATTCTAATGGGTTCACAAACTTTCAAGCATCACTGTATATAACTGATGATAGTATTCCACATGGACATTCTCGCTGTGGTTGCTGGGACTACAAAGTTAGGTAAGCATACCTAATAATCTCTCCCTCTCTTTACCTCCCTCTCACGCTCTCCTTCTGTCGAGCCACACATGATTTAATGGAGATGCCAGTGATCCCGACCCTTTCTGCTCTCCAGACCTGCCTGATCCATTCTGATGCCCTACCTCTGGATGGAGCTCTCATCATCTGGAGGCTACAGCCTGGAGATTGCTGAGGATGGTACCGCTTGAAGTACCATTGAAATGGTTTTGGACCTCAAATCCACATGGACATTCTTGCTGTGGTTTCTGAGACTATGGTAGTATGGCCTTGGGACTTCAGTTACCACATACAATTTTGCACTCAGGTCTCCTTTAGTGAACAGTGGACTAGTTCAACAAACAGACTTCATATAAAAACCATAATGAGGTTTCCTTTACTTTCACACTATCTGTTGTTACCCAGATGAGGACGGGTTCCCTTCTGAGTCTGGTTCCTCTCAAGGCTCTTCCTCATATCATCTTAGGGAGTTTCTCCTCGCCACCGTCTCCACTGGCTCACTCATTAGGGATAAATTCATAAATTTATATCCTAAATTTATATATTTATTTAAAGCTGCATTGGGACAATGTCCATTTTTAAAAGCGCTATACAAATAAAATTTAATTGTGTGTGTTTGTGTGTGTGTGTGTGTGTGTGTGTGTGTGTGTGTGTGTGTGTGTGTGTTTTCTTGGGCGGCCTTTGTAAATGGTCTACACACTGAACACTGGGCCTGCCTACTTTCATACAGGACCATTGTTCTGTCTTCTACTGGCCATAGTCGTGGGAAAAAATTGGTCTTCTCACATTCGGTTCACACAGCCAGTTCTATTTTATGTATAACCACTCTTTATGGGCTCATTTTCAGTTTTTGCAGTCTAACCCAAAGCGTTATATAAACTGTACATTTTAAAGGAGCTTGTAAAAATATCACAGGATGGCATCCCCACATACATATATTTCACTCTATGTTGACGTTTTACTGTGTGCAGCTGTGGGTATGTTATACTATTTTGTGTAGCATAACTGGCTCTGAGTACTAGACTAAAAGCTGTTATATGCTATCTTTTACTGTTACTAGGCTGGTTTTTATACCTAGTGTCTCATGTGACGTGCACACTGTAACCATAACAAAGCTCTTAGCTAGTATTGGTTAACTAGCTAGCCTAGCTTGGTGTCTAGATTACATTTATTATGATCAGAAATAAAGATGAAATAAAGATTGATGTAATCCTAATGATGATGAGGATGTTTGCCTTTTTTGTAGGGTTTGGTGGGAGAAAATAAAGAGAACCGCTTGTGCGACATCACATTGTGTACAGATGAACATCCTAAGAATAGAAATTCTGTCATTATTAGTTAAATTGCAACACTGGAATATTGGCAATGAAATATTTTTGATAAGCACTCACTCATTTGTCCCCGAACTGAGACCTTATTGGTCAGGAGGTAAATTGCATGTCAAATATATGAAGGTGGTTTAAAAAATGCTCAGATAAATATTCTTTCATGCTACTTTTTGATATATATATATATATATATTTTTTTTTTATATTATTTGATATTTCAGCGTATACCACTTTGCTTTAAGCAGGAAGAAATTCTAGAATCTAGAAGTAAGTTTTCCTTAGCCTTGTAAATGTAACATTCTCTCAGTAAGCAATTAATTTAGTCTAGCTAACCCTAGCCAGTGTCCTGTAGGTTTTCGGCCTCTTCTGAGTGTTTGTACATGTGGTTGTGTGGACGTTGTTGACCTTGTGATCTGGTCTGTAGCAGAGTACCAGTAGAACACCAGATTCTCATTCTGATCCCTGTTCAAACCCTGCTGTTCTCTTTTCCTTTCCCCTTCTCATTTTCTATGTAGGGATGTTTGTCTTCTGGTCTAGTCTGACCACTGTGAGACGGTCAGGATTTAGGCTTTGTGTACACAAAACTGCATGCCAAAGCTTTGAATGCTATTTCTGTGTTTGCATTAAGAACAGAGAATCAGATGCTAACCTGCAGTCAAGTTAACTACTGCCAGCCGGATGCCAGACTTGCCTCATTGCCTGCCTATAATAACACAAATGAATATAATTACTAAATACACCCAAATTCATTTGTTAAGTATGGGAATATGTGCTTTGAAGAAACAGTTGTACAGCATGGCAGGAAGAGATTAGTTTTATTCAGAAGCAGAAATTCCAGAAATGCTAGCTAATGAGCTTATGAAATGCAAAGTCTAATCATGTACATTACAGATTCCTCAATACATTTCACTTGTTAAAGGTACTGAGCCTGGATGGTGGATTGAAACATGTTCAATTATTAGAAAAAGTGTTCAGCATTGTATATTCTATTACATTCTAAGGGTTCCCCAGAGAGATAAACCACACAACCCTTCAGAGGATTATTTCTCATTAGAACTTGCATTTAATGAGCTCATTACCTTGTGTGATTGAAATTTCGGCCATTGAACAAACCAACATTGCTAGATTTAGCATTAGGAGTCTAGGGGGTTATTTTCTAGGAGTCTTGGCCTGAATATATACTCAGGAATGAATCTGGGCTTGTTTGTGGTAGGAGTTTATAATCTCGGGTCTGCTTTGATCAGTTTTGCAATTCCATGTCTCTTTTGTGCATACAGGTTTGCAAAATGGTAGGTGCTAGGTTAATCAATTTCCCTTTGGAACGAACACTCAAACAGGAGAGAAACAGCACTTGTTTGATGCATGGAATGTCATAGAATACATAAAAAACAAGGAGCCATTACTTTTACAATGTTATCAGTGCAAGCTCTATCACCACAATATATTTATAAAAACAATTGAATTTGTATTAGATGTTGCTATTGTTGCTATTTGCAGTTGAATGCCATCTTTGCCCATATACCATTAAACCCCAGACCCCAATCTGAACCCCAGACCACCATTTTCTAAAAGACCAGAGACTGTTTTTTTTTTATCACATTATGCTTTATGTCAAACAGAACGGATTAGTGTATTAATTTATTCTCAGGACCTCTACCCATGACCTCCATTACAAATGAATAATTTATTATAAATTATACTGTCAGAATCATAAAATTATACCACAATGGTGGATTACATCATACCAGCTAGTAAATTCTTTTTTCCCATCTGTCAGGGAAATACCGGAAGGAAGGGGACTAGAGACTACATTTCCCATTCTACACTGCGGCTTACAAACATGGCCGCCATGGACCGCAATTCCCAGAACAGTCTCTCCAATATTCTAATCATGCACACCTGCGTCTAATTCACAGCACAATCACAGGGCAATTCAACTGTAAATAACTGATATATTTTGTTTCCCCATTTTGGTGGAAAATGAGTATCATAGCATACAAACACGTTGTACACCCAATTTGCATGCCTCTAACATATCTCTGATGCAGTAAGACTGGACTGATATTCTTTTTAAGATTGTGTTGAATGATACTTGTCATGATGCAGCAAATGTGATTCTGGCTTTAGGTTTGACTTTTTTATGAGTTCTCTAGTTTAGTAGCCCAATAAAAGAGACCCCATGACATCAACCCTGCCTGTCTTGCACATTACCACCCACAAACTGGCCCATCAAAAAAGTTACAAAGGTTGGGAACCCCTGTTAAAGCAATGTGTAATGCACAAACTATAAACCATGGTCTGTGGTTACCAGGCTAGGGGACTAATGGAATACATGTAACAGTGTTACCTAATCAGGATACAAAAAATCTGTAATCCGTTACAGTTACGTCAAAAAACAAAGTAATCAGATTACGGGTACATTTTGTAAAAAAAAAAATGGGAATACTATCAGGATTACAATTTTTTTTTTCATTTAAAAGCAAAGAAATGAATCTTTTGACATAACACAATAGAGACAGTTGCTTGATTATAGTTCTGGTTCTCTCTTGCCAGTCGTGACTCACGTGAGCAACCTCCTGGTGCACGAGCAAAAACATTTTGCTCAAAGTTAATATGGTAGAAATGAACACAAATTGTTCTCTGAAATGCTTTTGTTAGGGTGATCACACGTCCTCTTTTTCAGACGAAAAAAAGAGTCCGGCCGGGATATCTAAATGTGAGAAAATGTCCAGGATTCGGTTTCATTATGATGCGTTATGGTCTAATACTGCATCAGGTGTGCGCATGTTAGCATTGCTTTAACCCCTCTCTGTAATTCCCGCATTCTCGCACACCAATTGGTCGATTATAAAAGGCTTGCAGCAACTATTGACCAAATTCCTGCCTCTCAACCATTAGCCTACTCTCGGCGAGCACATGAAGGTGAAGCACTGTTGTTTACGGCGTCAAACAGTTGCTTGACAATAGCAGCAAATGACGGCTGTCCATCAGTTGAAACAATGCCCATGGCCTTATAAGCTCATTTTTAATTTCATGTTATTATATACATTGCTTCGCATTACATGGGCATTCAAATGTGTAAATGACGGCAGAAGGGGCAGACGTTAAACATCTGATATTTTATTTTATTCCATGGACATTCAAAAGATTGTAGGAATTTTTATATTATATTTTATATATATATATATATATATTTGTGATGCTAATAGTGTGTCTTTTTCAGTGTATTAAAATCTGCATTCATAGTAACGCTGTTTTGAACACTTAAGACAAGAAAAAAAGGTGTCCTTTTTTGGAAAACCAGAATATGGTCACAATAACTTTTGTGATGTAATGTTACCCGCACCAGGGACAGTGTTCTTTTATTTATTCATTTATTTATTTATTAAACCAAATCCAAACATTGAACATGTTTTTAATCTCTAAAATAAGCTCTAAATAAACATTTTAGATCATATTACTTTTCGCTTGACTTTATTTACATATGTGACCTTGAAGTAATCCAACGTAATCAGATTACATTACTTTCATATTGTGATACTTGGATTACATTACTGATTACATTTTTTTATTAAATCATTTGTAACTGTAATGGAATACATTTTTGAAGTAATCCTCCCAACCCTGGTTGTTACCTAGTGACAGATTTGAGATCCATTTGTTTCTCGTTTTCTATGATCGGAATCACTGTAGCGAAATGTCTCAGCAGCAATTTTCTTCCCTCTCCAGCTCATTTTAAAAGTAGATGCTAAAGCATTCTGACTTAGAGATTGGAAACCATAATCCCAGTGCAGGGGTTACACATCTTTAACATTTATTATTATGAAAGGAACTGGTATAAGGAGTGATTTTGAATATCCAAATATTTTGTTCCCATCCTTGCATTCAATTCAAGCTGGTTTTGGTTGTGGAATTTTGAGCTCATTCTAACTGCTTGTCTCTTTTCTTTTCATCCTCTCTGCATTGGCTTTTGTGGGGAAGAAGGACTTTGGGTTCCACAGCTATTGTGCTCTGTTTTTAGAGGCTGGAAAGAGGAGGGCACCAGCCTAACATGTCTGTCCTCAGTCCTTGTGTAATGGCTGGGGAAAAAATAGCTCTTGCTGTCCTAGGAATGACAGATGGAATAGCTTGTAAAAAAATAAATAAAAGGAAAATATGAGAAAAGAGAAATAACAGTTACTGCATTTACTGTTTCAAGCAACATTAAACAGCTTAACCAACCCTGACGATGTAAGTACAAAGTAGAGGTTAAGGCTGTGGGTTGGATAAGAAAGAGAGAGAAGAGAAGACAGAGAATCCAAGCAAAAGATAGAAGGACAGAAACTTAGCATTGGATCAAGAACCCATAGTGGCAAGTTACGTGTCATGACAGCAGGGCTTGGATTGTAATGTTGAATGTTTCATTTATTAGAACTAATGAAGCCCATTGTAATATGTAACTCCAGTTGCTTCAACTACCATAACTTTTGGACTGATTTTAATAACTAAAAAGTTTACGGTTCAAAATGTCACACCCATACAGGCACTGTTTTCCAGAGGCACAAAAACAACAGAAAGAGGGAAAATGTGGCAAGCCCAATTGAATACACAGACTAGGCATGCTGTTATTGAAGAGCAGGCTACTTTTATCTCTGTTCCTCTGTGGTCAGGCAGCAGAGACGGGCTTCCCCATAAGAGCAACTGCAGAGCACTCAGTTCACTCAAACCACCCAAATATACTGCTTTGTCTCTGGCCTTCTCATGACAGGCCTCTTCCGAGGTACAAATCCAGAAAGAATTGTGCTAGCAAAGCGTGAAATTATGGCATTTACTATGTGAGAGGATAAGAGCTTACTCAGGGTGACTAAAAGACTCTCAGTCACGAAGAGCTCTGTGAAGGTCTCTCAGATATACCACACTAAGGGGAAGAATCCACCATCCACTTTGTAATTTCAGAATCTTAAAATTTTGCTTTGATCTTAAGAAGAATGTACAGATGGGTAGCTAATTAAAGAAAAAAAAAAAACATCTGCAATGAATCTTGGCGTCAGAAACAGAAATGAGGTAAGCAAGCAAGCAAGCATCCATGCTAGGCTAAAGGCTAACCTCAGCCATCCAGCTCTACCATCCAGTCTCCTCTCCAATGTTTGTTCCCTCAACAATAAACTGGACTTCCTTAGACTACAATTAACTACCCAACGTGAACTCAGGGACTGCTGTGTTTCTGTTCTTCCAGAAATGTCTGGATGCAGCCATTCAACTAGCCAGGCTAACTGCACATCACATCAACAGGAGATCAGCACTCTCTGGTAAGACTCATGGTGGTGGTCTGTGTGTTTACACAAACAACAAATAATGCCGGACTGCTGTGGTGGTCCCAAGCTACTGGTCATCCCTGGTGGAGTTCATGACTGTAAAGTGGTAGCCATACTACCTGCCCAGAGAGTTCAACAATGTTCATATTGTTGCAGTGTACATTCCACCAGGTGCTAACACAAAGGAAGCACTAAATGAACTCTACCTGGCTATCAGCAACCTATAGACAGAGCACCCCACCTCGGCTGTTCGGACCACATCTATATTATGCTAATCCCAGCATAGAGACCACTTCTGAAATGTTCCAAACCAGTTCTGAAACAGGTGAGAATCCGGTTTGGGGAAGCTATCTCTCGCACTTCTGACTGTTTTGAGTACACAGACTGCAATATGTTCAGTGTGGTTGTATGTAAGTGCTACATACACCCACACCACAGATTTAGAGGAATACACGGCATCAGTGACTGGCTACATCAGCAAGTGCATAGATGATGTGACTTCAAGACCATCACCAAACATGCTAACCAGAAAACGTGGATAACTGCAGAGGAGCATGAAGTACTGAAAACCTGAGACACTGCCTTTAGGTCTGACGACAACACACACCAAGGGCCACTCTGTGCTGGGCTATCAGAGAGAAGAAGCATAACTACACAGAAAGAATCTACTGCCACTTCCTAAACACAAAGGACACACAGCGTATGTGGCAAGGCATTCGGGCCATCACAAGACAACCAGAAATCATCTGTGACCTGCCGGAATGACTACCGGTCTGTTGCACTCACACCTACCATCATGAAGCATTTCAAGCAGCTAGTCATGAAACACATAAAGGGCAGTCTTCCCAGCACACCAGACCAATTTCAGTACACCTATTATCCTAACTGCTTTAGATAGGATGTCTCATCATCCAACTTTTTTGTACTCACCTGGACAAAAAGGACAATTATGTGAGGATGCTGTTCATAGACTTCAGTTCAGCATTCAATGCTCATCCAACAGTAACTAACAGGAAAGCTGAGCCTGCTGGGTTTGACCACACTCCTCTGCAACTGTATCCTGGACCATTTGACTGGGAGACCCCAGTCCATCAGGATCGGCAACACCACCTCCAGCACCATCACACCAAACACCAGCACTCCCCAGAGCTGTGTGCTCAGTCCTTTGCTGTTCACACTGCTGACTCATGACTGTGTTGCAAAGTACAGTTCAAATAATATCATCAAGTTCGCTGATGACACTGAAGTTGTGGACCTCATCAGCAAGGAGGAGGTGAACCAGCTGTCAGAATGGTCTATCTCCTAATGTTAATAAGACCAAAAGATATGACTTCAGGAGGACCCTGGCAGACCACTCACCACTGCACATCGAATGAACAGCTGTGGTGAGAGTCAAAAGCTCCAGGTTTCTTGGTTTGCACACGATGGAGAACTTCTGCTTGACTCAACACCTCCTGCCTAGCTAAGAAGTCCCAGCAGCACCTCCATTTTCTGTGGAGGCTGAAGAGAGCCACACTCCCCCTCTTATCTTTACAACCTTCTATAGAGAACTGCACAGTCTCCGATCACAAGACCCTACAACAGATTGTGAGAATAGCTGAAAAGATGGCATGTTGGCATCTCTCTACCAACCATCATCACCTTGTACTATAACCACTGCATCCACAGAGTGACCAGTATTGTTGACAACCCCTCTCACCTACTGTATCCCATGGACTCTTCAGCCTCCTGCCATCTGGCAGAAGTTACAGGTGCATCTGAGCCACCACTGTCACGGTTCAAAGGTAGAGACGGAAGCAAGCGCAGATTCTCAAAAATGTAATAAACAAACAAACAACAAAACAAAGACACTAAGACAACTAGGCAAAATACTGTGGCTAAGGCTAAACATAAACAATGAAACA
>JANDJT010000001.1:32987073-32999073 GCA_024331685.1 Stegophilus panzeri | reverse complement strand
GTTTTTTGAAGATAGTGACAGATTCTGCGGTCCGGATTGAGGTTGGAAGTTCATTCCACCACTGAGGGACAGTCAGTGTGAAGGTTCTGGAAAGAGACTAGGCACTACTAAGCGTCGGATGTTAATCGATCAGAGATTGCGTGATGGAACGTAAGCCTTCAGGAGATCAGCATTAATAGAAACCTGTGATTTGCCTTGCAAACAGTACTACTGACAGAGCTGCTGTTATAGAAAATTAATCAACATCTCCTTCCTAATCAGATTTGAGAATGTGTCAGTGCTGAAGTATAAACTGTTTTATTCCCTAAATTGCAGATGTCACTGAGTTTGTTGGGCCTTCTGTTCCAACACCAACACAGCTGGAGACACTTCCTTCTCTGTGGTACAAGACAAACAGCACAAAGACACATGAAGCTGGTTTGATTGTGTGATTAGTCAGCATCTGAGCATGGACTGTACACTCAAAGTAATGGTTCCTGAATGGTTCTGGGAACAATTTGGAACATTTTGGAACAATTTGGAACATTTCCTGAAAAGGGAATCTGTTGTAGTCTTCCTTCATGGGGACAAACTGAAAGTGGAATGTTTTTGGGTAGAGGTTAAAAAATGGTGAGATTGTGAGTAACATCTTTTGTCCATTTCTTTGGCAAAGAAAATCAAAAACTGACAGAAGAAATCACAATCACTTTCACACTAGTGGCTGTTTATCACCAATCACCTGCAACTTCTCCTCTGGGATTAGTTTGCAAGCACTGCATTCTTTCCATCTATATCTGATCAATCTTGACTGTAAACCACACATCGTGCTCCATGCGTCTATGGCATTGCATACAGAGGCTAGTCTGGATGATTTGTCTATACACTGTCTGATTTGAGCCCTAGGTACAGTTTCCCATACTGTATGTTAACAGTTTTTTCCCTCAGAACAGAGTGACTGGAACGGTGGTATAGACCGGAACCTCTTTTGTCTGGCCATGTGATTTTAAATCTCTTCAAATCTCTTCATGCTACAGTGGTTTGGAATATGTTTCTTCCATATGCCTTCTTCATGCTGGTTCATGAGAGTACTTATAGAGTCCACAGTTGGAGTTAAAGCATGTAGAACTCATTGGAAACCTGGGAAAAGTCACGGCACAGGGGCATTTAACATTACTGCAGACTTTAGTTTTACATTTCCAACCATGAACAATGAATGATGAAGAATGCAGATATGTTAAAGTTGTACAAAGAAAAGTTAGACATGGTCTTTTCCCAGTCTTTGACTATCCAGTTGAACCCGATGTGGTTTTCTTCCAATCGGCCTCAAGGTTTAACATGTTGTGCATTCTGAGATGCTTTTCTCCTCACCGTGATTGTAAAGAATGGTTATTTGAGTTATCGTAGTCTTCCTGTCAGACCAAAACAGTCTGGACATTCTTTTTCGACCTCTCACATCAACAAGGCATTTCCACTCTCAGACTTACCACTTAATAGATTTGTTTGTTTGTTTGTTTGTGTGTTTTTCACCCCATTCTGTGTAACCTCAAGAAGTCGTTGTGTATGTTGTGAATATCCCAGGAGATCAGCAGGTTCTGAAATGTTCAAACTAGCTTTTGTGGCAACCATGCAACCATAGGATATTTCTATGAATGTGCAAGTGTATAGGCTTTGCTATAATACATATGCTAGATGATGCCCCCTCCCCCGATTATTTACACAGTTCTGCATAAACACAAAAACTTGGTAATTCTGTACAAAGTGAAAATTGCTGTAAGAATATAAAGTGCATCTATATACCTATATACCTACACGTCCATTTTGTTTTCTTTGTTGTTGTTGTTTTTTAAAAAGTTAGTGTAGCGAGCTCTTTCCTTGTGTAACACAAAATGTAATCAGATATCGGCACAATATTATACACCACGAAATATTTTTAAAGTTTATCATAAATGTAATATTATTCAATCATTCAGTATATTCAAACATGCATTCGTTTTGCAATGATTATTTATTTTTCATTACTATGGTATCCCTGATTTAGGCATGGCCATGCCTATGAATGCAGATTTACCATGAATACTGCCCCAAAGGGATTTTTTCCCCCCTTTTCCTGGGCACTCACACTACAGTCGTCTGTGTAAATGTTAGTACTGCAGATGCCTGAGTCTCAGAGAACACAGCAAACACACAGAAAGAGAGAGAAAAAAGACCTTCATTGCTCGCTTAACCCCAGTCTAAACCAACACACTGCTGTAAACCGTCACGTCCTTACCTGCACAAATATGCTTCATGTATGTTTTTCTTCAGGCATTTGTCTTGAGTCAAATGACTTTCTTGTAAATTTATTCAGCTTAAATTCAGATAGTTTAAAAGGACAAGAAATCTAAAATGTAATAAATGTCGCTCATACTCAATAGTACTTCACCGACGCTTCATCAACTTCATCAAGTGAACTGATATTAAAAATGGAAATTCCTACAGAGGAATTGGACAGCTATACACAAACACACACAGCAAGAGAAATTCAGACACTTCTGTTTGGTTTTCAGTGACTGATTTTTCTGATATTAGATGGAAGGCCAAGGTCTAATATCTGTCAGTAGATAATGATACTATTCGGGTTGAGCGATGTATCACGTCAAACGGTCTCATCAATGACATAATAAGGATGAGACAATAAATAATCATATTTAGGTTTGGCAGCACCTCTGGGTGTATGAAAAGAAAGTCAGGTCAAGAATAACATACTCTTAGTGCTCGGATTCCTATTCAGTACAGCTTAATTAGTCTGGCACGCAGCAGGCGAGGGTCGTATATGGCACACTGGAGCTGCTGTTCTGTTGTACATGGAAACAGATACAGCATGTGTTCATAATCATGGTGCTTAAGTTTTATGGTTCTATTGTATCGCAAATCAAATTCATCTGTGCTCAAAATGGACAAATGCTTGTCGGGACAGCCCTTGCATGGAATGAAGTCTACATCACATAAGCAGTTAAGCTTTTAGCAGGTGGTCTTATTGAATTTTAATTTATGGATAAGTGAGAGATGGTACACGGGTTGGGGAGCTTGTTTAAGGGCCCAGCACTGGTTCTCTGGCAGTCCTGGCATCAGAACTCTGAGCTACTCATATATTGTGCATAGTATCAGAACAAAATCTAACATTTTTAACATTTATCAAGTTGTATATGGAGATATCTATTCATAAATCATTTTCAGGAGCGTTTTCACAAGAATTGTGGTATTCCTGAAAATCCAGTTAGTCCGAAAACACATTTTTGTATCCTTTTGTATCTTTGTGTAAATTTATATACATGAGGAGATGCACTAATATGAAGCTCAACTGATCATCTTCAAATCGTATACTGTAACTGGCGATTAATTACTGAGATTTTATATATGGAATATATGTAAGTAAATCACTTTTTTTAATGAATGTAATGAAAGGTTTGTGAAAATGAGTCATTTCATATTAATGAATTGGAAAATAATCTATCCAAAACAAATCCATAAACTAATAATAATAAAAAAAATAATAAGGCTAAGGATTTAGGGTCTATGCATGGTCTTTAATTGTAAGACATCATTTTATAGCCAATTTATAAGCCAATTCATAGTGACCTGGGACCAAAATGCCTTTTAATAATAAAATAATTAATAGTGGAAACGTGCTTAATCCAGGAAAAAGTAGGCCATGCTCATTGTTGGCAAAAAGCACTGGGACAAAGAAAATTCCAATCAACTGAAAAGTATGCTCAATGTTCCGTCAGTTCAAATTACCACCCTCATAACTGACCTCATTACAACTCTGATCTGTGGTATAGCCATAGGGAGTTTAAACGTTCCAAACAGGGAGTGCAAGAGACAGAGCACGGCATAGATGATACATCTACATGGTTATGTACTTACATAAAGGCACATCATACCATAAATCCTTTAACATATCATTTAGGCAAATTCAGTATACTAATATACTGGGCAAATACACACATACAATTTAATAACAATGTAAAGAGAAAATGATTTAAAAAGGGTTTTTTTTGTTTTTTTTTTAATCAGTAACTCATCACAAAATACCGAATACAATAATCACACCAAATAGTATATCTAAAGCAGAATTCAAATTACTGACACTTGACTTAAATCCCGTGTTTACCTATTGCAGAACCCATCTAGAAAGCCTATACAAACTATACAAAGAATACTTAAATATCCCTTGAAGACTCTTAAGAGGAAACCCACATTCACACAAACAAAACTCTGCATAGACAGCAATTAATATATCTCCTTTGACCCAAAGAACCCTTGAGAATGACTTTTCTCTGAGAGTGTGGGTGGAAACCCACTCTGCAAATCTGACCAAACACTTGACCCTGGAGCTGTGAGGCACAAACTGTTGCAGTTCTGATTAGAACCCATTTGAGTAGTTAAGAACCCAAGAACTCTCCAAATAAACCTTGTGGAACGATAGTTTTCTATGAGTTGTTCTAAGCCGAACAGACATTATTTTCTTTCTTTCTGAAATATCTGAATATCTGCATCTGAAGCAATCTACATTCATCTAGTATTCCAAAAGGCTCTTTCCTTTGTCCATCTGGGAGAACCATTAAAAGCTCTATGTAGAACCCTATATCAGACCATTTTTCTTTCAGCAAAGGTTCCAAACAGAACCTAGAACCATTAATGATCCAAAGAACCCTTAAGAAACTCAGGATCTGGAAACATGGTTCAACTCTGCACCACTGGAGACTTGGAAAAAAGACTGCTTGTAGCATCTTAAAGGGTTCTTTGGGTTGTCTCTCAGAGAGAACTTTTAGCAGTTCTATTGAGAATCCTACATGAAACTGTTTCATTATTCCAGAAATTTCAAAGCACAACTGAATTAGGATGGTAGAACATTTGACTGCTCAAAGAACCCCCCTAAAAAAAAACCAAAAAAAACCCCATACACACACACACACACACACACACAAGCACACACCACCCTAACCGTTCACCGTTCTACTTCTAACCAAGATGAAAGGAAATTACAGTGTCAAATTGGAAGAATTTTAATGTAACCACAAGAACGTTTTTCTCGTAGAAAACAGCAGTAAACAGTACCTGCTAGTCTGGAAACTAGACACACACACACATTCCTGCACCAAGGTAGGCAGCCCATGTGTTTCTGCTCTGGACCCAAAAACCTAATTTGAGGCCCGAGTGTGCAATAAACCAACGGAAATGATCCTTGGTCAGACGTTATTTCAGCTGTCCATGACTAAAATAGAAGTCTATGCTCCTGTGGGCCCTTGGAGCTGATGGTGGGTAAAAACCACACACATCTCTGCTCATAACCCTGGAACCATGTCATGTATCGGCTGAGGTTATGCACGTTCAATGACGATGCTCCATGTCTGCCATAATGGCCTCTTGATGATGACTAATGTGTGACATCATCTCCATCTGCAAGACCTATATCCTCTAGACTTCTGCCTGAAAATGTGGAGGAACACACCAAATTCCCGTATTTAACTTTTCCCAGGATGGAAAATAATCATAATTGTAGAGATAAAAAAAGAAGACATTCAACTGGTTGATAATTATTGCCATCACATCCCTCTTGAAACTGGGTCAAGCGTTGCCATAGTAAATTCTTTATTAGGAAAACGCAGAGTGAGACAGTAACAGCCTCTGTTTTATGTGATAAACTCCTCATAAAACATGTTGTTAAACCCTCAGATGCTTCCATCACTACACTGTAGGAATTGTTTGGATTAGACAGCCAGGTTGGTAAAGTAGCCCTGCATCATGTCTCTCGATTTTGTCAGAATGCTTGGTACAGAAAATTAATCATAAACTTATCTGTAACAGCGGCTCATGCGCAAATCACTGGTTTAATCTGCTTGTTCTAAAATGTTAGAGTTGCTGTAGTAACAACTTACACAGGGACTTGTACGGAGAATACTCCACAGAAACGGAATAAAAAGACCTATATTTGGTAAAGTTGATATGGTAAAGTTTTCTGTAGGAGACATTTATTTAATATTTATGGAAGGAGTCTCCAGTGTTAGTGCTTTGTAACAGTCAGAGGTAAAGCGCTAATTGTTTCGACAATTTCTGGGTAACATGACAAGTTGCATCATTTTGTCTTTTGGGCTGGTGAGGGAACGACTGTTTATAGCTGCTATAACATAAGTGATAACAGGAACTTGTTTTGTAGACATTCCACAACATTAAATGTAACTATTAACAGATAGAAAAAGATGATGTCTCATTCTATAACTAATAAAAATTGTAATTAGCTTTGTGTCTGGCTGCATCAGTCCACCCAGTCAGTGATTCATTTCCTATAACATTACACCCTGTCAGGTTTTATTCCTTACATAGTAAATGCAGTGCTCAAGCTTTCCATTAAGGATTCCTTCATTATTAAATATATAACCTTTACATTGCATGAAGTAATAATTGTGTTTGGATTTTATTCAATTTCATTTGAAGGAAAAGGTTTGAATCCTAACCCAACCTGTAACCTTTAACCTATATTCATGTAAACATTCATATAAATGAACTTTTGCTAATGAGACTATGTTTACTGTGTAAGGGTGCTTTCACACTTGTTCTTTTTCCAGAAAAGGTGATAGCCAGAGCATTTCGTTCTAATATTAAAAAAAAAAGGAACAGCTTGTGTGGTGTGTACACTGTACCCATAAAAATGTTCTTATCTTATCAGTCCTAGCTAGCATCGACTAATTAGCCTAGCGTGCACTCTAGATTAGCTTTATTATGATCAGTAATGGAGATGAAATAAAGATTAGGAAGTTGTTTGTCTTTATTGTAGCACTGGAGGCAGAAGATCTAAAGAATTTGAGCTGCTTGTTTGACTTGAACGTATGCATCCACAGTTAAAGTGGGATGTCACATCATATACTGGTGTACGTCCCAGACATAGACAACCTTTTTATTTTTAATTACGTTGCAATTTTGGAATATTGGCAATGAGATATTTGAAACAACACGTCTAATTTTCTTAGACAGTATTTACTCTAACAAGACTTCCACCAGCACTGATGACTCAATGATTTTTGAGTCAGAAATAATAAAATAATAATAATAATAATAATAATAATAATATTTAGTGATGCTCTCCTCACATTTACGCAGTTTTAATACATTTTCTGCTCAGGAATCAAACTCTGATCTCTGGGATACCACAGATTCTGTAAATGAGGAGAAACAAATGTGAACCACCAACATGCAGCCAATAGGAAAAACAGGAGTTTCCACTTGCCTCATGTTTGCCTCATTGAGTCAATTCATAAAGCTCCTACTGTATTTCACTAGCATCCAAACAGCACATGCATTTGTTTTGCAGCGTTCTAACATTTATGGCTTAACATTAACCATTTTTGACTACTTGGTGTGGTGATACTGGAGACACCTGAAAACCATGCTCTTCTGCTTTTTAAGTTAAAGCAGTGGTCAGACCAATAAAATGTGGAAAGGGTAATTCATTGAAGAATAAAAGACGCACGGTAGCAGCTACTTTTGGTTCACAGGGACTTTGACCTGTGAACTCATGAACTTTGCTTTTGTATGCCAAGTAGAAACAAAGGGTATGCGACTGTGTTTCCTATTGGTCAGTAGAAAATAGAGGACCTGCATATTATTGAATAGTGTACACAGCATGCGACTTTTGCCTCGCAATTTTCTTACTGTTACTTGGCTTAAATCTGAAAATAATAGCCATCTCGTCCACCAACACACTAAGGGGATTGGTGGTATTTTTTTTCCTCTACCTGCTAGGAGTTCTTATTTTTTAGAGGGAACAATAAAAAGAGGAGATGTTTAGATTTCCAAACTAATGCAATTTTAAACATTATTAAGTTATTTGGAAGTGCTGAAAATATCTATTATTTATGCACCCATCCATCCATCCATCCATTCTGTTTTCTATACCGCTTATCCTTCGTGGTCATGGGGGACCTGGAGTCTACAGACACTTTGGACATGCCAGTCAGCCTACCATGCATGTCTTTGGACTGGGGGAGGAAACCCCTGCAGTACGGGGAGAACATGCAAGCTCCGCACACACAGGGCAGTGGCGGGAATCAAACCCCCAACCCTGGTGGTGTGAGACGAGCGTGCTAAACACTAAACCACCGAGCCCCCTGTTATATATGTAAATTTAAGCTATTTATTCCTGTCCACACATA
This sequence comes from Stegophilus panzeri, assembly GCA_024331685.1. Classification (NCBI taxonomy): domain Eukaryota; kingdom Metazoa; phylum Chordata; class Actinopteri; order Siluriformes; family Trichomycteridae; genus Stegophilus; species Stegophilus panzeri. The sequence continues at coordinate 32,990,902 of JANDJT010000001.1, read as the reverse complement.
CTCTCTGAATGAGAGCATAAAAGCGACATCCAGAGTTTCACTGAGAATGGATTGTTTTCGGAAAATCTGAGCATTCTGTCCAGAACGGGATAGACAGACAGCAAAGATGAGAAGTAAGAAACTAAACAGAGGACCAAGAGTAGTGCTTCATAGCCCTACACCATCATCCACCCTCTGATCGTTGGCTCAAGACCATCATGAGGAAGACAAGCGACCAGCTTATTACTCTGTAACTCAGAATCGTGTGACTGTTTGAACAGACTTCCACAGAAACAACAAACACTCGCAGGGCGCTTCAATAAAAGACGTGGCAACCCAACATCCTGTTCTCCCCGAAGGCCAACTGCAGGGTTCGGACTGCCAGCAGCCGCAGCTTGCTGAGTCCAGAGTGTTATATTCTGGCTCTGCTCTCTGATATGAAGGAATATGGTTTACTGCAGCACGCAGCCTGTAAATTCTGTGAAGACTGCTATGAAAGGATGTGAACATACAAAGGGTGATGGATTTTCAGCTTTCCCACATTCAAATCCTGAGCCATTGGCAGCATTTCAATTTTTCAGACTTTCCAGCTGTGATGTAAATGATGAGGTCATATATTTAGTGATGGCTGAATAGAATATTTATCAATATCTCTACACAGAAACTATTAGGCTTGAGCAATGCATTAAATAACAGTCTTAACTGAAATAAAAGTTTTTAATTGATTCCGAATTCCATAATGCTTCTACTGGGTCATGTTTACTTCGAAAACCAAACATGGTAAACTGGAAAAAAAAAAAAAAAAAAAAAAAAAGTTGTAACCCTTTTCTTCAAGCCAAAGAACACCAAACCTTGTATTTTCATTATACAATGGTTTCATGGTCTACTAACTTTTAGCAACCAACCAGGGAGGGTGAAGCCTAACATATGCTAACTACATCTTTTCATCGTTTTACTGCTCATGCTGTGTCACAGGGTGGCATACCACATCTAGAGGAAATTGTTGTTTGCCCTTAGGATTCAACCACGGTCTTCATACAGCATGACATATACATTATATACTTTTTTTTTTTTTTACGACTTTCAGTGCCGCTGTTGTTCTTGGTGCCACAAAAGTCCAAAACATTGTCTTAAAACATGGCTTAGTTTACTGATTTCTAACTCCTCTTCATTTTCTCCTCCTCTTCATGTAGGAAGGAGCACCATTAAATTAAGTTGTGCATCATTACCCACTATGCTTACATTTAGTTCTCGGGTAGCTTAAGGATTTCAAGGAGCCTCTTCTTTTACCATGCATGTGAGTTATTCACAGATAAAGATTAAAGCATGAGAAAAGAAATATACGATCATTTCACTAGCCCATATCTGGTGCATGAAATAAACATTTAACATATGGCCAGTTGTATGTTGCACCTCACATAATTAAGTCATGTTAGTTCCAGCCAAATGTATGCAAGATATCCAAAAGCACAGAGAGTTATCTGTGTAGGAAACCCACTGCACACATGGTATACGTCTTCACGTGTCAAATGTAGCAATCAAGCATCACTCTCTCCAACATAAGGCAGCGATTTTGCGGTGTTCAGCTATAGATTTTAACACAATTCTCTCCTGTTCAACCAAGCTGTGTTTAGTTAAACAGAGAAAGTCGAAAAGACAAACACATGTTTATAAAGTGATGGCTTTCCACAAGGTAATATGTTTAAAGCCTTCTTTAACATTTCATGCCCTAAATATCATAGATTTGCTCCAGCTGAGGTGAAGTTCTACTTGGATCATATCCATACACTCTGGTGTGGTTTTCTCTTTGTCAGAGAAGTGTGTTGTATGGGACAGAGCAAAAAATGTCATTCTCACTTCATAAAATGAATATGTCGTTTTTTTACAGTGGAGATATCTTTATAAAATGATCAAAGCGGTGCCTTTTATCTTCTTAAATTATTATTATTAAATATATAAAGGGGAATTATCCTCTGAGATCAATGCTATACCGTTATTCTAGGGTATGAAGTGCAATTGTGACCATTTAAACTTTGCTCTCATCCACTTTCTCATCATCTCATTTGATGATTTGTTTTTAAAAAGCTTCTTTAACCCTTTTAAATTTAGAAGAGGTTTAAAGCCTCGGGCTCTGAAATAATAACGACTTGACAAGGTTCCTTTCCCTTTTTACAGGCAAACTTGCGACTTTTACCGTGTGAACACAGAAACCGTGTCTCGGAGGAAGATGAACCGGAGTCACATCCAGGAAAATTCCAGGAAACCTCCAGGACAATCAGGACCTTGTATAAAACATAATGTTTTAAAACAGTCCTGTTAAAAAAATAAAAATAAAAAAAAAGACTCTTACCTGTCGGGATTTGTTCTCGGGCGCATTGAGCGCGACCAAGCAGCAGCGCAAAGCTGAGCGCGTAAATCCCCGGCAGGAACATCATGATCTGACTGCAGCTTCAAGACAAAAGGATAGGGTGCAAGAACAAGACCCGAAGCTACAGAACAGGGTGAGAGAACAAGCGCAAGTCCGCCAGTCAGTCTGCGCGCTTTTTCTTTCTTTCTTTCTCTCCTTTTTTTCTGTTTGGCTCAGCAGTGCGGGTCAGTGCGCACTCAGTCCATTCAGGAGTCCCACAGAAAAGAGAAAACACACTCCGAACACACACGGTGCACCTACACAGGGGCAGGGAGTGAGAATGAGGAGGGTAGTTCCAGTGCTCGAAAGGCGGAGTGATCACTTTGACCCATTACAGTGCAAACCCCGTCCCTCCTAACACACACACACACACACACACACACACACACACACACACAGATTCTGTATATAGTGCCTTTATATTGTCCTTAATTTATGTACATCGTTTGCACTGTTTTTAGTTTGTTTATTTACATTTATTAGTATTTTATTTTATTTTGTTTTGTCTTATTTTATTTCTCCTGTTTTTACACTACCTTTCCTTTGTACTTTCTTTGGTAATACAAATGTACAATTATTTGCCATGCCAATAAACCACATGAAAACTGAAAAGGTGGAAACGTTTTTCTGGTTTGTAATTATTACTATAATTTTTTATTCAATTATTATTATTATTATTATTATTATTATTATTATTATTATTATTGTTGTTGTTGTTGTTGTTATTTTAATTCTCCTTTCTTATCTATATTGATGCTTTGGCACCATTGTATGTAAACAATCATGCCAATAAAGTACTTTGAAATTGAAAAAAATGAAAGAGGCAGAGAGAGAGAGAGAGAGAGAGAGAGAGAGAGAGAGAGAGAGAGAGAACAAGTCCAGATCCAGTGTGAAAAAAAAAAAATATCCCATTCCAAATGCATTCTATGAATATAAGCCAACTTTCCACACAGACAATCCAACTTAGTGACTCAAACATATCATCTTAACTAAATTGCCCCCAGTTCTGTTTGGTCAGAGGGTGTTTTAAAAGTGCGATGTGCTGTGTTTATTTAATAAAAAAAATTTAACTGGCAAATTGCTGTGGTATAAGAGGACTAAAACACTTCATGTTTTGTTACTCATAAAATAATGACCTTCTACTGCACTTCAGGTTTAGATCCAGACACAAATATGGACATTTAAAGTGCTAAACTTCCTGTTTAAGGGTGTAACACAATGACAGCACATCAATATGTTTTATTTCTTATACTTAGACCAGTAAATCTCCACCACTGGGAAAAAAATAAAAATAAATAAATAAATAAATAAATAAATACCTTCTGGCTCTGCTTTATGGACAGTCTGGGTATCCCCACACTCTACTATCAGTACGTTTACATGGACAACAGTAATCCGATATGAACCCGATTAAGACGATACTCTGATTAAGAAACTAGCATG
>JANDJT010000001.1:32968662-32986674 GCA_024331685.1 Stegophilus panzeri | reverse complement strand
CTGCACTTGAAGCTTTCGTAAAATTAAAAATGAAACACCCAAAACTGTATACGGTACCATAACGAAGACCAACTGTAGGAACTATCTTGTTTCATGTACTTTCCACAACATTGTATGTAACTATAAGTGGATAAAAAGCCAAATTAGTTGTTTATTAATAAATGAAACATTCTAATCATTGGCAAATCACTGTGGTACAAGAAGGAAACAAAAAAACACTTCAAGATGTGCTGTTATGGGAAAATAATCCATGTCTTTTCTCTTGTATTGGGCTGCATTACACCACCCTGTCACTTAATATTTTCCTATACCTCTACACCTCCGAGGTTTTTATTTTTTACTTAGTCATCATACCAAAGAGGGCATCACTTGAGCCACGTATTAAAATATAGGTATGCAAGAATTACAGCTTCACTGGCCTTAATCTCAGCTGACTGCTGAATGCAGAAATTATCTTCTTATCTTCTTTCTTCTGTACACAACTTTATTTTTGCAGTTTTGTTGCATGAATTTCGTAACACACAATTTCAATGGTGATAATGTTAGGACTCTGACGTGTCCTCTCATTTGAACATTCAGGTGGTGAGACAGGCAGGATATTTTTTCCACACTGGTTTCCTCATTCTTAACCCCCAGGTGATTTTCTCTTAGGGGAATTAACACAGCTGTGATTTAGTGTGAGGAATTCCTGCAGATTCACCCTAGGGGACTTTATTACTTTTGTGAGACTTTTCTTTGTAAGACACAACTCCAATGGAGATAAGCAGCAATGATGGATTTGTTTAATTCACAAACCATCTACTTATATGGGAAATAATGGAGATCCAAGTCTTCAGAAATCCTTGGATCTCTTTTTAGTCTGATTAGCTTTAAGATCAAGCTCAACACTTGCAAGAGATGTTTATCCAAGAAGTTCCTATATTTTTTCCCACCTATCACCTTGTCTTTACCACTTGCTCAACAATGTGTGTGTGTACTTGTTTAATGAGACGGTCATATGTATTATTAAGGCTTAGTTCAAGAAAAATATCACATTTACGAGTCATTAATGGAGCCAGGTCATTTATATGAACCTACAAAGATGGTTTAACACTTGCAAATTTGTAACAATTTTGTACACACAAACAAATTAAGAGTTAAGATTATAGTTGGGATTAGGGATAGTGATTGTCCTATACTTTGTCTGATGGCTTTACATATGAAATCATGCACAATCCAACCAGATCACCCCCACTCATCTAAATATGTACAAATTTCTCATGAAATCTCATGGATCCCTTGAACTTGTCCGCATTTTGTAGAGTTACAACCTGTAGGCTAACTGAAATGGACTTAATTTGGATTATATGCCATGAATATATAATGTAGCAATTACCACCATAATTTTGAAGTGAGGGAAATCAATATACTTTACACATTTATTTATAAATAAAAAAAAGCATAGCATTTGTGATTGAACAAGTATTCTCCCCTGTTGAGAAATTAGTTCTAGTTCTGCCAGATGCCAGAAGTCACACAATTGGTTAAATGGAGTCCACCTGTGTGCAATTACATGATTTCAATATAAATACATGGGTTCCCTGTTTATTGGTTTGAGTTTTAAACAAGTCTGGTTTTGGAAAAGTGTCAGAGTTTGGTTATAAAAAATATCCCAAACTTTGAACATCCCACAGCGCACCATTAAATCCAACATTAAAAATGGAAAGAATATGACACAACCATGACTCAGCCTACAAAAGGACATCCAATAAAAGTAACCAAATGACCAAGTAGAAGGATTTAGCCAGAGAAGCAACCAAGATGCCAAAAGTAACTCTCAATATGATGCTACCACCATCACGCTTCACTGAAGGTTTGGTTTTCTCAGGATGATGATCAATGTTGGGTTTCTAACCAAAAAAAGATACATTTTGGTCTCATTAGGTCAGAGAATCTTTTTCCACATTTGCTGAGACTCCCAACATGCCTTCTGGTAGACTCCAAACAGGATTTCATATAATGCCATTCTTCCATAAAGCACAGCTTTGTGGTGTATCTGGGCTATAGTTGTCCTTCTCCCTTCCAAGCCGTGGATCGCTCCAGCTCGGTCAGAGTTACCCTTGACCTCTTGGTTGATTCTCTGACTAATCGCTTCCTTTCCTGTTCACTTACGTTTGGTAGACTGCCTTCTGTATTCTTTCCATTTTTTTAAACAATGGATTTTTTGATTCATGACTTACACATTCATGCTGTGAATCTTCCGTTCTACCACATCTCAAAGGTGCTCTATTGGATTCAGACCTGATGACTGGAGAGGAACGTGTACTGGAGCACACTGAACTCATTGTCTTGATTTATGGAACCCATTTGATATGACTTATATTTTGTGACATGGCACATGCTAGAATCAGTCTTTATAAAATGGGTAAATTGTGGTCAGTAATTTTTGAATGGTATTAAAGGGATCCATGTGTGCCAGGAAAACATTCCCCACACCATTACATCACCACCACCACTAGCAGCCTGAGCTGTTGGCACAAGGCAGCTTGGTTCCATGGGTTCATGTTGTTGACACCAAATTCTGACACTACCATCCTCAGCAGAAATTGAGATTCATGAGACCAATCAATATTTTTTGTTCCCCCCAATCTTCTGTCCAGTTTTGGTGAGCCTGTGTCCATTGTAGTCTCAGATTCCTGCCTTTGGCTGACAGCAGTAGAACCCGATGTGGTCTTTTGCTGTTATAGCACATCCACCTCAAGTTTCGACATGTTGTGCTTTCTGAGATGCTTTTCTGTTAACCACAGAAGTAAAGTGGGGTTATTTGAGTTACTGTAGCCTTCATGTCAGCTCAAACCAGTCAGGCCACCCTCATCTGACCTCTCTCATCATGTTTCTGCCCACAGAACTGCCTCTCACTGGATGTTTTTTGTTAATTGCACAATTCTATGTGAACTCTATAGACCATTGTACATGAAAATCCCATCAGATCAGTAGTTCCTGAAGTACTCAAACCAGCTAAAATAACATTTTTCCCCCATTCTGATTTTTGATGTGATTGGAGAATGGCAGGAAAGAGCATGTGTGTAAGAGTTAATAATTCCAGTTAAGTCCATTTCAGTTCCAGGTTGTTACAGGTTCACTTTAAAATGTGGTCAATTTCAATGTCGCAAGGCACTCTACATCCAGTCGTTCTTGTTGATAAAGGATCAGAGAGGAATTTTATTTTAAAAAAATTACTGCAGTGTCAGAAATCTGCTTTTAGACACCCCATGCCTGGATTCATTTATCCATTTTGTTGGCTCATGGGGAAAAGCAGCAGCTGGGGGCTTTTCTCCATCTGTATTCACTGTTGGCTTAAACAATGAGAGACAAGCCTGTCGTTCATGCTCAACATCTGTATTCAATTAACTGGGTGAGAAGGACTACATGCACCATATTTGTGCAAATCACACTGGTGGTCAGTAGGCGGTTAACATAAGCCTACATTTATATTCTACTGTAAAGAGACTTAATAAAACATTAAGAACACAATTTGTTCTATATTGTATTATAATTCATATAAGTCTTAAAGGGTTTTTATTTCTTTCTCAGCCTGGTGGAAAGATGGATAAAAAAAAACAAAAAAAAAAATATAGGCTTATTTAACCTATATGAATCTTTTTTTTTTTTTTTTTTTTTTAATGAGCATAAAGGGAATTGCAGAGAAAATTCCTTATGAGCAATAAGGGCTTGTTAGATTCATTTTACAGCTAGATCGTTAAATTTTGTCTGTGCTTTTTAGAGAGCTGTCAAACAAATAGAATGACAAAGATTTAGCAAAGAAAGAAATAACTTTTTTTCAAGATATGAGTAAATTAAAGTATTATTTACAGTATGTAAAGAATAAACAAAAATGCTGTTATAGGAAAATAATCAACAACATGGTGTTATGTGGCCTGGTATGCATGGAATTACCAAGTTTAAGATTATTTTGCAATGGCAGCACGTCCTGAAGATTGTTATCTCAGCATTTTGCCAATGACAATTTTTTGATTATTAAAGAATGACATGTTGTAATTTTTAACCATTTATAGTTCCAATTAAACGTTGTTAGTTCCTGTTATCACAGGAGGGGATGGTGGTGCAGTGGGTAGCGTTACTGGCTCACAGCTTCAGGGTCTGATTAAGTCCTAAGCTCTGGTTATTTTCTGTGCAGGTTTCCTCCCACCTCCCAAAAACATGTCAGGAAGTGGACTGGCTATGCTAAATTACCCCTAAATATGAATGAGTGTATGAATGTGTGTATGGTGCCATACAATGGACTGGCATCACATCTCGGTGTATTCACATTAATATCTCCTTACAGGAAACTTCACCATATCAAAAAAAAAAAAAAAAAAAGTTTACATGGAGCATCCACCATACAAGTCCATGTGTAAGTTGTTATAGATATGATAACATATTTCTACAAGCTCAAACATCAGAGCTATAAATATTCCTCTTTTACCCTCTACCGTTTATGTAGATAATCTGAAATGCTGAATACAGACTGAATCTTTGGACATAAAAGCAAGCATTGGTCAGCAGACTGTAATTCATTTATTCCAGTAAATGAATTAGGACTAGAAAGTCGTTTGACATTTTGCCCCAGATGACAATCCAAGATGGCCCATCTGGCATTTCCTATTCAAAATACACAGTGGTTTAGAGCTGAATGGTTTTCCAATTGCAATAGTGAGTCATTCAACATGCCAAGGTACCACAACCCTGAGGGAGCCTTTGTCATTATTGCTGCCCAGAAATAGGTTTATCCCTTTCAATTTTCAGTCTTTCGTCTTGATTGTGCCGCTTTAATTACAAGCTGGGATCGATTGAGGACGCTCCTGTCGCTTTCTTTTTGTCCCATTGCCTAGGCTGAACCTCACCCACCCATGACCACAGCTGGAACCTCTGCAGTTGGCCTGTTATGAGAAAAAAGAATTAGAGAGGCCAGGAGCATGAGATCACAGTCCAGGACTGAGGGACAATATTCATGTGTTTTAATGCTCTTGTGAGTTCAAAGCAGGATAGGAACCAGACAGTATGTTATGATGGGCATGATGCAATTCATTGTGGATTGTTAAATCCGATTTTGCACATTTCACACACTTAATTGTTGATTTTATTAAAATTAATAAAGCGAGTAGGGAAATTTTAGCTCGGAAGTTTGGATTTAATGCAAGAACATATAGATGCTTCTGCAGTTGTGACTCACTGTGGCAGTGGTAGTGGTGATTCAACTGTTAAGGCTCTGGGTTACTGACCAGAAGGTTGGGGATTCAAGCCCCCTGACCGCCAAACTGCCACTGTTGGGCCCTTGAGCATTAACCATAACCATATAGGGCACAATAACATTGCTGACCCTGCGTTCTGACCCCTGCTTCTAAACAAGCTGGGACATGGAAAAAAAAAAAAAAATCACTGTGCTGTAATGTACATTTGACAAATAAAGGCTTCTTCTTTTCATGGTAATTAGCATAGTTAGCATGTGTGCTGTGAATCAGTGGGTGATTGGATACGAGTGTCTAAGAGTCAGGAGTATGAAAGTCTGGGAGGTGTTGAGGTGTTTAGTTTGGTAGCGTGGGGGATGGGATGGGTCAGGGAGGTCAGACCTACACAGGACATTATAGCCATGGTAAAAAATTGATGACCCCTGATGAGGATAACTTCAGTTTATGACCGAACCTGCAAACAGGTTTCAGCTGCTAAACCTGAACAGACTAAGCCATAAACATTGTCTCAAATGCCCTGGGTTCTAACACCAGCTGTACATTTTATGTCACCTTTATCATCCTTGTACTAACAGGTTGTAAACTGAATTTTCTCTAACAGCGAGCATAAAACTTACACTTAACTGAGCGCAGGCTGGATCAAATGCTGGATAATCAAATCCTGGATCAGAAGGGATTCAGGAAGGAGAGAGTCATTAGCAACTGAATGATTCTCTTAAACTCTTCAATGAGGATGGGCCTCCCATCGCTTAAGTGTGTTTGAGTTCATAATCCTGTTTTTAAAATTACCTCAAAAGGTAATTATACCATATTTTACATTATATTTTAGCTGCATCTGTTATTATTTATGTGAAGTTCTTTCTTTCCTTCTTTCTTACTGACGATACTGTCTTGTTGAACTATGAGTATGTCAGTTTTGTTGGTTTAGTTGCTACTAGCCGTAACTTTGCTTGATGCAACCGACATAAAACCTGCTCTAAAAATGTATCTTAGATATTTAGTCATTAAGACACTCCGTAGTTACAGTACGTCAGTGCAGCATTTAAGTTTCTGACATGGGCATGTCTTACAGATTCTGCAGCATTACACACCTACCTGCTAGATACAGGAAAAGTGCTGTAAATTGACCATATGCTGTATGTCAATAGTCTTCACCACCCAGCCCCCTGTGGTGTGTTTGCACAGGTGTTTGCCAAACCTTTTCTGTAGCATTGCATCCCTTTTGCAGAAAAGTTCACATGCTGGATCCAGATGCTGTTTAATCAGCAAACTTGACCAAAGGCATACCTTTGACTCGTTTGACCTTGCAGATTTACTGATATAAACTTAGTCGTTATCATTTATGTTTTGAAGCAGTTCTCTTAAAAGAAGGACAGCATAGAGCAGGTCTTTTCTGTAGACTACACGTCTTACACGTCTCACACTGTTGCCCTCTGTGACCGAGTCAGACTGTGTAATTTAGGTAAAGTCCATAAGTCAGGGGAAAGTATACACACCAGGGATCCTCCAATTTTGGTAAGCCGGAATAACAAACATTCATCACATGGCGACAGACCTATGGCGTCATGCTTTTTTTAGCCAGAGAGAAGAATGGTGGAGATTTAAAAGATGTTCAACACCAGCATTTAATAATGGCACAACTTTAAACCAGAGCGCTGTTGAATTATTGATTCAGATTGTTCAGATGGTAATTATTTTCTCTGCAAATCACATGTTTATATTACAGTCCCCATGAAATCAAAATTGTAGTTCAGTGGCTTTTAATATGTTCACCTTAAGGTTATCTTTAAGCTAGTGTGCTTCAAAACAATGACAAAATTCACATTTAGAAGATATGTCTTCAAAATGTACAGTCTCTCCCATTTCCTCCAATACGGATCAGCAATATTGATGACATTGATGTGCACTTCAGCTTCTCATCAGATTTTCTGTCCAATCAAGAATCTCTCTAGAATCTGAAGTGTCCCACCCTCAACATTAAAAAAAAAAATCACCTTGCCGAAGTTTTGTTTGTTGAGAAAACTTTGTTGAGAAAACATATCAGCAATTATGGGTCCTAAATGTGTCTTTGGTTGATTGAATGCCTGTGTTTTATTCAGTTCTTCAACTGTAAGTTGGTTAAAAAGGAAATGGCTTGAATTAATTCACTTTGAAGAAGGAAGTATTTGTACCAGCTGGAACAGGTGAAGCAGGTCGAAATAAATCCTCCACAAGTTAATCCAATGCATCGTTATTGCTCGGGTTCGCATCCATGGTACTGTCAAGTATGGCTTAGCCCGGGCAAGCTAAGTGCTATTGGCCATTTAAAAAGTGGGAGACGCCACTCAATATGTCCCATCCTGACTTTCTGTTTCAGTGGAAATTGCGTCAACACATTGAATAACGCTGCAGTTTTCAAGGCACTTCTGGGGGACTTTAATGTGCTTCTTCTAATATGTTATCATTTCTCTAGTAACAATTTCACATAAACAGAGAAAAAATTATTTAGCATACATGGAAGAAGTCTCTACTGTCACTGCTTTGTAACAGTCTGAAGTAAAGCTGTAATGAAGTTTTCCCTGTTTATAGCAGTAATAAGTGATAAGAAATAACTTGTTTCACAGATGATGCACAATAATAAGTCTAACTACAAATGGATAAAATGTTTGACATATTTAATAAATAAATAATAAGGATAATTGTTTGCAAATTGCAGTGGTGGAAGATGAATATCAGGATATGCCATTTTTTGGAAAATTATTAACTTCAGGGTGGTAAAGTTAACTCTTCTCAGTATTACCCAGTAATACACTTAAAATACAATTAAAAGAAATTCCAGAAATGGAAGAAGGTGAGAAAAGGAAGAAGGTGATTGAAATACATCAGTCTGGGAAGAGTTAAAGCTATTTCAAAGGCTCTGGGACTCCAAAGGACCACAGTGAGAGCCATTATCTCAAAATGGAAAAACTCGGCACAGAAGTGAACCTTCCCAGAAGTAGCCACCTTCCAAATTCCTCCCAGAGCACAGCAACTATTTATCCAGAAAGTTACAAAAGAGCCAAGGATAACAAAGGTCTTACAGGCCTCTCTTGTATGAGATACACAAAACAGAACTGCACTGTAAATGAAATAATCTGTTGTAGGAGTCTACATAGACTAAAGTTCAGTGACCAGTTTATAGGTACACTTACCTTGTAGCTACGCTTACAGGACATTTAATCGTGTGAACCTATCACATATGTGTAGTGTGTATGTGTACACTAACTGCCTGCAGCCCACATGTTCACCAAGCACCATTTACTCAAGTCCAGGCAGACACTACACTGCTAGATTTCTTCTTAATGGCTGTTCTGGTATTTGTGGGGAGTTACGGTGATTAACACATTCTGTCTTGCTTAGTTAAACAGATTGAGAGTACATGTAAGAGGAAACATCAGCTGTACAAGCAAAGGGAGTTTCAAGTTTCACGTTATCAACAGTTCCATCAGATGTAACACATAACATTCACTTTTTTCAAAGACATTGTTTTTGGAAATATAAGACATGTCTAGAACTGAGTTTGAGTGGGGAATATAGAAAAGAAGGTGTAGAAAGTGTTTCATGTTGTAGAAAGACAATGAAGTAGATCAAGAATTGATAAGATAATGATTAATTAATGCTACGATAACATTCAGATGGGCATCCACCCATCCATTTTCCATACCACTTATACTACACAGGGTCATGGGTAAGCCTGGAGCCTATGCCAGGGAACTCGGGGCACAAGGCAAGGGACACCCTGGATGGGGTGCCAACTCATTGCAGATGCAAGGCAAACGTGATAACCATTCCTGTAAGTGCAATATCTCTAGAACGAGTGTGTTGAATGTTTGTAGGATTTATATAGAAAAATCATTATAACCAGCAAATTAATTGATTAGATTTTGGAATGGATCCAAACAGGGTCAAGGTCACAGCAAGGTCAAATGTCAGAAATAGTTTTTCTTCAGTAACCTACATACAGATGCTATTTTGCACATTTCATATGAACTAAAGGTATATCTTTTGGCTATAAGTTTTTTTTCAGTCAGCCTGTCTGTCAATCTGTCAGTAGGAAGTTCTTGTTAGTGTGAATAAGTGGTTAAATATAGGGTGTGTATTTGACCTGATTATAGTTTGTTATTGATCTGAACATGGTCCAGGTACACATTAAGAGTATTTGAGGCATACAAATTAGTAACAAGGCAGAACCATAAGGTTTGCATTTGCACAAAAATTGTGACTGACAGATAGCACAGGTTTCCAGATTACTGCGATCACAGCTTAAAGAAACATGTCTGAAATTCAATCTGTCTTCATACCTTAAGCTTGGTCCTGTTCAGCCTGAAAAGGTTTTGCAATATCGTGACAGTCTTGAACCTTCTTTTCACATTGGAGCTACAACGTATAACCAAAACCCACATTCAAATTATGGATAATGATGTAGTAATGTAATGGAGAAACCACAGCTATGGAGAGTCTGCTTGCTTTTCTGTGCCATCCTGTTTCATTAACTTCAACATTAGACTACTGAATGGGTCATGTATTGGATTCGGATTCAGACACAGTGATTGAATTGTCTAAACAGGCAAGTGGCTGCTTTTCTAAAGAAGGCAACAGCTTGGTCTTGTGAACAGTGAGGCACTAATCATTATTATTATTAATTAAATCTAAAGCATTATGTTTTACTCCTGAGCAGTATTGCAAAGTTATAATCATATTATATGATAAGTTAATGACCTTTTAACCAAAAAAAAAAAAAAAGGCTTATTCAAACAGGAAATGTTCAGGGTGATTCAGCTTCTCTATATCTATTATTAGACTTTTTGGAAAAGCAAGTAAAAATACCTCAGACCTCGTGATTTCATTCATCCAATCCTAAAAAAAAAAAAGTTAACTTCATGCTTCCACAGGTCTAGAGTTCACAGATCACAGCTCTTAGAGTGTTGCTAAAATATCAACAATATCATTATGTTAATCATATTTTGATGAGTTTTCTAGATAATTTTAAACTAATTAGTCTTGATGAATTATGAATTAGTTCATTAGAGCTGAGACAAGGCAGGAATGGCATAGTTTGGACTAATTTCTTTCCCTGTTGTAACAGAAAGAGTGAGCTAGTACAAAAACAGTAGATGAGCTATACAGTGTTTGGCAGAGGCCATTATCCAGAGTGACTTAAAAAGGGGTTTTGGTATCTATAAAGCTGATACTCTGTTAAGGAGGAGTTAGTACAATGAGCTAGAACAGCAACAACAACAGTATACGGCAAGTGGGAATTATTTAAGGCTTATTTAAATGCTTGGTGAAGAGCTAGGACTTCAACTATTGATTGAGCTGTTCAGACAGCCAGGGGACATTCATTTCACCACTTGGGTGCCAGACGAGTCTTGATCCATGTTTGATCCACCTCTCTGAAATCTCATTGTTCTAGGCCACTGGCTAAGATGTGGTAGCTGGACTACAGGATGAAAGCCCTGACCCTCAGCTGATATCTTTGGGAAATGGGGGGTGACTCACCCAGACAGGCCCCAAGGACAATCAACACAGGTGAAGCCCTTTGTTCTCTTACCCAGTTCACAGTGTGTTTATCACACCGGTCACACCGACTGCATCAGGACACCACATATATTCTAAGGGGCCATTTACACGACAACGTTTTCAACTAAAAACGGAAAACCTTTTATGCGGTCTGGCTGTTAGTTCACACAATGGCATTTGGGGCAAGTTTTTGAAAACAATGCCGTTATCGTCTCCATGTAAACATACAAAAATGAGAATCTGTGAAAACGATGACATCATGCGCACGAGTATTACGTGTTCAGTCTATAGGCATGCATCAGAGTACTTCAAAATAACGCATGAGACATTCAAAACTACAACGGCGGAGTACAGGTCTGTTTGTGCTGCTCAAGATTTTGAGTTTATTGACGCTTCATCAGCAAAGTGTAGATTTACTGCATCACTATTATGACCAATGGAGACGCATTTGTTACATACACCAAATTATTAACCCACGTCTATTTCGACTAAGGGTATTCAAAGTCTTATAATTATTTTTGTAATTGTCTGTTTTGGAGTATATCTGTATGCTTTTATTGCTAACAAAATATAGAAAGCAGACTGACTGCCAATGTCTCACTATTTGTACTATTTAGATTTTTTTCAGTATTTAAAAATGAATGAGTTTTGTTAACAGAATTCTGACCTGGAGCACAAGAAAAGATAAAAGATGGGGCTGAAGACAGATAAATCTATTTCCACAATGATAGAAAAATCTATGTACATTTCATGTACATTAAATTACATTACATTAGGGACGTCTCAGAATTTATTAACCAAGTAAGACAAATCTATGCTTGACAAGCGTGAGTTTTCCAACTCCTTATGACAGTGAATAATTTTCCAAGTCAAACTATCGAGATTCTAACTAACTGTATTCCACGTACTGTAGATCATAAACCATTGAAATTATTTGAGAAATTTAATGTTATTGTGCTTTTTATCCAGAAAAACCACAGCTCCCCCTGTTTACTTGTATTTGTTTATAGGGCAGTCTTGCCCGGATCAATATGGTGGGCACGTTGACGTGAACGCTTATGTGTGCAGGCGTGTAGTGTTTCTTTACAAAGCGACATCGCCAACTACTGGCCTGGCATGCATAATACCGCGCTTTTAGTCATTTTCACGGATCCGTGTGAACGGGGATTGTTTTGACAACGTTGTCATCCATATGCAAAACCTTTCAAAAACGCAAAGGAAAGACTTTTTCATTTTTAGTACATCGTTGTCATGTAAATGTACCCTAAAGAACCATGGACTGCAAGAATAATATAATAACAACTGAAATTGCCTATTTTCTTCCATGTGTTATTCTGTATTGTCCTAAATTGTCCTGCTTGTAACTACAAAGTTGCATTTAGAGATTTGATTATTTAACATGCATGAATATGATTGATTATGAATGTAAGTGTGTGATCAAATATTAGTAATGTGTTAACAGCGGCCAACATATGTCTTGTTTGCTATGTGCGTGTTCTTTGAGTGATTTCCTGAACAATGAGAATAAGGAAAAGGTTAGGTATAGGTACCAACTCTCCACTCAAAATATTTGGGGAGTCCTCATCAACTAACAACAACTGCGAGTCTTCTTCAATCCACAGCTTAAGGAGTTATCTTCAACTAACATCTGCAAGAGTACTCTGCAACCAACGTTTGTAATGATAATGATAATGAGTCTTCATTGGTCACATATACAGTAGAGCACAGTGAAATTGTTTTCTTCGCATACCCAAGCCTGTCAGGAAGCTGGGGTCAGAGCGCAGGGTCAGCCATGAGCTGTGTGAGCTGGTTCCTGCAAAGCTTCCTAAATCTAGTCGTGAAAGAACCAGAAGAATTGCCGCCAATCTCCTCAGGTAGCCTGACTACGAGACGCCACTCCATTCACCATTCTGATTGGTCTTTCTAGACGCTTCTCAAAAGCAACCAGACCTCTGACGAATCCCCACCAACCAGAAATGCAAGCGAGCGCCTCCAGGTCTCAGTCGAAGCTGGTGTATTTAATAGAGCCCTTCTAAATTGGAGCGAAAATGAAATTAATTATTGATGGCTCGTTCAGGTAGATGTCTAAGAACAGCGTATGGCATTAAAACTAGAGAGCCGTTCATTCTTCTTCAAAGCTATTTTCACCCCCTGTTTGTGTGTGTGTTTGTGTATTAGAATAGTTTAATAAAGTTTTATCTGATTTTAATAACAAGTGTCTCTTGTCTATATTTATGATTTATTGTCTTAAGTTGTCCAATCTTGTTACTGTGCTCATAATTCGTGTTTTACATTAGGATATTATTGCTGGTGGCTACGGAGGTAATATCTAATGCATAATTTATAATTACACTAATCTCAACTTATTGCTGGATGAATAGATGATCAGAAATATTACATTAGCAACCCCCTTACAAGCTGATCTGCTAGTCTCTCCATATTGAACAACAGCTCAACCTAAACAGCTAATTTTCCCTTTGCTAATATGCACACACACACACACACACACACACACACACATTAATTTTATATATATATATATATATATATATATATATATATATTATGGATTTCAGCCTTCTAGGAAAGCAAATGTGAGCCATATTTTATACGAGTCTTTGTTTACTCAAGTATACCGAAACATTTTACTGAGGTAGGGCCAGGGGCGCTCATCCTCAAGTTCAACATTGAACACAGATAAGCCATTGGACTGCAGACACATAGATAGCTATAGTGCTAACTACATTGTGTAGCATGATAAGGTCAAAGTAGATATCAAATTGGCATCATTCTTGATCATTTATGAACACATCTGGATGGTTTAAACTGAAATAACTGGATGCTAAAAAGAAATTATTGTATTCTACACTGAGCCCATTTAATTGATCGGCTGGATGAGAAAAGAGACCTTTGTGGATTGTAATGAGTACTTTAAAAAGTCAATATACAAATATAAGGAGTAAAAGTATTCAATTTCAATAACCCTATATAATATCAAGGTCACATTCACAGAAACAAGAGTAACTGGAACCTGGTGTAGCAGTTAATTCAGACGTGTTTGACGTGAACCACCATATAAACACCATTTGGTTAAATGTTCCTCACTACTGAATTACATTCAATTACAATATGACCCATTCAAAAGAGCTTACACTACAACTCAGAAGAAAACTTGTTAAAGCCTGCAAGACTGGAAACTATTACCACAGGTTTTCAAATGACTCTGGCCTTCATCGCTTCACACTCAGGAAGATGGTTTGCAAATGGAAGAAATGCATCACCCTAAGACTGGGTGTCCTACAAAGATCAGTACAAAGGCTACATGCTGGAATCGTCCGTTTCATGGCTAATGGATGTTCTTGGATGTACTTAGAAATTGCTGTTCAAAACCTGAAGCAGTGTTCAAAATAGAAATGAGCCAAAACTTTACTTTAACTTTTTGTAGAGTGTAGAATGAAACAGGCTTGGAATTATTGAGTGGCAGTTAAAGAAGAGCTAAAGAAGCTTTAATGTAAGTCAAGAGCTATTCAATTAAATTAAACTTTTTTTGTATAGTGGTTCCATCAATAGATACTCTCACTAATACTAATTCTAATAGGATTTAATTTCTATATGAACAGTTCATACATAGAGAGTGTATGGACTTGTTGGACATTCCACTGAATTAAACAATAAAGAAAAATGCATAATCATAGATATGGTGAATTTTTCTGTAAGGAAACTTAACATTTTAGAAGGAGTCTTCAGTGTCAGTACTTTTTAGCAATTGAAAGTAAATAAGTTATTAATTTTTTTTTCCACCACTGGAAAAATCTTAAGGACATATGACTTTGCAGTATCTCTGTAATAAGCTGCATTTTTTTGGTTTGTGTTGTATTAACATCAAGAGAAAGTGAGAGTAGAACTGTTTATATATCCCACATATTGTACAATAGCAACTAACTAATTTTGTAAACATTCCACAACAGTAATGTAACTATAAATGGATAAAAATGTTAATCATTGGCAAACTACTTCAGGGTGCTAACATCACACCATGTTGTGTTCTATTCCTTACTTAAACTAAATAGACTGATGGTAGCAGTTTGCATTATCTGATGGAGCCAACAGTTTAAAAGCAAATCCGGCAAACTTGTGATTAGTTTGGATTTATTCTTCACCTATTAAGGAAGCATTATAATCGATTTGTTTTATTTCTCAGTACCAGGATAATCAAGCTTCACTGGCTGCATACATTTAAATTATTTTCTAAACAAACATTACTGCACCACTTCTACTGTTTTCAGAATGCATGACTGCAAATCTGTCGCTCTCTATAATTTACTGCTTCACTCTTCCTCCCTCTTTTTGCAGTGTGGACACATGAAGCCTGGATTGTGTTAAATGAATTCCCCCGGCTCCTGTCCCTTGTGGCCACAAACTCGCTCCCCATCATTACCCAAGAACCACAACTCTCATGAATTCGGCATCCAGCCTTTATTAGAAGCTTTGCCTGTAGAAATAGTGCTAAGATTCCCCCATGTCTAAAAGAGTCCTAAAACGGACCAAAAGACAATTTCTGTTTCAAGTGACATTGGTTTTAATTATACTGTCTGCCATCTTAAAATCTTAATTGGCTTAATAAGCACACACCAAGGGAATGTATAATCACAAGGAACCCAGGCATCATAAAGCAACCATTCATTAAATTACAGAATATCGTCTTCTCAGGAGAGAAGATTCACATGTGCTGCATTATATATAGTATAGTGTCAGGGGACATATGTATTCAGACACTTTTTGTTATTTAATATACTTCCAGTGCATATACACTTCAAATTGACAATTTTTTAATTTATTTTTTTACTTATAATTATGAACAAAAAATTATGTATTCACAAACAAACAGAATTATGTTAAAAAAAAAACCAAACTGAGAGAAAAAGTAATCAGACACTGTACATATATATACATATACATACAGTGGGGGAAATAAGTATTGGACACTTCAACATTTTTTTCAGGAAATGTATTTCCAATGAGGCTATTCACACAAAATTTTCACCAGACATCAGTATTAACTCAAGAAATCCACAAATATAAAAAATTCACAACATTAAAGTCCATAAATAAAGTTATGTGTAATAAAGTGGAATGAAACGGGAAAAAAAGTATTGAACACACTAAGAAAAGCAGTTCTCCAAGGCAAGGTAAGGCAAGGAACCAGCTGAAATCCGTACGTAATTATACCCCCTATCTGTGCAAATGAATATCAGCTGGGTTAGTAAATTGATGGTCTATAAAAAGGCTTTTTGTCACCAAGGTGTCACACAAGAAACATCCCATGATGGGTAAAAGCAAAGAGCTCTCCAAAGACCTTCACAATGTTATTGTTGCAATCGGATACAGAGGTATTTCAAAACTTTGGAATCTTCCAGTAAGCACCATTGGAGCCATTATCTGCAAGTGTAAGCAACATCACTACGTCATCAACCGGCCACGCAGAGGAACTCCTCGCAATATTTCTGACCAGGGAGTCAGAACAACAGTCAGAAGAGTAGCCCAAGAGTCAAGGAACACTCAGAAAGAGCTCCAGAAACACTTGGAGGAAGCAGGTGCCATTGTCACAGAGAAAACAATAGGCAATGCACTCTACTGCTCATGCTCAACCACAAGACTCCATTACTAAAGAAAAGGGATGTCGAAGCTCAATTAAAGTTTGCTACAACTCATTTGGACAATCCTATGAAATACTGGGAGAGTGTAGTCATCACATGGTACTGGCAGACTTCATGAACCAGGATGATGAAGATGAGACGTGGGTGGACCTTCCAGCAGGACAACGATCTAAGGAAACTCTCAATTGGTTTCAGAGAAAAATCAAGCGTTCAATGCATTCATGTTCAATACTTATTTCTCCCACTGTATGTGTGTGTGTGTGTGTGTGAGAGATATATATACATATATATATACACACACCCCAGGTATGGAGAAAGAATGGTTGCATATATGCACCCAAGAACACCAAACCCATCTTCGACATCTTAGAGGAGAATTTAATCTCATCAGACAAGAAATTGAATCTGAGGAGATGATGATGATGAATCTCTTGACTTGCAAGTCTAACAATGGGACCTTTGGGGAATTTTTAGAACTACTGATATTTCCTATAGGTATAAAGTCAAAACACATTATGTGTGTAAATTTGAAGTGTATATATGCACTGGAAGTATATTAAATAACAAAACCAAAAGTATCTGAATACTTATTTGTAAGCGTATGTTTAAACACTAAACTTGATGCTGCAGTTTTGGAAAAGTGACAGCATGCTCATTTACGATTCATGGTTCATTTCAAACGATAGATTTTTTCTATTAAATCGAATCAAATCTTCTTTTCAAATCAAATTCTCTGGAAGCTCTAATTGGATCAGACTATATTACACCAGCAATCTTCTGCTTATTTCTATTTTTTTCCATCCTCTGTGGAATGTATTAGCCCAGCATTTTGAATTTGGAACATCATTCACAGACCAGTCTTTGGGAAATCAATCATCAATTAAACGTAGCTGTTATTTTCCTACCCTCCATTCTTCAATGACTTTCTTCGTTTATAATCAGCTCGCTTCCAATTGGTGAGTCGCTTCCAACTGATCAGTCCAAGTAATATTAGAAAAATATTTTAAGAGGGGGAGGGGGGATGGTACAAAACTATACAGTTTCTCAATACTGGGATGGTACATATAAAGGGTACACTTTTGTAATATTCAGTACATCTTATCTAGAAAGGATAAAGACAAAAATTCAAAAGTTATGTGCCAGTTATGTGCCATAAAAAGGTATGCTAAATTCCCATTATCATGTGAAAGGTAGACTCTAAAAAGGTGCTCTTGTGGCTACCACCCTACTGACAAAGAAAGCTACAGTTTAGTACTTTTTATACAGGCATGTTCTGATATTCTACTTGAAACTTTCTGCACTTGTGACTTGCTTCTTTGCTGTTGTAAATGATTCTACACGCATACCCCAAAGATTTGCACTTCCTAGGTCTCACTCATGCTTTAGAGAGAATCTCATCTGGATTGTTATTCACAATCTGCTCATACTGACCAGCATTTCAACACCCTTACTACTGCTTGTATTTACTGTTCTACACATGATTTATAATTCCATTATCCGCCGTCACCCAGAAGAGGACGGGTTCCATTTTGAATCTCAAGCTTTCTTCATTTCGTCATCCTGGGGAGGGGGGGGGGGGGGGGGGG
>JANDJT010000001.1:32928362-32939958 GCA_024331685.1 Stegophilus panzeri | reverse complement strand
CAAGCATTGAAAATGCCCATTTCCACCATCAGGGCAATAATTAAGACGTTCCAGTCAACTGGAAATGTTATGAATCAGCCTGGAATTGGACGTGTGTATATATCGTCTCAACACACTGTGAAGAGGATGGTTCAAGTGGCCAGAAAATCTCCAAGGGTCACAGCTGGAGAAATGCACAGCCTTCTTTGCACATATTTACCAAGGGCGCCAATAGTAGTGGAAAGCCCTCCGTGTGTGATATATATGTGCGTGATGTGATTCCTGCACCATTCAACTGATTTAAATGATTTACATCCATCATTTAATATCAACTCCAATACACTGTGGTAGACAGCTAAAATAATAATTTTATCAATGTCTAAATATTTATAGACGTGACTGTACTTTATATTATTTATCTGACATTTACTAAGCAACAGTATGTATGTGTTTTTTTCTGACAAACTGAATTCACACCCCCACCTCCCCCCTTTTTCACACCCTTCACATCTGGTCCCATTGGTTCTTTCAGTTCTAATCGCTTTTACACCTTGAAAAATTCGGCCTGCCAGCTTAATCATTGATGGGGAAAATTGTAACAAATACCAAATATAACTTCAAGAAGATACACTTTATGGCCAAAGGTTTGTGCACACCTGATCATCATATCTGCTTGTTGAATATTCCATTGCAGATGTAGTCCCCCTTTGCTCTTATAATAATCGCCACTCTTCTGGGAAGGCTTCACTCTGACGTATTGTGCATCCTCTAGGCGGAAATACACCCTGAATCATTTCACACTAACAGCAAAGCAGATTCAGTGATACAACAATAAACTCAGTCCTACATATAAACACACACATACAGACTTGGACACTATAGATTTCGGTGTGTATGAGGAAAGAACGGATCCATACATGCATTTGTTTTATTTCAGGATTAAAACATCCCAGCATAAACAAATCCTCTATGCTTACCGTTTATTGTAGGCGTCACCAAACCCAGTAAGCTGGACAGACTCAACCCCTGACCGACATGTTTACTCTAAAAATAAATAACCTGTCTAACAACAAACGATTATATATATGGCCTAAAACGCTTCTTCTACGTTTATAAAATGAACTTAATAAACAAATCCCCTTACAGACCCACGATGACTGTCTTTTCAAAAGAAACGGAAAGGATCAAGTGCGCTGGACTCCCCATATATAAACCCACGCATTTGATTGGCCCTTGGTGATGTGTCGTTCAAGACGGAGTCGACTCTTTGATTGATTCGACTCTTTTAGGTGAACGCTAACAGGCATATATGAGCCAGTTTATCTTCCCAGCTTGTTTTTTTTTCTCTCCAAGCAGTAAAATGAATTCATATTAAACAATAGAGTAGCTCTCTCACCATTAATACATCATCAACTAATATATAGTTGGTGTAAATTATAGAAGTAAGATGTTCTTTGCTTTGTGTATTATATATTTACATTTTAAAAAATTATAGTTTTTAATTGAACAAAGATGTAAAGTGACCATTAGCCTATAACACAGAGTTTCAGGTCTAAAATCTGATTGGCTGAGGTGTGTTTGAAGCTGTTGAAATCCATGATATAGTACACACAACTGTGAATGTATCACAATAACTTAATTCTGTACTAATGTTGCATTCATGCTACCTTGTAAAGCGTCATTTGCAAGTAGTAATGGCATAATTTCCCACTTTGGGACGTTCGACACGCAACGTGGAGGGAAAAAAAATGTATGGTGTCTTGTGTTTGCTCTGTCAGAGCACAAAGCCCATATAAAGCTTGTTTAACTGCACTTTTTACAGTTAAAGGCCTGAATGGCTATTGTTTCTGTTCTACTATATTGAACTTCAAACATTTATGCAACATTTTGGACTGAAACTGCAACAACAGCGAACAATAACGAGTAGCTTAGCAACAAGCTGGCCAGCTAATGTTAATTATAAGAGTGATTACTAATGTTGATGATTCCCTCTCAAAACAGTGATTAGTATAGTCAGTGCTATACATTTCACCAAGTACTGTGTCTGTATATTAACTGATTTAAAACAGATAGAAATAGAGAAGGGGGACTTTACACTGTTAACAGTGTGAGCGGCCATGTTGATTTGATGTCACTCCGTAAACAGGGAAGGAACTGAGAGTTGAAGACTAACCCAAGTTGATGAATTCGTGTTGAGGTTGCGTTTTCAGTGGCTTTTACCGGTTGGTGGCGGGGGAATTTGCAACCTCACCTTGGACGCAGCATATTGTACCACCCTTACAGAAAAATCACACATTTGATTATGTGAGTAATATATGATCACATGTGAAAAACATGTGACGCTGGATTTCAGCATTCTGACATCGTGTGAACGATGATCATATGTAAAAATAAATAAATAAATAAACCACATGTGAAACACGTGTAGATCATGTCAACTTCATGTAATGTTCATGTGACTTTTCTGTAATGGCAAATTTTAAATCAATACGAGTCACACTACAGTCATTGTCTTGTCCATGCAATGTCCTAATCTTTCTGTTATGTTCCTTAGCAACCAAAGATTACTGCTAACAGAGTAGATTGTGTGGCGGACACATTGTTTACTGCAAATATTATTGATAATACACTAAATGATTTATTTATTGATCAGTGGATTTGATCTCATTGTGTTTGTTGCCATTTTATAAAAGCAATAAGCCACTCGACCCTGTGCATCACAGCAGTTTTATTACTTGTAAATGTATTCTTAGGCATGATGCCAAGCCTAGAACCGCCTTTCTCATAATTAAACCATAGATAAAGATTATTGCTTTATTCTATTCAATGAAAGGATGCTACGTACAGTAATAAATAAGAAATTGTCCATGTAAACCTCTCTAGTTTTCTACAGCGGCTGGCTTGACCACGGCCTTTTGAATAGTGTGAAGTGTGTTCGGCTTTCAGTCATCAGATAATTGGAATTAAAATAGAAATGACAATGACATATACTATATTTGTCAATGCCCATTATAGTGCTGAGTTTACAATTAGTTTAAATAGATTATTCGTTTAAATAATACAAAGCGAATGAGTGTTGTTTTGTTAATTGGAATTCATTAAGCAGAATAAGATTTCAGGAAACAATTTCAGACATAATTATGCAAAGAAAGACAGTCACAAGCTAAAAACTTTGTACGTTTTAGATAAAAATAGAAATGAGCAGTTTGGGAGCCGAAAGAGTCGACTCTTAGTGTTGAGCCGAGTCAAATGAGCTGATTCACTAAAAAGAGCCGGAATTCTCGTCACTATCGTGTGTATCTCTCTCTCTCGCCCCCTCCCCATGCGATCCAATCAGCATTCAGATGCTCAGAGCGCCTACGGAAGCCGATAAGGAGCTGTACAAGACGCTTTCGGAGCTGCTCATTGTTGATATTTCAAGCGTCTCCCCGCTCATCACCCCTGAGACAGTTCACGTACTTACATTTGGTATTGTAAAGCGATCCAGCGCCGGTACAGCTGTCACATAAGAGATATTCATGTCACAGAGCCTGTATAACTCAAGATCAAGACTATAGTCTTCATTTATCATCCCATCTGCTTCAAGACTGAATTCAGTGTCTTACAGCAGCATTACTGCCATTACTGAAATATTTCTATAAATGATGTTTGTATAATCTATTTTAAATGCTAATTCTAATTGATTCCCAAAATGGGTAAAAGATATATCCATGTTCAGTAATTATTGTTCAGTTTCCTAATTGTAAAGTTTATAAATGAACAAATATCTAATCAAAATCTCACATTATATAAAAAAAAAATAATAATAAAAAAAAGATATTTTAACAACTGCTTTTTTTTCTTCCTTTAATTACCATTTAGTTGACTTATCCGTTTACACATCGATCACTGATGTGTATGGGTTATGGATTTGTCCATTGATTTATCTATTGATTAATTAATGAACTGATTACTGAAGAGTACAAAATGTTACATAAATGTATTATGTCTATAATGTTTATGATAGGATAATAAATAAATAAATAAACAAACGAGCAAATGAATGATAAGTGCTTTATCCTAGTCAAGGGCATGGCAGATCTGGAGCCAGTCCTGGGAAAACTGGGCATGAGGCAGGAATACACCCAGGATGAGATATCAGTCAATTGCAAGGCACCAGACACACACATTCACACCTAGGAGCAATGTAGCATAGCCAATCCACTAATCAGTGTGTTCTGGGAAGTGGGAGGAAAGCCACTTGTACATGTGGAGAACTAATAATAATAATAATAATAATAATACACCTTCACACATTTAGGAATTCATCTTGTGCTGCTTTTCTGAAAAATATTTTCAGGAAAAAAAAAAAAAAAAAATTATATTTTATATATATATATATATATATATATATTTTTCTTCTTAGTGTTTTCGCAACCAAAGACAAGTTTATTCAGGAAATATAGAGAAAGCTCAAATTATAGTTTAGTATGTATTATCAACAGTTCAACACCTGACACCTAGAGGTCACTAATAGAATCTGTTGCTGTTACATGCAGTTGACAAATCTTACTTCTCAAAAAAGAATGATTATTATTTTGTTTGAGACTGCCCTGACTACCATGAATTGTATGCTGGATAGAGAAATAATAAAACATGTGACAAGTTAGACAGTGCTCTCCACCAACATCATCGCCATCATCAAAACACCAAATAAGGGAATATATTTGTTTCTGTGTTCATCACCCCAGTACAGTGCCAGAGACTTGTAGAAAGCATTGCCAAGAAGCATTTTAGCTGTTCTGATAGGTTATAATGTTCCAACACTTTGCTAACAAACTTCTTGTGTTTTTGTTTTTTTTTTCTTTTCTCTCCCTGTATAATTTGTAACACTAATACACTTAGCCACACATTTCAACCGGTTAACTAACACAGCAAATAAACACATCGCCCAGCCCACACTGCTGGGTAGGAAAGCATTGCCCAGGCAAACTCTATATAGCTGATGTGTCAGGTGGAGGCTGATTTGTAATTAAAAGTGGGCGGAGTCACATTAATTGGGTAGCAGTTTGTTTGAGTGAATACACCTGAATGTAGCTGGTTATGTACACTCTCAAGGGTGTAGCTCTGTTTGCCAAAGAAAGAGCAAGTGCTTAATGTTGTTACTGCTTTAACACAGCTTTTAAAATATATATATTTTATGGTTTTTTTTTATGTAAAGAAATAATGCGAGTGTGTGTGAGAGCCATAAAAAAAAATATATATATATAAGGGGAAGCTATAAAATGGTGATTTTAAACTTTGAGTTGAGATTTTATTTTAAACATACAGACTTGCCAAAGAGTCAAGTCTTTCGTTTAGTCTAAGAATATGTTTTTTAAAAGTAACTCATAACTGTGAGAAGATAGCGATCTGATCATGTGATTATATGCAGGGATGCTAATATTTGGGCAAAATATTGGAGTTCTTCAACCTTTACGACCCTGATCCTCAAAATCCTTGATTTGGACAAGTTAAATAGGTTTAGGACTGAAAACACTCATTTTAATTAAAATCTGTATGAATATTCTACTCTGATTGTTAAATTAATTAATGCTGTAATATTAGCTGCAATACCAGTCAAAAGGTATGTTACAAAGGTATGTTACCTTTGTCAGAGCCATCTTAAATTGATTTATGTCTTATCAATAATATAATCAGGAATGAAATTTCTTCATACTTCATATACATATTATAATTAAAACATTTCCTACAAAGATGTGGACAGTCTACTCAAAATTCAAATTCCTCCGTTAATCACCAGGAAGTGCTTTAGTTTTCTTTAGTGTTTCCTTCAAGTTGAGGTTCAAGCTGAAGTTCAGGTGGATCTCAAGGTTATCCTATAAAAACTGAGTGTGAGGCAGGATACACCCTGATTAGGATACCAGTTCATCAATAGGGTTCCAAACACACACACACACACACACACACACACAATCATACATTAATTCAACCTAGGGTCAAATTAGTATAGCCAATCCACCTACTGGCCTACCTTGACATTTCAGGGAGTTGTCATTGTTGGGAATGGAGTAAAATCAAATAAAATTTTGATGTATGTTTACTGTTAATGAGATATATATATATATATATATATATATATCTTTATTTTCACACTTTTTTATAAGATGTATAGATTAAAGATAACAGTGTAAATCCATATAAAAAGCCTTTGGTTTGCTCATTATGGCTCTAACACTAAATCTCCATTATGGTTTCTGTAAAGCTAGTCTGTGAAAGTGGCCCTTATTCAAAGTTCTGTATGATCATGTTTCCAGCGTACACAAATTCCACATAAATTCCTCATTCATCTTTTCATCTTTGGCATATCTTTACAATCACAATCATGTCTTCTTATAGTTTGTGTAAATTAGAAAATTTGTGAACTGTTGAAAAACCTGATAAAAATCATACAAAAGAAATCCCCATTTGTTTGTCAGAGTTTAACACTGAAATGTAAGTAAATGGGGTTTAATGTTAACATGCACCAAAAGTTTGGGACACCTGATTATCACACTCGTGCTTTTTGAACATCCCATTCCAGATTTATTCCCCTTTGCTGTTGTAATAACCGCCATTCTTCTGGGAAGGCTTTCCACTAGATTTTGGGGTGTGGCTTTGGAGATTTGTGTTCATTCAGCCACAGGAGCATTAGTGAGGTCAGGCACTGGTATCAGGTGAGGAGGCCCGGAGTTCACTCAGTGTTCCAGTTCATCCCAAAGGTGTTCAGTGGGGTTGAGGTCAGGGCTCTGTGAAGGACACTCGAGTTCTTCCACTCCAACCTTAACACACCATACCTTCATGGAGTTTGATTTGTGCACAGGATCATCACCATGCTGGAACAGGTATATTCCTTTTAAGGGATCCAGTGGAGGGAAATTGTAATGCTACAGCATACAAAGACATCCTATACAAGTGTGTGCTTCTAACACTGTGGCAACAGAAGAACCACATGTGTGAGATGTTCAAGTGTCCAAATACTTTTGGCCATACAGTGTAACTTAAATGTAAATCTGAATCACTTGCCCAGGCTATTGAAACACACTTGTACATCACTGCATTTTTCTTGAGGTCAAAACACAAAATATGCGATTTTATTTCTTTTTCTTGATTTCTTTGAGTGTTTTGGTTATGAATTTGTTTAGGATCTGACTTCTGACTTTAGCTGAATTGGTTAAATCCTACTCTGATATATATGAGTAGTAAAATAAATGAAATCCAAGCCTGCAGGTGAGATTGGTTCAGCTTTATAAAAAAAAAAAATAAAAAAAAAGCCATGCATCCATTACTGTCTGTATAACCTTATGCCATACCATTTCTTTCAGTAAAAATGAAGAATTGAAAGATAAACTTCTGCACAACCCTTCCTGACACTGATGTGATTTTATTTAATCTTTTTTTTTTTTCTTCTTAAAGCTTCTGTAAAGAATCATTTTACACCTCTAGCACTTCCAACTGACCTCCTCGTATAACTCCTTGGATAACTGCTGTCTGCTAAATTGATTTCCTTTTACACATCTCCTTCTAGCCATTACTGCTACTCTTTCCTGCACTCCTCTGTTTATTATTGGGTCCACTTTGAACAAAATAACTACAGAAGTGGGTCCTTTTATAGAATGTCAGCACACTGATACGTCTCTGGCTGAGCTGGGGATCGGAGATGATTGAATCGGCAGGTGCTTGTACAAGCATTTAGAATTTAGCATGTTTGATTGTCTATTATTTGTTGTTCAAATTAATAATTGGGACTTCGCAAATTGCTTTGCACTTTACATTTATGTCAAGTTTTAGATTTGAGTGTGTAAATAACATGCAGGAATTACCGAAAAATCTTGGAAGTTGTCACTGAATACATTGTGTGATAAAGTAAAGGTTTTTGGTTTGTCCCTTTTTTTTCTCTCCATTTTCTGACTAACGAATGAAGGTTTTACCAGAACGTTTTCAGCCCTACACTCCACTCAGCCGTAATCTGTTTTGTGTTTTTGGATTTGTTTAATTATGTGTAGTGTATGGGGGGAAAAAATGCAAATAAACCAAAAGTTTCACTCTGATTTGCACTCTGAAAAAATGGCTAATAGTTGTGAAAGCACCCGTAGAAGATTGATATTTGATTGGATTTGAATATTAATGAGCCTGTAATTTTATACTGCCGCATACACAGTGCACAGTTTCATCTTTCATTGGAAATTAGAACTGGCTGTTAACAATGATGCTGGAAAAAATTCTACCTGATAGTAGTGTTATGTGGTATTCCTAAGCTTCAGTGGGCTACTGGTCTGGTTTCTGGTTTTATGTGTATACCACCACCTGGTGTACGGATATCTGAAGTTCTTTTCCTCTTTCTGTCAAGCAACTTGTGCATTAAGTGTATTCCTCCATTTAGTGTGTAGATAACTGTGGTACTAGTCAGTTTTTAAAAGAATATCAGTGCATGTGTGTTACAATGTCTGGCTTAAAAAGTGCTTTTGAGCAATTGTTATAAACCCTAAAAGACTTGTTAAAGATGCACTATTCCTATCCAAATCTTCAAACAGCATTGCAGTTGTGTGGGCAGTGGTAGCTCAGTGGTTAAGATGTTGGACTACTTATCAGAAGGTTGTGAGTTCAAATCCCAGAACTGCCAAGCTACCACTGTTGGGCCCTTGAGCAAGGCCCTTAACCCTCAACTGCTCAGTTGTATAAAGGAGATAAATGTTAATCTGAAGTACTGTACATTGAAATGTACACCAGCAATCTTAGAGGTTGATAAATGAATACTGCCCTGACTGACTCTAGTTGAGGCAGGATTCTGTCTGATTGAAAGGTTTTGCATCCCTGGGGCTTATTATATTTTACTACAGTTTAATCAATATTATTAGCAAAATACGGAATAGCAATTAACTATGGAAAGCTATTTTTTTGTGGAACTTATTAACTGCTTGCGCTCAGATCTGAATGAGTGCTTTATTAAAGGCAGACAAATTTGGAGGCAAAGCTGTTAATCTTATAGTTAAGACTTAGCAATAGTATTAACTCTAAAGCACATGTATTTGGTGACTAATTGAAGTGATAGATTTTGTCCTTTCCCAATTGGATGTCTAATCCAACAATCTAATACAGTAGATCATTGTAATAAATGGAACATTTTCTAACATTTCTAAGTCCACGTATACAGTGCTGAGAAAAAAGTATTTGCCCCATCCAGATTTCTTCTGTTTTTGTGTATCTCTCATACTAAATAGTTTTAGATCTTCAAGTGAAATACATCATAAAACAAAGTCATCATGAGTAAACACACAATACAGTTGTTGTTTTTCTCAGCAGTGTACAGTATACAGTATAAGGAGCTTAATGGTACAAAGAGCAGCGGTGAAGTTCCCAGGCCATGAAGACCATGTCAAACACACTTAGAATTTCAACAACAAACCCACTGCATCTATCATTTCAGAGCAGAAGGGTCCATGGATGCTCTTGTCTTTTACTGTATATATGAAATATTTTTTTTTTTTATTCTGAAATAAAATTTGCCATTTGGACATTTCATAGAAATTGAGCTTAGTATATTTTTAGATTTAAAAATAAAAAAAAATAAAAAAAAAACACTACCACACTGAAAAGAATATTGTTAAGAGCAGGAGCAAACAAGACTAATTAATCTGTTTAAAAATAAAAGTTATCATGGTTGAAGCTTAAAAAAAAAAAGACTTTATGGTTCTGAAACCAGTCTATATTGCGATATAGCACATCACACACAACACTGATGCCAAACTTATTAACAAATTCAAAAAGACTGGAAGTGTTGCGGACCAACCGAGAACTGGACGTCCACGAACGTCCACTGACGAAGGCACAACTGACGTCATAATGGCAAACATAGTCCCCTATGTATGGATGCTTTTGGGACAACATGTATGACTCCTCATGGTGAAAGTTTTTTCCTGAATTTCACTGACGGTATGTGACCATGTCCATGTGTAGTGACTTGATGATCCTGAAAAGGAGGGTGTGAATGTGGCTCCTGGCATGAATATCAGAAAACATGTTTGACTGCTAAGATTCTGAATGCTGAATTCCAAATGGTGGACCCATCTGATCCCATAGAAACGATCACTTCCTGCTGTCTCACTAAAAAATGTACAGGCTGCTCTTCATAAGCACAGACCTCAAATCAGCCACAAGAGTGCAGTATTGAACTAACAGACAGCAGTAGGTTGAGTGGGTTGAGTAGGGTGTTTGTGTGGGCAGGTTTTTATATCGTAGTGGGAACCAAATGTCCCTGATGAGAATATCAGAGCTTTGACCTTGTGGGGATATTTGGCAGGTCCTCACAAAGAAAAAAACAAGGGAAAGAACCTCTTTTAAACAAAAAAAGAAATAAATAAACGAGCTGAAAAGTTTCCTTTAGGTTACTGAGGTTAGGGTATGGATTTAGGTATAACACAGCATTGATTAGCTGTAATAAAATTCACATCAATGGAAGGTCCCCACAAGAATAGTAAGAGAAAAGTGTGTGGTGTCGACTTTGTGAGGACCAAAAATGATTAAATGTCCTCATAGTGATAGATTAATGTCAAAAGTGCTTACAATTACTCAGTTGTCACAAAACAAATCATGTCTTTACCAAAAAAACAAAACAAAAAAACCAACAACCCCAACACAAGTTTAATTTGAAAAGTTAAAACGAACCGAAATCTATTTCCTTTTACTGATTGAGGTTAACGTTAGAGTTAGGGTTACAATTAATTTGCTACAGGAATAAGTATATTAATGAAAGGTCCTCATAAAGATAGAAAAATAGCATGTGTGTCTCTGTGTCTATGAAGCTCACAAAGAAATGCTAATAATCAAACAAACCTGCATAAAATGTAAATGTTGACCATAAGTGTACACTATCAATGAAAAATGACCGCAGGTGCTAATTTGAGGCTCCAGATGAACACACATAGAAACACACCAGCCTCGGCATGCAAAATAAAACTATCGTCTCTCATGTGAATAGCGGTAAATGACAGTTTCTGGCTTATTAAAGCTATTTTCAATAATGAATGGCTCCCTGGGACACAATTATTGATCTCTCCGCACACGGCTAATGATAACAAATGAAGATGCGAGTCCAGAAGAGCTGAGTCTTCCACTCTGCCAATGCAAAACATTTAATTAATAAACGCACATTTTCATCCAAACTAACTCAAACATTTATACATTACACTCTGCCTTTGTAGACAATTTGGGAGGTGGAAAAAAAAACCCTCTAATGATGCAAACAGCTTGAGTGGAAAAAGCAAGAGCTTCACTCCAGCTTTTCTCCATTCATGCTGCTTAAAAAATATATAAAAAGTAAATATAGAGTCAATACAAACATAAAAATATATC
Organism: Stegophilus panzeri; assembly: GCA_024331685.1. Classification (NCBI taxonomy): domain Eukaryota; kingdom Metazoa; phylum Chordata; class Actinopteri; order Siluriformes; family Trichomycteridae; genus Stegophilus; species Stegophilus panzeri. The sequence continues at coordinate 32,928,609 of JANDJT010000001.1, read as the reverse complement.
ATACAGATTAAACATTATAGGAATATTTCAATAAATCTCTATAAATTAACAAATTCTTTCTCTGTGCTGTCTTGCTAGGATCAAAGACAGTGGATGATGCAAAAATGAGTGGAGGTGTGTGTGTGTGTGTGTGTGTGTGTGTGTTGAGGGGCGAACTCAAAACACCAACTGAACAAACACACACTGTCTGAGGGCTTTGAAAAGCACCACAGGCAGGCTGCATACACACCAAAGCCTGTGTGCATTT
>JANDJT010000001.1:32877722-32894052 GCA_024331685.1 Stegophilus panzeri | reverse complement strand
AACATTTGTTATAATTGTAAAACTTATAGCAAAAGAAACTTGGTTTTAACTTTGAATAGTGTATTATTCAGTGTATATTACTCTATGTCTGTTAATAACTGCTCTAATTCAATTGTATATTATCTCTATAAATATCTACAGAGAAATTTGGGTTTGATACCATTATGAAAAATGTTATATCATATATCATTATATCATATCATATATATCATTTCTGTAGGTTTCAAAATCTCAATTATTCTTGAGCTCACAAATACTACTAACTAACTATTAAAATTTAATACATTATAATATTTATATAAAAATATATATATTATAATAATACTTTATAGATAGTATAACATTTTTTCTTATAGAAAATACATGTTATCCCAGGACAGGTCTCAGAGTGTTTATAACTAATCATAATGCAGTATGCACGCTGATGTGCTATGAACAGTGCATACATAGTCTATAATGCATTATAGTACATTAACAATTCTTAGTGCAAAATAGACACAATTGCAACACTTTCTATGAAGGCCATATGTATAATGATTTATAACATGTATTACTGCATTTATAACATGTTATGATGCATTAATACATAACATGTTATCAAGGCATTATACTCATTGTTATAATGACTTATGAAAGGTCATTAGAGTTAATAACCATATATATGTAATGCATTTACTAATTGTTGTCTGGATGCATTATAAGCAGTGTTTATAGCACTTTGTCTGATTTCAGAAAGAAAGAACGATAGAGAAGGAACTGTTAAAGGAGATTCAATTATATGTGTGTAAGAAATCCAAGCACAAACCTGGCAAGGGTCACACAAAACAGGCAAGGCAGAGAATCGAGGTCGATAGAGTAAACAAAGTCAAAACCAGACTAACAACATGAAATCAAGGCTCGGTAAACAACAGAGACAAATGGCAACTGAGCGTAATACTTCACGAAGAACTAATGAATGAGTAGTCTCTTTTATGTGTGGTGTGATTGTGAGTGTAATTGGGAACAGGTGAGTCTGATTAGTCCTAAAGAGAAGGTGACGTGTCGGTGTGTCGCTTTGGGAGTTGTAGTCATCAGCCATGTTTTTAGTTGTGGTGCATTCTGGGAAATGGAGTCGCTAGTTTGCCGTGACAAGACATTTGACAAAAGTTGACAAAAGTTGTAAACTGTTAGTGCCAGAAAATACTCAGGCATTGCCCAACAAGTAGCAGGTTAATAGAGGAGGCAATGAGCAGACATGAGGCTGGGGCTGGTTTGCTGGGGTCATTAGGCAAGACCCAGGCTTGGGAAGTTGTGTTGTCAGCTTCAGACAGGGGTTTGACTTGATGGGCCATCTCATCAGCCTTTCTTGAGTGTGGAGCGAAGTCCTCCGTGGAACGAGGAGGCAGAGTGACATCCTCAGCTGAGCAGGATGGCAGAGCGACATTCTCAGCAGTGTGGGAAAGCAAAGAGGCATCTGTAGAGAAGCCTGGCATAGTGAGGTCCGAGGCAGAGAAGGGAAGCAAAGTGGAGCTCTTGGCTGCAACAGGAGGCAGAGAAACATCCTCAGCTGGATAGGGAGGCCGAGAGGTGTCCTCAGTCGAGCAGGGAGGCTGAGCGCCATTCTCTGTCGACTCTACAGGATGAACTTGGTTGGCTGTGTCAACAGCGTCAGGTGAAAGCAGAGTTTGGTTGGTTGTGACATCCACCTCAGGCAGGAGTAGAGGTTGGTTGGTCGTGTCAGCAACCTCAGGTGTACGCAGAGCTTGGTTGGCTGTGTCATCAGTCTCAGGCATGAGCGTAACATTGTTGGTCGTAACATCGACCTCAGAGAGGTACCTGGCTTGGGAAGTCGTCTCATCGACCTAAGACTTGAACTTCGTGTAGGAGGTCGCCTCATCAACCTCTATCAGGAACTTGGCTTGGGAGGCCATCTCGTTGACCTCAGACAGGAACACTGCTCGGAAGGCCGTCTCATCAACCTCAGACAGGAACTTGGCATGTGAGGTCACCTCGATGACCTATAGCAGGAACATGACTTGGGAGGCTGTCTTGTTGACCTCAGACAGGAACATGGCTTGGGAGGCCGTCTTGTCGGACTTCGACTGGAACTTCACATGGGGGGTCGCCTTGTGGACCTTGTGGACCGCATGCTGGAGTTCTGGAGATGAGACCACCTCGTGGGTCTCGTGCTGGAGCTCTGGGGAGGAGGTCCCCATGTTGACCTCCGACTAGGAGAAGGTGACGTGTCTGAGTGTAGTTTTGGGAGTTGTAGTCGTCAGCCATGTTTGTAGTTTGCGGTGCATTCTGGGAAATGGAGTCGCTAGTTTGCCATGACATGACATTTGACAAAAGTTGTAAACTGTTAGTATTTTTTAAAAATATTAATATTGTTTAATGAAATGTAAATTTCATTAAACAATATTAATATTGTAAAAATTAAAAAATTGTGGAACTGGGTTTCTTTGGTATTGGTATTATAACATGTTATGAACACTACTTTTCTTGAATAATTATAAGAATGAGTATAATGCCTTAACATAATATTACATGATATGAAAGTATTGTTTATTTGAAATGTAACTTTTGTAGAAAGTGTTATTGACATTGCTATAAAGTGCACTGCATTTATACACTTTATTATACATTATAACCTGCTAGGAATGTATTTATACAGTAGATATGGCCGTCATAGATAGTGTCACCGAAAATATAAACATTTTGCTACTTAAATTTTTGTTAATAATAGTAGTATAAATATTGATAATAATGTAATATATTATATCGATTTAACATCAGTATTTTCAATGGATTTATAATGTTATAGTATTTCTCTCACATGCTTTCTCTTTCTTTACCTTCACTTCACTTAACATCTGTGATGTCTTATTTTTATATTTTTTGAGAGGTTTTTTTGTTTTGGTTTGTACAATTGTTACTATGGATGTTTGATTGTTACCAGGATCCAGGCCACTTAAAACTTAATATACATTAAGAAAGAAAAGCGAGAGAAAGTAAAGCGTGCCTCTGGAATAATGGCAGAAGAAAGCCAGGGGTGTGTGAACATGTGGAGAGTGTGTTCACCACTTAATTCCGGCAAATCCCTGGGGAGAGCCCACCTGAGAGCACAGAGGGCGCCTGCTGTGAGGAGACCATCAGCATTACAGAGCATTACTGCAACACAACAGCAAAAACACTCAGGCCATTACATTTCCCTCTGGAGCATGGACTGAAGAAGATGGTGGACTTATTCCTCTGTGTGCTGAACATGTTGACTCCCTCTTTAAAAAGAAATCAATGGGACAAAAACAATCAAAATCTGCTCTGTTAAAAATGTAGACAATATAGCACTGTTAAAGAGGATGTGTCTTTTTATGGTCATTAAAAAACAATATATTTGGAGCAATAAATGAATCAGTGTAATAAATTTTGCTGCTAATAAAATAGCATTGTGTCAGGGTAGTGCCAAACTACATTACCCATCAGCCCCAGCAATTCACATGCTTTACTAATGACTCTCACCTGTGTCTTTTTACGCCTTGTTTAACACCATTGTTTAAGCTCCAGTCTTTCAGTGTCTCACAGTCAAGCTGTTGCTGTAGTTATCGTGCGTGTACTGTATGTGCCACATTGTTGCTTATAGTCTTTATGTCTCTTACCTCATCATGTTTACAGGTCATGTTTACGGTTCTTGCTTTCACGTTTTGTTTGCACTTTACGTAATAAATTATCTGCACTTCCATCCGCCTCCATTACTTACAAAATTTCAGTGTCACAGAAAACAACGTTCACGTGAAACTAATTTACTTTGAACGTCAATGTTCTGGCACAATACGTTACGCATCACTTTCACTCGAATGCTCAGTATGCCACGTCTACCACTATGCTATATGAATAAGATAAATATATGATAAAGAACACAGAGAGCGTAGCCCATTTCATGGGTAAAGTTTGTGCTTTTCATGACGTATGATTATACTTACTGTGCTCATGAAATGTTTCATCTTCCCTGCTAAAGCAAACGGGTTTGCAAGTCACGTGGTAATGAGGTACAGTAATGTGGGTATTTTCAAAATCTGGATTCTTTTTAACCCTTTTAAATTCCTTAAGATCTTGAGAAAACAGAGACTTTATGGGTTTTGAACATACCGGTGTTATCGTACCGTGTTGCCACATAACTTGCGAATCCGTTTGAAAGAATTGTGTATTTTAAGTGAAAAAAAATTATAATTAGCACCATGCTAAGAATTCCTGAGCCTTATTTCCTTCTGGAAAGAATAAATAAATAAAAATAAAGATATTTTGTCCAGAACTGAGTAAGTTATTGATTGATTGATTGATTAATTGATTGATTGATTGAACTATTGATGAAGTCTACAAATCCAATAAAAAATAATTTAGCACCATACTAACAATTCTTGAGCCTTAATTATGTTCTTTTTGGAAAAAAAAATAAATAAAAAATATTAAAACTTACTTAACTATTATTTATTAATTTATTTATGAAATACTGAGGAAATCTCTGTTTAAAAAAAATGCATTCTGTACTAAAAAAATTAAACCTGAACACTGCTAAATTATGAAATGCTCCTCACAATACAGTACCTAGCAGTGGCCTGTGTCATGGTACCAGATACCAGATCCACTTTCATAACCAACAATAAACAAAAAAGCCAAACATGTGCAGAGCTTTCAAGTGGAAGACGCCTGTTTGTGCAATGAGTGTATAAGATCTTCAGGGAACCGGGAAGTCAAGAACATGTTCAAGAGAAATACCAGGAGATCCATGAAATATTAAACTGATATTTACTCACAGACCTGGTATCCCTAAACAGCCTGCTGGTTGTCGAGGGAATACACACTGATGTATGCCAATAAGAGAAAGAGAGAGAGAGAGAGAGAGAGAGAGAGAGAGAGAGAATTCCTCTCTACATAGGAACATTGTCCATCCCTTTGTTTGGTATACCGTATGCCGACATTCACAGCTGATGTCATTGTGGCTGATCGTCCTCATTTTTCATATAAATATTTGATGTACTGTTAAAGATTTTTTTTGACAGATGTTTGCTTCATCAAAAGGTCACTTTGATGTACATCTAAATTCCGAAAGTCTCTCTGATGTCCAGTAACGAATAAAGATCAAAATACTTTTATAGATATTGACTTTTATTATATATTGACTACAGAGTCATTTCATACTTTCAGACGTTGTAGAAGCGATCATAATTCTGATACCAATTTCTTTCCAAACTGAGTATACATGCATGTTTTTTGGTACTTGATGACTCTAAAATGACTCCAACTTTCTTAATATTAGCCATTCAGGGGCATCATAATGATAATGAGTCTTTATTGAGTCCATACAGTACAGTGAAATTCTTTTTTTTGCATACCCCAGCATGTCAGGAAGTTGGGGTTAGAGCGCAGGGTCAGCCATGATACAACGCCCCTGGAGCAGAGAGGGTTAAGGGCCTTGCTCAAGGGCCCAACAGTGGCAGCTTGGCAGTGCCAGGGCTTGAACCCCCGACCTTCTGATCAGTAACCCAGAGCCTTAGTTCTGTTTGTGTTGGTTGGTACTGCAATAGACTCATGTTTTCATTTTATATTTATGTGTAAACAGTAACCTGCCTTTAATAGAGAGTGTGAGGATGGTCAGCCTGAGTGTGCAACCTGACACCAGGATTGGCAAGCGTGGTCATTAAAAATGGGTGCATGGTGCCATGGATCGCAAACAAATTGTAGATAATGAGGAGTGCATGTTTCTCAGTGCTCAGTGCTCGCTGAATTAAAGTGCTCTCTCTCTCTCTCTCTCTCTCTCTCTCACTGCTGCTTGTGCACTCTATTAAACATAATGTTTAAACACTATAAGATGTTTTTTTTTAGGTTACTTGTATTTTAGGAAGATGCTATAGTTCCTCCTCTTGATATTTGTGCACAGTTTGCTTTGCTTTGTAGGAAGGTATATATATGAAATTAGTGGATAATGTATCAATCTTTTCAGTATATGATTTGTTTCCGTGTGGTTCAATACATGATTCTGTATTCTGTGTTCCCCCGGGGGAAGATGATAGGTATTTCACCTGCCTTTGCTACTTCCTGTGGGCAACCATTTTAAACAGAAAGTGAGGTGGCAATGAGGTATGAGAAGGGAGACTGTCTTTTAGCCTAAATTTGAGAGTGCCTTGGAATGGCCTAGATCCCTTGTCTGTTGCTTTGTGGTTTCTTTATTCTAAGAAAATGTCAAGATTTTCTCTACTTGTTGTGAGTAGCGTCAGATACTCTGTCTCACACGGAAGTGGATATATTCCATTGAACGGAAGCCATTCCAATAGTTTTAATTGAAGCAGGAAATACGTCTGCTGTCATTTTGTGTCACTTGTTCATTAGTGTGACGTACACTTTATAGCATCACCTGGTATCAGAGGTGTTTCACTATCCGAGTATTTTTTTATGAGTAAGTGTAAGTGATATCCATTATAAGTATCGGAATTGATGCATCTATACTTGGTTGTGTAATATGTGTGTAACTGACAGTAAGCGTGATGACTCCATTTCCTCCTCTTGTATTTTTAATTCTCATTTTTTTTGCATTACATTATCTTCTTTTTTCATTTGTTTCTCTCTCTCCCTCTCTTTCTTTCTCTCTCATTCTTTTGTGGATTTTTATCCAGGCAATCTTACCTCATCCCACAGCATATTTCTTTGCCACAGGAGGTGGTTATGACAAATTAGAAGTCTACAAATGTTCTGATGGTGTAAAGACCCCAGCTGTCACCAGGGAGATGCTGATCAGGTTTCCAAACGGCATGCTCTCCTGGCACCACCAACAGATCCATATGGTCATCCAACTGCTACACACAAAATGATACACACACACACACACACACACACACACACACACACACACACACACACATTTTCCTCCCCCAGAGTAGCAAGTTTACTAAATGATAAGCTTGTCGATTTTTTTCCCCAAGAACCTTAGTGATGTTTTGCTTGAGTGTAATTTATCTGACAGGAAGCTTAGCTTAATTCTGTAAAATGGAGGACTGAAGGCATCTTAGATAACACTTCCTATAAATCCTGTATTCATAATGCGTTATACAGTATGTAATTGCATAACATACAGTACCGTGCAATGCCTGTATCAATGAACAAACATTACAAAGCATGAATGTATGACTGCTTATACCACAGTGCGGCTGAATACATGAATCTGATTGGTCAGAAAAACGGTGTGCATTATTTTCGTGTAACAGCAAAGCTCTGACAGTAGTTCCCGCTGTAACGTGAACGATGTATTTATATTAATGCGCACGTTCTGATGTGCTATTGTTCCTACACGTTGGATGTGCCACATAATCTAAGACTCACAATACAAATTGGAGTAAAAAAAAACGTGTTGCTGTTTAATAAAGTAAAATGTATAATCATTGATGTGGTGATCTTTTTGTTAGGAGACATTTATTTAACATTTATGGATGGAGTCTCAGGTGTCAGCGCTTTTTAACAATGTTTCTCAGCTCAGAAAAGCCTTCAGGACAGAGGGGTTTACGCTTTCAGGTTTCTCAATGAAATGACAAGATGAGTTCTGAGAGAAGAGAGCTTACACGTCTTGCCACATCACACACACACACACACACACACACACACACAAACACACACACACCCACCCACCCCCCCCCCCCCATCCCCGCCGTGCATTATTTTCGTATAACAGCACAGTCTGTCATGTGTTACATTCCTTACATTATATCCGGGTTACACCTGATACATATCTATGAATAGATACATAATATCTATAAATAAAAACACTGTAGATATATATGTACATTATACATATATTTACAGATATATTCATTGTAGATATAAACATTACAGCTATATTGTAAATTGCAATGTGCATATAATCTAAATTATGATCTAAAGTTTTTGTTATAAAGCATTAAAAAAGTTACTGTCTACAGTATTTAGTGTATATGACCCCGGTGATGTACTAGTGTCCCGTCCAGGGTGTATTCCCTCATCACACCCAGTGTTTCTGGGACAGAGTCCGGATCCACAGCGACCCTGACCAGGATAACACACTCACTGATGATGAAAGAATAAATGAATGAATATTTATATTTCTATGTGAATATATTATAATGTTTTATGTACAGTAACTTGACATTATATATCCAGAAGGTCATGCCATATTAAGTGTTATGCATGAAACTATAACTGTTTTTGACGAATTTTACATTTTATGTCAGGTATTGTAATGTTTTAAGCAAATAATTAATACTTATATATTTAATAAGGAAAATAATCATTAGAAATAAGTATTGGACGTGTCAACATTTTTGTCAGTAAATATATTTCCAATGAGGCTATTCACATGAAATTTTCACCAGACATCAGTATGAACAGTATGTAACAGTATTCCCGTGTCATTCCACTTTATTACACATAACTTTATTGATAGATTTTAACGTTGTGAATTCTTTATATTTGCGGATTTCTTGAGTTAATACCGATGTCTGGTGAAAATTTCATGTGAATAGCGTCATTGGAAATATATTTCCTGAAAAATTAAATGTTGATACTTATTTCCCCCACTGTAATATTCCTAGCAATAACTTTCTCATGCTCCTACAACAGCACATCCCAAAGTGTTTTATTGCTTTTATACCATAGCAGTTTGCCAATGCTAATTGTTTATTCATTAAAGAATGACACATCATTCTTTAATAAACATCTTTTGTTTTAGTCTATTAATAGTTACATTTAACGTCATGGAACATCCACGAAACAAGTTAGTTCCTTTTGTCACTTGTTATCACTGATATACACCATTGTTCCACCAGCTACACGTAATACCATTGTCATGTTACTGAGAGACTCGTCTGTCCTGAAGACTTTCCCATGGAGGAAAACTGACTGACAGTTACAGAGACTCCTTTTATAAAAGTGCTCCATGTGAAGTGTCTGCCATACATCTTCCTGTTTAAGTTGTTAGTATAGAAATGATAAGATAATAAAACTGGATTTATGATGAGTGTTGCCAGATGTTCCTCTTCCTCAGAGACACATTTTAATCCAACTAAAATGCATATAAAAACACATCATGACAAGGCTAGCCAGTCCTCTGAGCATGTCTGCATGTTAAAAGGTTGGTGACTGTAATCGGTGGCGTGGCTGCTGTTCACTGTGTACTACATAATGACATTGCTTGGTGTAATTACGGTCTTGCTTGCTCGGTCATGGTTGGCCCATGGAGCAATGTTTGAAGGGATTAGCAACCTTCAGCGTCAGGACCACCACTCACACACCCACCCTCTGTGCTCTCTCTGTAGAGGGCTAAACAAGGACAAGATACTCTGGATGCTGAAATCAAAATGACAAAACTGGAGGATAAGACGCGGCAGAGTTAACGCCTCTTTTAACTAAATTGTAGTTAGAGGAGAAAAATAGGACGATCTGGCATGATGTTAGTTTTATTTAGCTAATAGTTCTATAACAGATTGTTCTAATCGGGAATTCATCAAGGCACACACACACACACACACACACATTTGTGTTTCAAAATATGAACTGAATATATCATGAGATGCATGGAGTAGGATTGGAGGTTTGCTGTTCTGCGACTCGTAACCTGCTTTCTCAAGACGTTCTGTTTAGATCCCATCACCACCAGAGAAAGCAACTGATCCTGTCTAGAGCTGAGCTACTAACCTTTTACTGACTTCCCAAAATGATTACATTTATCTGTAGTTAACAATTTTAAGCCCATCTTTCTTCCCAGCTTTGAGCACATTCCGTTTAAGGAAGGAGTCTCCAGTGTCAGCACTTTGTAGCAGTCAGAGGTAAGGCTGTAACATTACAGACATGGGGAGTTTGAACATTCATCTTTCTCTGTAACATGAAAAGCTGTATTATTTTCTTTTATTACGTTCAAAAGAGAGAAACAGGAGAGGCTGGTGAGGGAACGACTCGTTATATCTGCTGATACGTCCACATTAATCCGGATAGCTCTGAAAACTGCATTTTTGTTTTAAAATGCTCTCCGTCTACAATGGCGTCCACACGGAAATGGCTGAAAATGCTGACATCTCTATACTGTGCATGAGTAAAAATGTAATAAGCTTTGACCTGCGTCATTTCCGTCACTTTTTAAAAAGTGAATAATTTAAAAGTGAATTAATGTGGATGTAGCCTGCTATAACGTAAGTGAGAACGTGAACTAACTTGTTTTGTGGATGCTCCAAAACATTCAATCTAACTATAGAGTAAACAGATTATGTTACTGTAACAGCACTTCCTGATCTTGTTTTTATTCCTTACTTATAACATGTCTTACTTGCATCTTTTGAGTGAAATTTGATTGACAGTGTCTCTTTCTAAGGTGCAAGCAGAAGGTTATTTGCTCTTGTCTTGCAATGAAATGAATAAAACCTATGCATTTATCTATAGTTTATACATTTATCTCCAGTTCTTTTTTTTTCTTTTTTTTATGCTTTTTCAAAGACAAATGCATCAAGAAGTCTAAAACAACTTAAAAAAATACAAACCAGTAAATGATGATGGTTCAAAGCACTTGGCAGGTATTCAAACCTAAAAAAAAAAAGACAAGAATCGAATGCTAGTTTGATAGAGTGGTCTAGGTGGTATCAAACATACAATCAAACCTAAGTGCATACTGTAAATAATAACAATACATACAATAAGTACATTAATGCAAGGTAAGTGGGGGAAAAACAAGATGTTATCCTAGATACTGTCTGAAGAAGAACGTATTTAGATGTTTGTGGAAGGAATGACTGCATTGGGCTGTTTGGAGTGAAACAGGAAGATCATTCCACCACTGAGGAGCATGGAGCACTGAAGAAGCAAGATCTTACAGTATGAGCAAGACATGCCAAGAACCCTGAAGCTGAACAGTTGGTGTGTGGTTCTGAACCAAGGTGTGTAAATAATGTAGATATCTGGAATACCAAGACATGAGTAGTATTTTTATTCTTATTCGTATATACTGATATCAAGTATCGACACAATCGCACACCCATTCACACACTACGAACAATTTGGAAATCCCTACGCATGTATTTGTACTGGGGGAGGAAAACGGAGTACCCAGAGGAAACCCCTAAAACACGGGGAGAAACTCTGCTCACACAGGGTGGAGGCGGGATTAGAACCCCCAGCCCTGAAGGTTTGAAGCAAACATGCTAACCGCTAAGCCACCATAAAAAATATCTACAGATAACACTAGGTGAGTGAAAATAACAGCTCTTACCCGGTATGTTGTTCTTGACGATCGGCCGCTTTTGGTTCTTCACAACAAGCGATTCTGACACAATAAACACAGTAATGTATTTTACTCACAGATCTACAGCAGTGAAACAAAACCTTCCCTTTACTGCAATTCTACTCTATCCATTTAACTAACATAGCTAGCTAATGCTCTTCATTAAAAGTTAACTAGCTAATGTCACCTAAGTGATATTAACCGGGGAAACATAAACACAGGTGAATGGAATGTTTCATGACATCCCTGATTGGTTAATACTAAGTAGGTTAATTATTTCATTTCATTTCATTTCACTTCATGTCAGTTTAAGTATCGACAAGTGCCATGAAACATGGTGAGTACTGGTTCTCAGCTGGATAACAATGATATTGGTTCATTCCTATTTATTATTATTATTATTATTATTATTATTATTATTATTATTATTATTATTGTTATTGTTTTCATGTAATTAAAAGTTTAACTCCTTTGTAGTGACATGTCCTAACCTAGAGGAACTGCAGTGTGTATTGTAGAGGTCGAGCTCTGCTGGTCTATAATTAACCAATGCTGGCTGCTGATGTCATGAGCCCAGCGTGGAAGTGAAGGACAGTTCTGCCAAGACACCTGTTGTTTTGAGGAGAGGCATCTGATATCATTACCGACCCAGTCGGATCACTACGGTTCCCCTGCCGCGGTGTGAACTTGTCCCAAACCCAAATCCCTGTCCATGTGCTGCTACTCAAGCAATGCCAAGGGAACATGCCAGTATTCCTTTTAAAATCTGCTCATACACTTATGTATTATATAACAGCTCTCATACTGGTGGAGAATATAGATTCTGAAATCGGTTGCTTTGGACCAGGTATCTCTCTATCCATCAGATGACCGTGGTTACAGGTAAAATAAAATAAATAAATAAATAAATAAATAAAGGATATTATTAATATTATAATTATTAATAATTAGGATATTATTGTATACATTGTACATGTATTGTAGCAGTATTCATACCTATTTCTATTCCGGGAAAGCTACAGAGTCTATCGTTTTACCCGTTGACACATACGACAAAACTTCGGTAATTATCGAGTGCATCATGAGCTGAATCAGGTGTGATGGAACAGTGAAGACAGGAACGTGAAGCACTGCTGTGTCCCATCTTTCAGTGTGAGGAATGTCATGTATTATTCTTGGAATCAGACACCTGGAGCTCTTCAAGGTTACGTCTGCTATCCTGAAAAGATAAATATAATGCGGTATGTGGTAGGTTATGACAACCCCCAACACCTTTCTCAATGGAGGAAACATTTACAACCACTCAGATGTCTTGACAAATTCCCTGCAGAAATCTGTTAGTTATTATTTAGTAGTAGTAGATGCAGTACATCTACTTTAATAACCTTTGCGTGAGTTAAACATTCAGTGTCTTTTTTTTTTTTAAAGAATTGATAAGGTCCAGCTGGGATGTGTTCACCAACAGCGTAGCTCAGGCTATCAGAAATGTCTTGGTGGTACAATGAGTAACTGGTACTGTTATCAAGGGGGAAAAAAAATCTTGTTTGAGTCTCTGGCTCAGTCATACTGTTTATGGTTAAATGGCGAGAGATACTGTACTTACCTCAGAGCCAGGTTTGAGGATCCTGGTAATGCTGTACTTCTTGGAAGTCAAAGCTAACATTGGCAAACAAGACATCAGAACACACAGTACAGCACTGAGCATTATTAGTAGAGCGTTATATTGAGCGCTGTGGGAAGGGAATACGACTGAAGTAAAGTTTATGTAAAAGCTTTACAAGCTTGTTTTAACAGCGCAGAGCTCTTGATGCTAGACAGTGTATCAGTAAAATACATCCTGTTTGTACATTGCATCTTTCACAAGACTATCAAAAGAGTCAAATTGGCAGTAATTTAACAAGTGTGTGTGTGTGTGTGTGTGTGTGTGTGTGAGAGAGAGAGAGAGAGAGAGAGAGAGAGAGAGAACGAACAACAATGTTCAAGAAAGTAGTATTGAAAATAACCAAGGAAAAACACATCTTGTTTATTTATTTATTTATTTATTTATTTTTGGTCTCCAAGGGATTTTTGTTAAAAGCAATTTGACTTTTTTTTCTTAATCTCTCTTTAGGTCAATGGAAATCAATCACCTACTTATTATTATTATTATTATTTTTATTTATTATTATTATTATTATTATTATTATTATTATTTGAGTACCTTATTTGTAATGCATATTTATATTAGTTCTTTTTTAATATTCATATCCTTTATTATTCTTATGCTTTATTCATTAATTCTTTGTTATATTATATTATTCTTGATATTATTCTTATTTTAAATCCTGGTAATACTTCATTACATTATTAATATTTATATGTATATTTATTTATTGCATATAGTTTCTTATTTTTTGTCACAGTAATAATTTATGACTCTACTTTATTTGCTACTATACTTATTTATTTATTTATTTATTTATTTAGTTAGTTAGTTAGTTAGTTAGTTAATTAGTTTAAGTCATAGTAAAAAAAATATTAAATTCATTTATTTTGTTAATTTAATTAAAAACAATATTAAAAGAAATATCTCTGAAAAGGCACCTTGCATGTTTTAGTCACAGTAATTTATTAAATTTCTCTACTTCATTCATTTCCTTATTTATTTATTTATTTATTTATATATTTATCTGTTTGTTTGTTTAATTATTTATTTGTTTATTTTAAGTCATAGTAAAAAAAAAATGGTCTAGTTCATTAATTTCATTCAAAGCAATATTTAAAAAATATATCTCTGAAAAGACACCTTGTTTTTTGCTTTTTTAACACATGCATTTGTTTATTTATTTATTTTGAATAATGTAATATTTCCATCTCAGTAGTGTGAGTTGGTGAAGTTGTTATTGAGTATGTGTGCGTCTCTAATCTGTCCTGAGGGATGGCGCTCTAATGAGGGGAGAAGTGTGCTGTCTTCTTTGCGGCTAAATCACTCTGACGATTACATCTGCTGCCATGAGGCCGTGGTGTGTGTCTCATGGAGACCCCCCACTCCTAGTCACACACACGCCTCTCACTGGCTCAATCTGCCGTGGCAGGCCCACATCAAATATTCCTGATTAATACCTCACACTTAGCATAAACAGACTTAATTTCCTTCTTCAGTAACTTTTTATCTTACAGTTTTTACAGTATTTGTGATACACAGACAGGGGACAAATCAAAGGTGAGAAAAAACAGTGGTTCTGTTATGCTGTGGGGGGCATTTATTTATTTTACTAGCATGGAAGAACAATACAAAGCTCTTCAGACATATCACCTATATCACACCTGATGGACGTGTTCTTTTGCAAAATGTCTCCGCCCCCATCCCAGACTCATTGAATGGTTTCATGAGGATGAAAATTATGCAAATTATATGCTATGGCCTTCACACTCACTACATCTCAAACTGAACACTTATGGGAGATTTTAGAGCGAGGTGTTTGACAGTTCCTTCCACCATCATCATCACAACACCAACTGAGGGAAGATCTTTTGGAAAAAAAAAAAAAAAAAAAACACTGTTCATCGCTCCAGTATTGGTGGCTCAATACCATTAATTATTAGCACACTTTGTGTCTTTTTTCCCCTTAATGGTGTCACCATTTTCATTGTAGAATATATCATAAGCAAATTTATGCGCCATGTATGAAATGCTGAAATTATTTTTTGTTCTTATCACAACACTAAAGTAGGCCTTGAAGATTTCTGCCTTGAGGAACCAGTGCTGAGAACCGAACTGAAATTCTGAGAACCAAAACTCATTTGTTTTCATATGTGATAAAAAATAAAAAGAATAAACTCAATCTAATGGAAATGTATAAGATTTCATCTGGGTTGTGCATTGGGTAGCATTGCTGGCTCTCAGCTCCATGGTATCTGGTTCAATCCTGAGCTCAGATGACTGTTTGTGAGGAGTATCTCTTGTCCTCTGGTTTCCTCCCTCCTTGGAAAATCATATAAATAGGTGGACTGGCTAAGATAAATTGCTTCTATATGTGAATGTGTGTATGTTCCTGGGATAGGCTCCAGATCTACTACAACCTTGACCAGTATAAAGCACTTATGACTGAGGCCCTGTTTGCCAAAATTCTCTAGTTGAGACCAATTATGAACTTTGAGGTTGAGGAACTGTCAGAGCCAGAATTCACACACCATGCTGACAAAGCTGACATTTTCTTCATATTTTACAGTGTTTCCATCATCATCGTTACAATCATAGTCAGTCCATCCAGGAGTTCATGATTTTGCGATGAATGCAAATTCAAGCAAACCTTGCAATATTCGGAGGAGCTTCAAATTTTCCAAAATTGCTGCGAATTCGGGGCGAGACACATCATGTGACATCATCACAATGCGCATTCAGCCAAAGCCCTCTTTGATCACGTGCGTCGCACACGAGTATAGCTGAAACGTCTAATTTACCAACAAACATCACTGTAGTCCAACACTGCATCGCAAATTTTGAAAAATCACAATCACAAAAAACTCTATGGAATCCTGTACGGACTGATTAGTGGTAGGGTTCATGGTGAACCCTCTTCCACTTCAGGACATGCCCACTTTGGGTTTAAACCTAGATACGGATATGGGTATTTGGAGCACTAAACAGATACAGATAGTGGCATTGTGTGACACCCCTCATGCAATGTAATGAAATAAGAAATCTAGAAAAGAAGTGACAGAATGAAGGTAACAGAAATATATGGTGAATAATGATAATGATATAATGAGACTTTATTGGTCACGTATACATTACAGCACAGTGAAATTCTTTTCTTCACATACCCCAGCATGCCAGGAAGTTGGGGTCAGAGCACAGGATCAGCCATGATACAGCACCCCTGGAGCAGAGAGGGTTAAGAGCCTTGCTCAAGGGCGGCAACAGTGGCAGCTTGGCAGTGCCAGGGCCTTCCAATTAGTAACCCAGAGCCTTACCCGCTAAGCCACAACTGCTTCGCAAGAAGGGGAATAAGGGAAACAATCTCAGGCAACATCTAAATGTTCTCTTGAACATAGAAATTAGAATGTCCACACACACTATAT
>JANDJT010000001.1:32857191-32877668 GCA_024331685.1 Stegophilus panzeri | reverse complement strand
AGAGAGAGAGAGAGAGAGAGAGAGAGAGAGAGAGAGAGAGACACATCTGGACTCCATCGTATTGACCAGTGGCCCCAGTTGGATCATGGGTGAAAGCCAAGGCTGCGTGCAACATGGTGTGAACGTTCCATCACTCCGGCCTCCGGCTTGACAGGGGCTTCAGGAGTTGCACGCTGGGAAGGGGATTCGGTATCAGACTAATGGAATATTCACCCGCATCACCTGTCCAAGTGTATTTTCCTGACCGGTGCAAACATGCACACACACACACACACACACACACACACACACACACACACTCATAGTCACCTCACAGCAGGTCTGATGAGTGACAGGTAAGGGCAAAACTTAAACGTCAGCTTTTAAAAATGTTCCAAATTTCTTTGGCAGATGCTATGTTCGAGCCAAATCAAGTATAATTGAGGACCATGCGCGTAAATGCTGCACGCAGACACTCTTGTCGCTCTCCTCTTGTGTTTCTCTGTATCTGTTGCACTCTGAAAGGTCACATCTTTTTCCTCATCATTTACCTCTAATGCAGCAGGATGTGGTGCGGTCAGATGTCACGCGGTCAGGCTGGATGGCCAGGGAGACACGCGGACACTAATAAGGATCATGCATTAGTGTCATCTCTAATGAGCCATTTGCTCTGGGCACAGAAAGGCCAACCCAGGAGATTTACTACGTCCCCAAAGGTCCCTGCTAATGGCCGCCTGGGAACAGACAGGCACAGAGCTATTGTTTCCTAGCACTGGGATCTCATCCCTCTGCATCTGAGGAGTTCAGACAGGATTGTACAATAGATCTAGGCTCATCTTTAATAATGTATGTATTTATTTGTTATATATTTTTATCATCGTTGCTGAATAGAATCGGCGAGAGTCAGTGTGAAAGCCGATTGCTTTAAAGAATAGTCGCAGGTCAAGTATTGATTCGTATACTTCTCCTGCTTCCCTGAGGCGACTGCTTGGTTTATTATGGCTGTGTAATAAAGTCATCATGGACGTGAACTTGACAGGCATGATGGCTGTTACAGAAAAGCAATGAATGCTTAATAATGGATTATCGATATATATATATATATATATATATATATAATATATGGTGTGTGAACATTCATTGTGTGGCACTCCTGCTAACCGTGCTAGCCTAACTGCTACACACATGCATCTCTCTTTAGATGAAGTAAATGTCCGTCTTTAGGTTAAGGAAAGGGAAACGTAATAAAACACACATGCAAACACAGAAACATGTGCTCAGATAGTTATATTGGAGTAACCTTTACCCAAGCGCTGATATTTCACACACAGGTTCCCCTGCTTGCTTGCTGCTTGTTAGCTATATGTGTCCTCCATCAGGCAGCATCATTTAGTTGCCGAATAAACATCAGTCACAGAGCTAAATAGGACAAAGAGATCAATCTAAATATAACCTTTTCACTGTGTGTGTGTGTGTGTGTGTGTATGTGTGTATATATAATAAAGGCTTGGGTGAAGGGTTGTCTTTGAGGCTAATGCTGAGGATAAACTGTTACTCAGTGCTGCTGTCTGCTGCAGTCGGAGTCCCACTTCTAGGATTTTTGAGAACATGTGCCACTTATTGCCTATTATTTAAAAAATAAAACACTAAACAAAATAAAACAGCATGAAAACAAGTCTTATAGCACAGAAGAAGGAGGTGTTAACTGCAGTGAACTGTAAAAAAAAACAAACAAACAAACAAAAAAAAAACATAACAATACATTTTTGACATAAACTGATCAGCCATAACATTAAATCCACCTGCCTAATATTGTGTAGGTCCCCCTTGTGTGGCCAAAACAGCTCTGAACAGTCGAGGCATGGACTCCACAAGACCTCTGAAGGTGTGCTGTTGTATCTGGCACTAAGATGTTAGCAGCAGATCCTTTAAGTCCTGTAAGTTGCGAGGTCGGGCCTCCATGGATCGGACTTGTTTGTCCAGAACATCCCACAGATGCTCAATCGGATTGAGATCTGGGGAATTTGAAGGCCGAGTTAACACCTTGAACTCTTTGTCATGTTTCTCAAACCATTCCTGAACAATTTTTGCAGTGTGGCAGTGCGCATTTCCTGCTGAAAAGAAACCACTGCCGTTAGGGAATACTGTTACCATGAAGGGAACACAACAATGTTTCGCTAGGTGATATGTGTTAAAGTAACATCCAACTGAATGCCAGAACCCAAGTTTTCCCAGGAGAACATTCCCCAGAGCATCACACTGCCTCCGCTGGCACACCTTCTTCCCATAGTGCATCCTGGTGCCATCCTGGAGATGCCCTTCCCAGTCATCTAGACATCCTAATTTGGACCTTGTCAAAGTCGCTCAGATCCTTACGCGTGCACATTTTTCTTGTTTCCAACACATCAACTTCGAGAACTGACTGATCGCTTGCTGTCAAATATATCCCACGCCTTGACAGGTGTCGTTGTAACGAGACGATCAATGTTCTTCACTTCACCTGACAGTGGTTTTAATATTATGGCTGATTGGTGTAATCTTTTTCCCATTCGCTTGTTTGATGTACCTTTTTAAACCATGAATGGTTTTTGACCATCGCAGGAGAGCAAAGCAAAGAAACCGTTTCGAATCAGCGTCTAGTAATAAAGACCATTAAAATGATTTGTAAATTGTTAGAAGTGAAACTTCCTTGTAGGCCTGTAGAAGGAATAAAAGAGTTTGGCCTTTTTTCAGCTTTAATTTTTCAGTGGCCTTCCAAATAAATATAAGTAAGTGATGTTAAGCATATACTTATTTAATGCTAGTTTAATGATATCTATTCACCGTGACAGAAAGCGTGGGACCGTGTCACCTCATCTTTCAAACAGACAGCTCAAAACACCTACGCAACTGTCAATCATTCTGGACTCGACTGGTGTTTTTCTTACAGGTGAAAAAACAACTGCTCTTTGATACATCTTTACATGCAAAGCTCTTACACAAAATGTACTGAAAGGGTCATTTAAATATTTTATCTTTTTTTTTTTTTCCATCTCGCCCATTTGAGATGGCAAAAAATATATATATTTTTGGCATTTTCCATCTCACCCATGTCCCCATGCAATTCCTTTACAGTTTGAATACCTCTGCTCTACTCTAGCGAGTGGTTTTTGCTAGTAATGTCATGGCAGTGTCATCCATCCATCTCTTTTCTGTACCACTTATCTTACACAGGGTTGCAGGGAGACTGGAGCCTATCCCAGGGAACAAGGCAGGGGAGACCCTGGATGGGGTGCCAACCCATCGCAGGGCACAAACACACACCCATTCACACACTACAGACAATTTAGACATGCATGCAGCCTACAATGCATGTCTTTAGACTGGAGGAAGAAACCAGAGTACCCGGAGGAAACCCCCAAAGCACAGGGAGAACACGCAAACTCTACAAACACAGTGCGGAGGCAGGATTCGAGTTTCCAACCCCAGAGGTGCGAGGCAAATGTGACAAATCTACTAAGCTCTGAACTCTCAAAAACTCTCAACAATACACAGTCTCACATAGCTCTGATCAGAGTATATTATAGGTATAAATGAGAGCTTTCCATGAATAAAATACATGATGCTCAGTTTATGGCATCCACATTGTCTTATTTCCTGAAAACCAATGACTTTAAAAGGATTATTTTTCTCTTTTGTGGATCCAAGACCAACAGCACCACCAATAGTAGTCAGAAAACATACACAAAATGGTATGTAGTTAAGTCTGGGGCTGATTTCTTTCTAGCATAGACTGTAGCACAGACTGTAAAGTTTAAACACTTTAGGAGGAGAATGAAAGTGCTGGTGTCAAGTATATCAGAGAAGGAACTCTGGACTGCAGTTCCCAGCAGCCACTGTACCTCACTGCATCACGGTCATATGACCACCTGCACCTGAATCACGTTCATTTTGATGAGCACTTATGTGTATATAGCCACAGTTTCCACTGCACTCCTTGTCTTGCATTTGTCCTTCTTTACCGTTGTCCCTGTGGCCGTGTTTACGGTCTTTGTTTTATGTTTATTCCTGGCGTTAGTGTTTTTGCCGCTAGTTCTAAGTTCCTGTTTTGTGTTTGGTGGTGTTTAAATTAAATCTATCTGCGCTTGCATCCAAGTCAGCCTCCATATCGTGGCAGCTGGCTAACAGCAAGCACAGTTTTTCAGTTTACCATGCTCGCTACTTAAAACAAACTTAATATGATTGCGGATTTGAAACCCTTCCATCCTGAACTTTAATTAACTCAAAAATGTGATGTTTCAATAGTTCATTCTTCTCGAATGACTAATTCAGATTACATAGATTAGTTTACGAGTTACGATTATCTGTTGAGAAAGTCTAAATGAGCTTTTTATTATTATTATTTGTTTAAAATGAGAACATCCTCCATAGTTCTGAATAAAAAATTAAAATGTGTAACAAAAAAAAAACAAACCATGCAAAATGCTTGCAATACCGCATCATTGAATGGAATAGCTAGCTAATTTAGCAAATCTAGATCTAAAGTTTAGTGTTTAACAAAATAGTTGTGTTTGTGGTATATTCTCACAGGTTTGATTACTGTTAAATAAATCGCTGTGAATACGAGGTACAAATTCCACTGGCACAAATTGCAAGCTAGGAGCAGCTAACTAGCTAGTTAGCATGTAACTAGCTGACCAGCAGTTAATTACTGAAAACACAGCTGTTTGTTCACAGGCTCGGTCGGACATGAGATTAACTTCCTGTTCTGTTTATTAAAGACATTTTAAATACAGAACGATAATAATAAGCCATCACATTAGGCTATCGAGTCATGTGAGAAAATGAAACATGTCCGAATCAGGCAAGTAGCTAATGCACAACGTGGCATGATTAAAAAAAAAATAAAGTTGAAATTACTCACTAATCATCACGTTATACATGTATGTCTATAATGATATTTCGAGCTGAACCATAAATATAAGTCCATTCATACACAAATAACAAAATAGCATGAGACAACTACATGGCATCCATCTTAGCGCTCTTGCTCATCTAATGAGGGTACGGAAAGAGCACAGGGATATTCTGATGTGTAGTGATGTCAGTATATACAAAAAGGCGGAAAAAAACTCCCTATAACTTCTTATAAAAGGTTTTTTTTTTTTTTTTTTTTTTTTTTACAATAAAATGTTTCCTTAATGATGAAATTCCATGTAGCTGACTAGCTATCTGGAAACATTTGCATTTTGAAATCGCATATTCATGTACATTCACAGATCCTGGCATTTATTAATGAGCAGGGAAAATGTATATAAATATTCTTATGCAATTTGTACCAGTTTCTTGGGTTAAAAAAAAAAGGCTCACACTTGGGAAACAATTTATTATCCTACATAATGAATTATAGGATCAGATCATTATAGCCAGATCATCATTTATGTCTTAGCACCTACTGTTCCAATCATTCACTACAATCTGTTGTGTTCAGTGCTAAACATCAGTGCTAAGTGTGTTATTCTGTCCTTCAGGAAAGATTCAGTAGTCAGTACATTGGGTATCTTTTATTCATGTTGTGTATCTGGCTTTGCTCTGTACTATCTGTGCTTTATTATCTACCATCGAGGTTCAGTGCTGTCTCTTTATGCATCACGCCAGAGGCACGAGAGAAGAAGTGAAGGTCATGGTTAGGGTTGGTGTGGGTGAGGTTAGCGTTCTCACTTTTTCTTGTCACTTGTATAAAATCAATCTAAACTCCATCCTCGGTCGCTGAAATTCAGACAAATTTGTTATGAGATTTAGTTAGGAGCTGTGAAGTGTCAGGAGTGTCAGTGCTCCTCTTAATTCATTAGTGAGAAAGATACACACGGCTGTCATTACAGGCCATACGAGACTTACACGAGCATTAAATTCACTGTCAAAACCTTCTCGCCGTAACTGTTCGAATGTTTTATAAGTGAATGCTTTGATGATTTTATTTGATTCTAATGTTTGAAAATGGAAATCTCCATGGAGAAAAAACATGCTCACTGTAATATTTTGCTCACTGTAATCTATGCTCAGTGGAGGAATGACCCTTTTTTGAAAGATTTGCATCTCTCCTTTCTCATACCAAGATGCAGATGGAGATGGAGATGCAGAGATCTGTGGCTTAATGTAAATGTTAAATTGCATTTTAAGCACAAATCACACATCAGTTTAAGTTGGTAGGATCATCTGGAACATTGCAATAAACTAAAAAGTGTAATATTTGTCAGTATTACAATTTAACACACTCTGTATTAATAACCTTCTTATTATATTTCTATAATGGTATTGGTATTGTAGTTTATATGTGTATTGGATGTGTATAAACTAATCCTATGTTATGATGTTGTTGTCTTTATAGAACATTCCACGGCTTTCATGGATAAGGAAAAATCTCATTGGGATGGAATAAGGAATAAACACTCTGATGAACCAAAAGTAGCATGATTATGAAAATGGCAGTTGAATAATGAGTAATTTAGAGAATTAATACAATAAATTGGGTTTTTTTTTTCATACTTTTTAATATAGAATTTTCATTTAAATATATTCTACATCATAGTTTGTATTCCGTAACATGATTTTGTATAATAATAATAATAATAATAATAATAATAATAATAATAATAGTAGTAGTAGTAGTAGTAGTAATAGTTGTTGTTCTTGTTGTTGGTGGTGGTGGTAATGATATTTTTATTTATTTATTTATTTATTCATTTGTTTATTTATTTGATTTATTTATTACAAGCATATGTTTACACACTTATGTGGAAAGGATTAAGACAATTAGAGAGAATTAATAAAAAATAAATAGAGATATAAATAGCTAAACATTTTTCTTCCTTGTCAATACATATTTATGAATAACATTTAATCTACATTATATTTAGGATTTTACATCATTATTTGTATTTTGTAGACATGATTTTGTATTTTCATCAAAAAATGTAAAAATGATTCCCTGCCTTTATTTAATTATTATTATTATTAGTAGTAGTAGTATTAGTAGTAGTAGTAGTATTGTTGTTTGTTTGTTGTTTGTTTGTTGATTATGACTTTTTTTTTTTAATTCTGCAGAAAATATGCTTGAATTCCAGTGTCATTTTTTTCCGAAATGAATTTTTCTGCTTCTTCTACTTCTTCTTCTTCGTCTTATTATTATTATTATTATTATTATTATTATTATTATTATTATTATTATTATATAGTGTAATTTGCTTTAATAATCAAAATAATGCACTATGTGAAAAACATTCAGGGAGTCTAATTGCTTAAAAAAAAAAAAAATAGGAGCATAAAGATAAGTAATATTATTTGTTTTTGTTTAAAGCTATATTCAGTGTAACAATTTTAGATTGATTGGAAGTCAGTGCATTAGGACACCCATAGCGTAAGGTCCATTGTAATAAATTAAATTACTTTATTGAAGAGCAGCATGGCGTTGTATATCAATAGCACATAATCACTTCAGCCAGAGAAGCGAAAAAGCATCAGATGTTTTTGTCCTTCTTTCATTTTTTTTGGGTAATGAATCAACAATGTTTCTCTTTATTATGATTTCGACTCCCCATGTCATATGAGGCTACGCATAAATCGACTGATTTTTTAGGGGGAAACTGATGTATTTCTAATTTATCATCTTCTGCCACAGGCGTTCCTTTTCCCAGACTGGGAGAATTTGAAAAGCCGGACACAAAGAGGACTATGGGAACTTTGCCCGCTCAGTCAATCAGACAGACACCCCATAGTGACCAAACACACAGATGTTGTTTTCTTTGAAACGTTCAAACAAGTCCCCTTTTTTCAGCATGTGATAACCATGTAAATGAATTTACTCCCTATTTTTTGTTCGCTGTTTGTTTTTTATCACGAATCAGATATGATTTTGTGTGTGTATGTGTGTGTGTGTGACTCGCAACAATCAATGAAAGAGTGAGATGAAACTTCAAAAGGTGTGGAGGAGAAGCGAGAGACGGAGACAGGGATGGAGATGGGGGTTGTGCTCTGTCTGAGTATGAGACATGGCTCAACTGCCCAGATGAATGAAGCTGCAGGGGGACGAGAGAGTTAAAACTGTGGAGCAGCTTCAGCATGGAACATCAAAGCTCCATAGATATCACACACACGCATGCACACACACACACTGATCCATGCAAACTTTATTTCTCAGTAAAATTTATAGAACTATATTACATTCTAACCACATGTTTTATGCTGTGACTTCCCAGTTTGTTTTACTACAAGTGATGAGGTTTTCTTATTTTGCAGTTCTCTTTTTGACCATTAGAGGACGTTCAATAGCAGCAGAGAAATCAGACTCAGTAGGGATCCAACACACACACACACACACACACACACACACAGACACAGAAGAAGAAGAAGTGGAAAGCCGACTCTGGAAATGGATGGGTTGTATGGCCTTTTTAAACATGCAACATTGAACATAATGGTAAAAAAAGTGAGAGATGACTCGTTTGGATGGATTCAAGTTTTGTTTTTTTTCAACATATCTAAGAATTATCTATGTTTGACATCTCTCGCTTTCATTGTTCGTTCCTTTGGCCAAACTGCCAGTCCCAAGCGAAGGCTGTATATCAATAATACATGCTGCATGTGTTTCCCATCTTGAAAAAGAAGGCAAACACATTTAACAGTGTTAGTTTCATCGTACTGCGATTCCTTGGCTTTTCTGAGGCATCAATTGCCAATTTTACTGCCAAGAACACAATTTAAATCACCTTCACGTGTCTGAATAAGATGTATGGCTAGGGTAAGTCAAAGCTAGATTGATCTGGTAAAGGGCACTACTTGCCTATTCTAATCACATTAGCCGGCCATTACTCATTTATCCACTAATTCATTACTCGATTTGTCTCCATGAATATTTAACAATGTCTTGACATCTTTATGGACTGCTTGTTCTGCCGTGCAATTAGAAAGAGAACTGTCTTTCAGTGGCCACATGCTTGCCATCAAAAGGCAAATTTATGGATGGATTGAAGCAAAGGTCACATGATTCTGCTAGGCTTTTTTTTTTTTTTTTTTTTTTTTTTAAATTCCTTAGTTTTCTTCTCCAATGATCATTTTGGATAAATTTAGATACTTTTGCTTATTCAGTGATTGACAGTCTGAGATCCATCAATAATCTATTGCATTTATATTCCTCACCATTCATTTCTTGTCCTATTGGCTGACACCAAGTGTATACTTTGCTGAAAGAATCGCACTGCAACCGGCTAGCTGCCTGATGGAAACCACCAAGCCACAGGACTATAAACACTCCCACCAGCATCACATGGCAGACACCATGGGAGACAGGAATAAAGACAAAGACAAAACCACATTTGACCAAAGCATTTGGTCCAGCTCAAAGTAATAATAAGGAGATCTGTATTAGAGAAAATGAAGATGGGAGAAAGATGAAATTGTTCCATGTTCTTTAAGGATTTACAGATTTAAAGGCAGTTGTGTCACGGAGGCAAACATCTTCACCGATCAATCCCCAAGATCAAAAGAGTGAGGATTAAGGACATGTTAGGAAGTCCAAACCACATGAATTAATAGAAGAATCCCTAACTGATGTGACTAGAGTATTTTTTGTGATTGTTGCAGCCTAAAATGCTTGATTTTGCTGCAGATTTTTTAAAAAAAATTGCGTTGCAATTTGCAGAGTTTTTTGCCCTTTTTTTTGCGGAAAGCTCCGTGAATTGGCGAAATTGCAATTGCACAAAATTGCACGGTCTTTCACAGTGATTGTTCACTTTCACAGTTTGTTGGTAAATGAGACCTTTTCGCTGTACTCATGTTCAACGCACGTGAACTGAAGAGGGCTTTGGCTGAATGCACATTGTGATGTCACACATTTGGAGCAATGTGGTGGGATAACACTGATTTCATTCCAATTAAGTTGTCAGAAAGGGAATGAAGGCAGCACTGTGGTGCATCAGGTAGCGTTGTTGCCTTACAGTTCAGTGGGTTTCCTCCTGGTTCTTCAGTTTTCCTCCCAGTTCACAATGGATATGGAGTGTATCCCAGGAACACTGTGCATAAGCTTGGAATACACCCTGGATGGGATACCATTCCTTGCACCCAGTGTGTTCTCCCCATGCTTCAGGGGTTTTCTCCAGGTACTCTGGTTTCCTCCCCAAGTCCAAAATCATGCGTTATAGACTGATTGGCATTTCCAAATTGTCTGTAGTGTGTGAATGGTTGTGTGAGCGTGTGTGCGATTGGCATGGCAGGGTGTCCCCCACCTTGTGCCTTGGAGTTCCCTGGGATAGACTACATTCTCCCCTGCAACCGTATCTAGGATAAGTGGTAGGAAAATGGAATAAAAGGCTACAAACACTTTTGGCTTTGTATCTTTTCATATAACACAAGTAAGGTGGATTGTTACAATGTGAGTCTGTCTTGCCCTGAGTAGACACCTATTGTGTCTTTTATTTTTTTGGTAACTCATTTTCTTAAACTAGTCCTTTAAAGATCATCTCACCAATTCAAAACAACAGATAATCAACATCAAATTAAACAGCACCGGATTCAAATTGGCCATGTTTGTTTGTTCACTCACTCTTCTAGATTAAATCATCTGCTTGTCAATTATAATCAAAACACCTCTTTTATATTATTTCTATCCTTCTCTTTGTACCTTTTCTTCTCATCAAGAAAACTGGCTATTGACTTAATATACATAATACTGTCATATACTGTAATCAAGGGTGGGCAGTTTAGTAGTAATAGTAGTGGGACAAGCCGATGTTCTGTCTGGACTATTAGTTTGTATTCATAATTGCCCAGAGTACAAGATTTAACAACCAGAAAAAGAAACAAACCCTACTACTTATTGACCTTCACCAAAACAAAGTTGTCATTGTTTGTGTCTTAGTGGTTAGCACTGTTGCCTCACACCTCTGGGGTTGGGGGTTCAAATCCTGCCTCCGCCCTGTTTTCATGGAGTTTCCATGTTCTCCCTGTGCTTCAGGAGTTTCCTCCTGGTACTCCGGTTTCCTCCCTCAGTCCAAAGACATACATTGTAGGCAAATCATTTTGTAGTGTGTGATTGTGCCCTGTGATGGGTTGGCACCCCATCCAGGGTATCCCTGCCTTGTGCCCCGAGTTCCATGTGATAGGCTCCAGGCTCCCCTGTGAACCTGCATAGGATAAGCAGTAAAAATGGGTGAGTGGATGGACAATTTTTGCTGTAATCTTTTTAAAAATCCCACTGTGTGCTGTACTACACCAGTGTGTGACCTGGCTGTCAGAGGGACAGTTTTTACTAGGCGGATTACTTAGCGTGCATTAATGACAGATCTTTTCAGAATCATACAGGTTTCTGTAAATGCTGACGAAACTGTTAAAAATAAAATGAGACACAAAACCATCATATAACTCTCCTACTTACTAAATGCACTCACCTTACACTTAGACATATTGTGCATTTTTATCAAGTGGGATATGGAAGTGTTCGCATGAGCGTTTAAACAAAAAATGTGGTATTAATGAAAATCCTATAATTGAGAGGATTATGAGTGAGTAAATTTACGCATAATAAGACTAACCAATGTAAACTTCGATGGATCAGATTCTAATCTTATCATTTTGATGAGTTACTGCATTTTTATAATAAGTTTATGCTGTAAAGTTGCTTATTTATTTCAAACACACACATGCAAATATTACTGGAAGAAGGATTTTTTTTTTTTGGGGAGGATGAAAGCTGGTTTATAAGTCGGTTCTGTTTGCCATGGTATTTGGTCAAGTTTAAAAAGCTTTGATATGGTTTGGCCCTCGATAACAAAGAAACTGACCTCACTTATATTGCCTGGAAGGACAACTCTGATATAATCTCCATATTTTGTTCTTTTCAGGTGCTGTGACTCCGCAGGATACGTTGCTAAATAATATTTTCTTATTCTCATAGACGTGATTCAAAATGACTTCAACTTCTGCCTCAGAGAAATTCTTCTTTTTTTACTTGTTAGTATCTGTTTCACACTTTCTGCTCTGTGAACTCGAACTTTTATGGAGTTTTGTGGCCGTCACCATATGCAAATCAGCTGGAATATGCATGCACCAGGTAATTTACGGGTGATTGCAATTTATCAACATAGACACATGAATTCTCAAGTTGACAGAGATGTGTGGAGGTAAACACAATGTGCGACATGATCATGTACTCATTTGTTACTTTTAGTCTGTATTAGTGCACATAACTAACTAGCTAGTAAGTCATACATTGTTGCCTTAAGTCAAATCAATTAGGTTTCTGGTTCATGTCTTCATGTCTGGTGAGGAACAACTTCAGAGCTAGACTCCTGCTTTGTGGTCTTCTTTTCTTTCTTTCAACCTAATTTTAGATGAATATTTACAACATTAATTACACAGGTAAATGTTCACCTGCTATGGCATTACTGCATGTCACACCTCCTCTGGTGCCCATAGGATTACCCCACTTGTCCTTCTGCCTTGACAACATGCCTAATGCAACCAAAACCATGCAGGCCTTCCCAGTGACTAAGACTGAAACAAGCCCCACTGGCACTGTTAATGCATGCTCAGTGCAACTGGTTCCATATGGATTTACCATGATAGATGGTGGCCTGCTTTGGCATTACTGCCTGTCGCACCTTCTCCGGTGCCCATAGGTCAGCTGCAGGGTCATCAGCCTGGTACTACAACGTTTTGCTCCTTTAACCCTGGAATGTCTCCTGGTGGCAGTGCAGTGGCAGGGACTTCTCCCTGTACGCCTTGCAACTAGACCTTGGGTTAGATGCTACTGCCCCAACACTTCTCCTTTCTCCTCACCCAGAGCCAAAAGTTGCTTTTCTTGGCCTTTTCAGTCAGGTCTTTCAGGGCCTTCTGCTGGTTTGCTCTAGTTACTCCGACAGTTGATGTTTCAACAAAACCACGGCATCCTACTTCTACTGAGTAGATGGTGGTTCTCCAGCCAGCCTATTTACACTCAGCAACGTGATCTGAGTACTTCAGCATCTTCCTCTTAAAGGCAGCTTCTACTCCCTCCACCCATGGAACAGTTAGCTCAATGAGCAGCACAGTCTTGGCACCACTGGACCACATCACTATATCAGGGAAGAGAGTTGTGTTGGTGATCTCACTAGAGAACTGGAGGTGGTAAGGTGTGACATAACACTGCCGCAGTAAACACAAACTCATATCAAGGTCATAAAACCATGACTTGGTCTAATCAGGCTCAGGTATGTTCTTTGGTTTCAGGAAACTGTTTCGGTGTTTATAGCTAACATTTGACATTTTGATTCAAAGCACAATTCCATGTGTTCTTACTCATAGACTGACTCAGCAGCCAGAGTGAAGCGAGACAGAGAGAGAGAGAGATTGAGACAGACAGACAGCTGGTCAGCAGCAGGCAGCACTACTGCTGTTTAAAGTTGGAGTCTTCTCTGTGAATGTTTTGAATTCCTCTAATCCTTTTGAAGCTGTGTGTTTCCTCCATCGTACAGCCATCACTCACACTCATGTTCTTCATCTAACCATCAGACAGAGAAAACCATCATAGGTATAAAAAAAAAA
The DNA here is from genome assembly GCA_024331685.1 of Stegophilus panzeri. Lineage (NCBI taxonomy): Eukaryota > Metazoa > Chordata > Actinopteri > Siluriformes > Trichomycteridae > Stegophilus > Stegophilus panzeri. The sequence goes on along the minus strand of JANDJT010000001.1, from coordinate 32,864,135 downwards.
GTGTGGTGTGTGTGTATGTGTGTGTGACGCTTGGACATTGGGAAATTAAATGAAATTAAAAGCATGCAGAATGACAAAAATACAGAATATCATGCCTGTTGGAGGAAAAGAACATTGCATTACACCGAAAGATGGGTAGAATTATTTTTCTTTAAAAAAAAAAAATGAAAATTTTAAATGAAAGTAATATAATATAAATATAAACAGTATAAGTATTCATATTTTGAATTATTTTGTCACTGTACTCAAATCTGTTTTTTTTTTTTTTGAGTTTCTCTTTCACGTAATAAATGGCAACATCTCTTCTTTCTACTCGCTACATTAATAAACATCACTACATTTCTCTATAATCATACAGTATGTTTGTAGTCACAAGCCAACTTTTTAGCAACCGACATAAATTCCTAACAGTGAGAATGAGAAGTAATACCCATCACTGTAATGTATCTGTACCATGTACCATACAAACTAACAGAATGCTAATAGCTAGCTGTCACGATAGAAACTGTTGTGATAGTAAATACAAACTGTAAAATGTAGCATGGCGGTTTGTATTGCTGGCTATTAGTATTCAGCTAATAGCTAGCAATACAAAACGACATGCTAGCTAACATCTGAGAGATTAGGAATAAAGTTGTTGTTGATAGTTAGGCTTGGCTAATGTTTCCCCACATTGGTTCCTTGGTAAAAGTGGCATTGATTTAGCATTAGGAACTAAAATCTGTGTGTTCTGAGCATGAAGGCTTTATGATTTGTGAAACTTTCTTATACTTCATAATACTCATCGACCGATATGGGTTTTTTAATGGCCGATGCCGATGTAATACTCTCTGAAGAACTTAAAAAATAAGGAATTTGTACAAATAATAATAGGTTTTAGCTCTTTGTGTGTTGATGTCTGTGCCAGCCATCTAAATAAGAATAAAAAAAGAAAACATATTTTAGATAAAAACGTTTGTATTATTTGGCTTTCCAATCATATAAATAATTAGTGCTGCTTTAATCCAGTAGCAGGATATACATAACATTTATAATTAATTTAATGAACAAATCATTTATTAAAGACAAAAAAATAGTACATATAATTCTATGTATATTATCTACAATACATACTTACTCATAAATCTCATTTAGCCGGTAACAATGTTCTGCGCTTATATAGCGCTTTTATAACCTTAGCAGTTCTATAAAGCGCTTTACACTGGTTCTCAATCACCCATTCACACACACACACTCACACAACTAGCTAACTTAGGGTTCACTTAGGGAGCAACTTGGGGTTCAGTGTCTTGCCCAAGGACACTTCGACATGTGGAGTCACGTGGGCCGGGAATCGAACCACCAACCCTACGATTAGTGGACAACCCGCTCTACCACCTGAGCCACAGCCAACAGGTTGTTTTACTTTCTTAACTTAAGTCAAAGTATAAGATATTATTTGAATAATAAAGATATTGTTGTGTTTTGCTTGTCTGTCTCTTAATAAAAATAATACAAGATATGATATTACATTAATCATGGACAATTTATGGATTTAAAATCTAGGAATTCAAACTTACCATCTCGCATTATGTCGCATACAATGTTCAGGTCTAATCCAAGTCCCCTGACCCAGCTTTCATTCGGGGATACACAGGCTTTTGAGTCTGGGGAAAAACAGCATCTTGTTTAAATGTTACCGGAAATGACGTACATGTCGGAGGAAGAACCAGTTATGGGATTTGTAATTGTTTGTGAGGTAAAATGTTTTCAGTTTTGTTTGAGTTTGTTTATTGCACGTCTGTGTCCCAACAGGAGCGCACTATGAGCTTGTTCACTACCGCTGGGCTGCGGATCTGACGTCTCACGGCACTGTTTGAATAAGACTTTGTTGCACCACGGAGTGTTGTGTGTAACGTCATGTTAAAAAGTGAATGATGGCTGGTCATTTTACTGTCTGTCAGACAATCGCTTCAAGTCTGAGTGGGCGTTTTTTAGCCAGAATAATGCGCTCATTACAATATAAGTCTCTTTTGTCACATATCGGCCGAACGGGAAGATTTACCGGACGATGTTGATCATTAAAAAATGCCAAATATTGACTGATATATCAGCCTTGCCGATATATCAGTCATCCACTACAATGGGGTAGTGTGAGAAAAACAGAGTTGCTGTTACCACCATGAAGTCTTTTTTTTCTATAATGGCATGCCTGAAGTGTTTTGTTCTTCTTACACATTATGCCAGTTGCAATTTTTCATTTATTAATGAACAAGATGTCACACTTTTTATCCATTTATAGGTAAGGAATAATTAACGATGGGCCGTTCAATAAGTAGAGAATAATGCACACCCCGAGGTGGTTACATCAGCCACTTATATCACAGTTACCACACCTCAAGACATTGTTCAAGATGTTTTATTTCAAGACATTTGTTAGGTTTTTGTCCTTAAAACGCTCTTGTGTGTCGAACTAATTTATTACGCATTTCATCTCAAGGGCTCCATTGCTAATTCTAAAACATCATTTTAGAGCTCGTAACGGAGGCGTGAGCCATTGATATGCAGTTATTAGAGAGAGAGAGAGAGAGAGAGAGAGAGAGAGAGAGAGAGAGAGAGAGTTCATAGTTTGTTTTCATTTCATGCTGATTATATAAACATAGAGCAAACAAACAAACAAATAAATATCGATAAGCCTACTTTTTCGCAGGGTTTTTTGTTTTTTATTAATGCAGAAAATACAATAAATAAATAAATAAACATTGATACTTGTTCACCGGTTTTTCTGTCTCATTACATATCTCTCTCTCTCTCTCTCTCTCTCTCTCTCTCTCCAATAACCGCATATCAATAGCTCAAGCCTTGGTTTCACATTGTGGCCCAATTACCACCTCGGGTGTGTATCACTTTTCTAATAATTAAACAGCCCGTCGTCGATTATTACTTATTTAATTCTGGAAAATCGAAATTTTCTGTCATTGTTATTAAAAAGTAATTGCACACCTCAGAACCTCTCGGTCAGCCAATCAGAATCGAGAATTCAATGGTGCTGTGGTATAATTACATTTCATGCTATACGCTGTAGTAGCTGTAAACAGTCGTTCCTTCATGTTATCGACAAACTGGAAACAAACTCCTCTGTCCTGAAAAAAAAAAAAAACAGGTCTTAAAATACACTACAACTAAAACAAACAGTGTGCAGTGTATAATCCCTACCGAATCGTGTACGTCACCTTTTCATTTTCACCTTTTCACACGGCTGACACGGCCCACATGTGTTCCGACACGACCGACTACACTTCAAGCATTTCTCCATTTCTCTTTCAAAGCCAGGAACCGATGAAGCGGGGCGTTGGTGTGCACAGGGGCAGCAATGCAGCGCGCACACCCTCCTGGACAGCGTTGTTTTAACAGAAGGAGCTGCAGTGGTGTGGAACCGGGCTGTTTCTTGGAGGGGTCAGAGCGAGGACGCAGGCGCTCGACCCCCGGCTGGCCTCCTTAGGTGGGCCCTGTTTGATCCTACACCTGCTGAGACAACTTCACTTAGAAACATTGTTCATGTCTCCTGCTCCGGAGCTGCAGGTCCTGCTGACCAAGGCCATGGGGTTCAAGTCAACAGCACCGGATCAGGAAGGTCTTTGTTTTTTGGGGACTTTATTTTTTCTGTGGTTTGACCCATATTTTCTGTGGTTTGACCCATATAAAACCATAATGAACTTTCTTTTACTTTCACACTATCCGTTGTTACCCAGATGAGGACGGGTTCCCTTCTGAGTCTGGTTCCGCTCAAGCTTTCTTCATCTTAACATCTTAGGGAGTTTTTCCTCGCCACCATCGCCACCGGCTCGCTCGATTGGGATAAATTCACACACTTAAAATCTTTATCCTGTGTTTATATATTTCTGTAAAGCTGCTTTGAGACAATGTCCATTGTAAAAAGCGCTATACAAATCAAATCGAATTGAATTGAATTGACCCACAGGAGAAATGCATGAAGGTCAACATAAGGATCAGTGCTAGTACCCTTACGGTCATGATCCTTAAGAGCAAGTTCATTTTCTGGACAGTTTCTATATTACTGTATATTAAAAGATAGTGCATGCAAATGATCTCCTTCAAAAGTAGAGCATTTGAAGGTCTCCTCCCCATGAACACTTTCCCGTGCTGGATAACTTGCTGACTGTTACAAAGCGCTGAAACTGGAGACTCCTTCCATCAATTAGAAATAAATGTCTCCTTACAGAAAACTTCATATCAATGATTGTACGTTTTTCTTTGTTAAATAATGATGTTTTCTGAATTATTCAAAGAATTGCCTTTACAAAAAAAAGTTTGTATATATATATATATAAAGCTGTAAGAACTGTAAAGCTGTTTTTTTTTGTGTGTGTGGTGATGGTGATGTTTTGGGAAGAGCATCATGTTTAGTGTTAGCAGTCAGGCAGCGTGTCCTCTTCCTCCTTCCTGTGTCATCCATCTCGTCTCACTCAAACAGCATGCTGGAGGCCCTGAGAAAGGAAGCCATTGCTCATGAACACACATGCACACACACACATACACACACACACACACACACACACACACAACACACACATGTCTGAAGGCTGAATGAGCTGCCTGTGTGTGCATGCGTGCGTGTGTGTGTGTGTGTGCATGTGTGCGTGTGTGTGTGTTTGGTGTGAACATTTAACATGATGTGTATGTGTTCAGCTCATGTGCTGGAGTATTCATTTTCCTTCATTTCCTTTGATGGTGTGTAGTGGACTCTCAGCCCTCCTGTTATGCCGTCTCCCGCAGTGGGGTCAACTTCAGCAGGTCACACAAACCCTCAGACTCCCCCTCTCTTCCCACACACACACATACACACACACACGCACACAACAAACACATCCTCTCTCTCTCTCGGCAGGTACAAGCTAGAAGCCTGCCCACGGTCCCGAATCTGCTCTGTTAGCCTGCGCCACTGGCTTTGCTCTAATAGCTCTTTTAGCACGGACGACTCGCTCAGGTGGAATGTGTTTAGCCCCTCGCTGTTCTCCGAGCAGCATAGGACAGGACACACACTCTTAGGACACACACTCTCTGGCCCCCTGTGTGTAACCGGCCACAACGGCGCCTGAGGAAAATCTATCAGCTCCCTGTTATCCATCTCTCCCTCGTTGTCCAAAGCATTTACCCAGGTTACACACGAGCATGGCTGTGTATGTGTGTGTGTGTGTGTGTGTGTGTGTGTGTAGGAGAAAAGAGCAGGCTTTACTATGAGTGTGTGTGTGTGTGTGTGTGTGTGTGTGTATGACATCTCTGGTTGTGTTAGTGTTTACGATTCTTTCCCTTGATACAGAGACAAGCACATAAGGCCATCGGTTTAACACCTCTGCCTGAGCAGCACTACAGGCAAATCAGACCATCTGCTTGTGTGTGTGTGTGTGTGTGTGTGTGTGTGTGTGTGTGTGTGTGTGTGTGGTGTAGTTTAAAAAATGTTGACTGAAAATGGAGCACTGAAGAGATGAGTGCTGTCCATTAAGCAGAGGATGGGAAGTGGAAGAGAGATTGAAAATTGAGGCATACTCTCTCTCTCTCTCTCTCTCTCTCTCTCTCTCTCATACACACTTTCTCTCTTTCAGTATCTCACTACCTCTCTCTCTCTGAGCCGAATACAAATACAGAGCAAGAGAGCGAGAGAGAGAGAGAGAGAGAGAGAGAGAGACCGACCGAACAAGAACCCGAACGAGAACAGAGGTAATGTGTGATGCCATGGGCAGTTAGGTCAAGATGTGAATGAAATGATGTCAATTAAGGTGAACCAAGAACGACTTTTAAACAATCAAATTTACAGCCGAGGAGTCGGGAGAGAGGAAACATAAGCGCTGGCGCAAGACAAAATAAGAATAGCTATCTATTTGGATATGGATATGAGTTTTACACCTGCAACAATGCATATAAAACATCAATAGGTAGCCAAAAATCCCCAGGACATATATTGTAGAATGTAAATTGTACCAAAAAAAAATAAAAATCCACTCGGATGGCTGCGTTCACAATTGCTAAACACAGCATGAAGTTTTTTTCCAGTTTGCTATATCAATGTATCAAAGCGAAGGGAAAAAAGTCCAGAATGATGGTTTTCATTTGTAACACGTTTGTGTTCTCGAATGTGATTGGTCAGAAGGTGTTGATTAATTTTCTAGAACAGCAGCTCTGCCTATAGTGGCGACTCACAGGTTTATATTAATGCACTCATTCTAATACGTTATCGTTTCTATAGCAACAGCTCATTCACCGGGACTTGTATCATGGACGCGCCACACAAAGGGATTCAAAATATGTTGTTCTTTAACAAAGAAACATATAATCATTGATTTGGTGAGGTTTACTGTAAGATGTTTGTTATCCATGGAAGGAGTCTCCAGTGTCAGTGCTTTGTACCAGTCTGGAGGTTTTTCATGTTTTTCTTTTTTTTTTTTTTAATTCAACTTCAAGAGAGAGTAAAAGAGAATGACTGTTTATTTCCGCTATAACGTAAGTGAGAACAGGTACCAACTCATTAAATGTAGCTATAAATGGATAAAATGTATCTGTCATTCATTCGTTCATTCATTCACACATTTAAAAATACCAATCGTTGATGAGTTGCTGATGTATAAGAGGAATTAAACACTTCAGGACATAATTGTAATTGGAAAATAATCAACTTTAGTTTCCTATAAACTCACACCTTAAATGTTAATCCAACATGTTATACACTTTTTTTTCAATTAGAATGTCACACAAATGAACAGGGGGCGGAGAATAAAACACACACACACACACACACACACACACACACACAAACAGAAACCAGGGGAATGAGGACATGACCTTGAAGACCTCATTAAATGTGATGCTTCCACCCTGCAAAATGGTTTCGTTAGTCGAACCTGTATCACACCACTGCGCATCAGGGATGGAGTGGCTGGGTGTTTTTT
>JANDJT010000001.1:32834410-32846519 GCA_024331685.1 Stegophilus panzeri | reverse complement strand
CACCTTGGTAATGAAAAGCCTTTTTATAGACAATCAATTTACTAACCCAGCTGATATTAATTTGCACAGATAGGAGGAATAATTACTTACGGATGTCAGCTGGTTCCTTGCCTTACCTCGCCTTGGAGAACTGCTTTTTCTTGCGTGTTCAACACTTTTTTCCCGTGTCATTCCACTTTATTGCACATAACTTTATTTATGGCCTTTAATGTTGTGAATTCTTTATATTTGCAGATTTCTTCAGTTAATACTGATGTCTGGTGAAAATTTCACGTGAATAACCTCATTGGAAATGTATGTATTTGTTTGTCTGCTTGTATGTATTTGTTTGTCTGCTTGTTCATTTGTGACTCATCTGCACATTGGGTTCCACAGTCTAAATATCAAGTAAAACAAATGGACATTATATGGGTTTAATAAATCTGAGACGAAAATAAAAAAAGGGTAAAATCTGACATTTCTTCCAAAGCATTGTGATTCAGAATCTCTTGTGTTTCAGCGGATCTCACCTGCATCTGACGTCTAGATGTGAACTGGGACTGGGAGAACTGTGAGATATGACAGCTGAAGCTGAGAGAGAGGGAAAGAGGGATGATGGGGGGGTTACTGTAGGGGGAGAGAGAGTGAGGCATTAGTGGCCTCTGCCAGCTGCCAAATGATGGCCTTGATTGCGTGAGTCGGAGAGCAGAAACAGAAGGTGTGAGAGGTGATTATCCGAGCACACTCCCTGATGAACAGATGTTAATAACAAAGGAGGCCGTTCATTGTGTTTAATAGCCAAGTGCACGAGCCCACCTCTCCTCTCGCACTCTCTCTCTCCTCTCCACCTCTCCACCTCTCCCAGAGAGATGGGCTACATGCTCCCAGTGCCAGCGCGCCAGCCGTAATGAGCTGGATATTTGCAAGAAAAGGTAATCATAATCAGTCATCGGGCCAATGCGAATGCCGTAAATGATGGAGCCGTGTAATGCGGAGACGGAGAGCAAGCCGTCTGTCTTTTGTAATGCCAACTTTGGGCTTTTTTTTTTAACAACACCCCAAATGATAAGGTATTAACATAGCCAGAGAATGGGCCTAATTGAGAGCATTAGCCTTGAGCAGCTCATATAGCTAAAGCCTACTCCTGAGGTATCGCTGATAGTGGCGAAATATGAGGCCATTGTAATGCAGTGAACAGTGCAGGCGGATCGACTTGATGAGAAAATGAGGGTAATGCTGAATAGAGTGTGGTGGTTTTTTTTTCCCCCACTCTTGATTCTTCTTCTTCTCGTGAAGAAATGTGCTGAAGCAAACAAAAGCATATCTGGAAGAGAGCTTCACAAAGGGTTAATAGGCTGAGGAAATTCACATTACGGCAGCATCTGCGTTCGGCTTGTTTATGAAAGATAAAGTGAACATCCACCAGCAGCTGCAAAACAAAACCGCCGTTGCATGTTCCAAAAGAATACACAATTTACTTATAAAACACAAAAATGACACACGACGGCGTGAATTATTGAAGCAGAGCAGATGCCGTCAAACTGAATCGTTTTTGCTCTGATTCTCCAAGCGTAAAGAATCACATTTGTCAAAAAAGTACATGTAACTATTGTGTTTTTATTTTTAACTCAATCTTTAGTATCTTTTCCCGGATATGGAGGAGGGATTGAAATTATTCTATAGCTTTAGCACTCAGATAAATGTTTATTCAGCTGTGAATGCACTCTTCGCCTCCACCAGAGAGGGGTTTTGAGCATTGCTTTTCAGGATATCAAGAAGTATGCATATTTTTACTTTTGACCTTCAGTTCTGCACTTTCTCCATTTTCTCACTTCAATATGTTTTTTTTTTTTCTTCTAAAGAACCAAAGGTAGTTTAGATTTCAACGTGGCAAAATTGTCTTGGTCCTATTTTGAACTTTTATTCTGACTTCTTTTCTAAATCATATGGTAATTTCTGGGGGCACGGTGGCTTAATGGTTAGCATGTTTGTCTCGCCCCTCCAGGGTTGGGGGTTTGATTCCTGTCTCTGCCCTGTGTGCATGGAGTTTGCATGTTCTCCCTGTGCTTCGGGGGTTTCCTCTGGGTATTCTGGTTTCCTCCCCCAGTCTAAAGACATGTGTTGTAGGCTGATTGGCATCTTTAAATTATCCGTAGTGTGTGTGTGCGATTGTGCCCTGTGATGGGTTGGCACCCCAATCAGGGTATCCCCCAGCCTTGTGACCCGAGTCCCCTGGGATAGGCTCCAAAAATATCATAATTTAAAAAAGAATATAATGTTAGCAAAGTGGACTTAAATCAGCTGACCCCAATGGGAACAAAATCTAGTGGGTGTGTCACTCTATGTAAATAATTGACGTGATGCTCAGTGATTGGCTGCATGAATCTACAGCTAGATTCAGAGAGAGAGCGAGAGAGAGAGAGAGAGAGAGAAATCAGCCCAAGCCTTGTTTCTTCATCATATTTGATCATATTTTATGTACAACAGGTTCCACAAAAGTAACAAATAATTCACTTTGTCAGTTGTTAACAGCAAATGAGATAATGAATTGCAAAAAACTGTCATATTTGTATGTATTTTTCTTCAAAAAAATAGGGTGGATTTATCCCTGCTAGCCCATTTATATCAGCAAGGGTGTAACGTGCATGGTGTCTATTAAGAGCTTTCCAATAATCATAGTCATAATCCAGAAGATTCAATACACAAGAGTTAAAAAAGGATAATCCATCATTTGAAAATAAAATTGAAAAAAAACAAAAAAAAACAAGCAAGAATCGATAAACAGGAAACACAGCAGCGTATAAACAGACTAATCATAGACTAACAAAACAGCTGGACACAATCAGGTGACACCTAAATGACAAAACAGGAGCAGAGACGTAAAAACAAAACATTTCAGGCTAAGAGCACAGGCTGTGCATGTTGTGCAGTGAGTTTCAAGGAATATTCAAGCATGATTTAACCTAACCTCACCTGCAGTGTATGTGCCACTACTATGTACAAGACATTTTCTCTGTAAAGAGAGGGAAAAAAAAAAAAAACAACACAGGTTCACTCCAAACTAACTTGAAGGAAATTGAATGTCAGTTGTTGGAAAATCAAATTTTGTGAAACATATAGTTTTGCAGCATGCTATCTTTTTCCAGTCAATACACTGCAAGAATGGATGTTGTCCCAAATGTCCTAATTTCAAGCTTAAAAGTGTCGTATTCTGTTAGCAGATCACTTAAATTAAGCCTGACATAAGCAACAATATCTGCCAATAGAAGACCATTTCAAACTTGAAATGAGTAATGGTCTTTAGAAATTCTGCTTAAATCTGTTTAAAAACAATCTAATAAAGCAAAATATTAGTTGAGTTTGCCTAAATTCAGGATAATTTTTTACAAAAAAATATATTTTTTGCAGTGAGATTCTTCAGTCAAGATTATTTTATATTAAAGGGCGAATTCATAGGCTGGATTCACTTTTTTTATAGTTACATATCTTTAAATGATTACACTACAGATACAGTGGATAGATTAAGATTATGATTAAATTTAAGAATTGCTTTACTTAAATGATCTCCATCCAAAAACTCTCACCAGGCCTCAGAAGCAATGTTACTGTATGAAGTACTTTATAGTCATCTTCACCTCACTCAGCTCTTTTGTACCAGGAAAAGTTAGTCAGATAATTAGATAGCAGACCCATGATAATTTCTGTATCACTGTTGTCTTTCAAGACAGACGCTACATGCTAGACAGTGTAGATTTTCCATACTAATTAAACACCTGTAATGTGATAAAAATTGAACCGATCACATCTGAATGTCTTTATGTTGATGGTGATGGAGAAGGTTGAGATTCAGGCTGCAAGAAGCTCTTTTGGGAAATCTCTGTAGACTCGAACAATTCCACAGGCGTAATTGAAAAACTGATTGTCGCTGATGGGTGGATAATATCTTGTAGGTCTCGTCTTATTGCGTTCCCTGTGACAACAACCGGTGCATGCTTGAGCAGACAGTAACAGAACCCACGAAACATGACCCTCTGAATAACCCTGAGCAGCATGGTGCCTTCGGAGAACTTCACAGCTACACGATATTCACACCGACGCACCGAGACAAAGTGAAAAACGTTCCTGGGGGAAAAAAAAAAAAAAAAAAAAAAAAGGCGCTCTGATGACGATACAGGCCGTTATTTGAAATTGAAAGAATGCGAAGATAGTTAATAGTTGTACTCCCAGCTGAGGGGTGGCTGTCACGGCTGTGCAGCTCCACTGCTTAATGTACACTCATGCTCCATCTCATCTCTCGTTCCATTATTCCAATCTTCAAACTGCCGTTTCATGCACACTTGGGCTGGCCCCATGCAGGCCTCGCTATTTATTGAATACATTTTTTACACCAAAAAAACATTTTTTCCACCTGAGCTGCTGCCTGCAACTTTTATGACCATAGATATATCTTAGAGCGAGGAAAGAGTGATAGAGGAAGAGCTTTCCTCTTTTCTTTAACAAAAAACAAAACAAAACGCTCCCTTCATTTGTTTGCCACACGCCTAGAATTGATGTGGATGAGCAAGCGTGGTGCAATCTGAATGAGCCCATCGTTTGTTTCTATCATTTTCTTTCAGTGTATTGTTTAAGAGCAGGCCATCATGACTCTCATATCATTCATTTTTTCATATGAAAAATAAAAGCAGTGAATATGTGCTCCCCAGCTGTGAGAGGAGGTAAGGATGCTGTGGAAAGGGTAAGTAAACGCCAATCAGGGTGTTCTAGATTACAGAGGTGTTGTGGATGATTTCCCAAAAGAGCTGTTCGCATCCTGAACTTCAACACTCCCCATTAAACCTCAACACGAACATCATACAAACATGTACATGTGTATGAATATTGGAAATCTGCTATGCCATGTGTGTAGCATCTTCCACAATACTCTAAGCATTTAAAGCCATCATGTTTTGATGCTAGCTGGTGTAGTCAAGTCTAAATACGTTTATCAGGCCTTCTGCATGAATCTTTTTCAGGACAGTGGAAGCATTAGATGTGCAGATCTGAGCAGACAGGTTAAGATATAATAACAATAAAACATGGTGCAGTACATGTAGGAACTCAGATTAATAATTGGATCATTATATTAAGAGTAAACTCATAATATATGGATAATAATAATGTGGAAAGGAAATACACCTCTAAAAAGCAGAGGAAGCTTACAAAGGGATAAAACATTCCCACTGTCCAAAATGTCATTAAGAAATGTATGAAGAACTGTGGAAATCAAGGCATGATCTGAAAGACCAATAAAACTCATAGATAGAACTGCAGGTATGCTGGGCAGAAAGGCAAAGCAAACCCCGCAAATCTCACTGAGGACCTGCAGGAAGGTTTAGCTGACATAGGAGTGGTAGTGGACTGTTCTGCTCTGCAGTGTTGCTTGCACAAATATGATCTGCATGGAAGAGTCATCAAAAGGAAACCTCACCTGTGACCTCATCACAAAATGGTAGCTTAGTGATTAGGATATTGGGCAGTGATACCTTTGTGGTTAAGCTGTTGAACTACTGATCGGAAGGGCGTGAGTTCCAGTACCACGAAGCTGTCACTGCTGAGCCCTTGAGCAAGGCCGTTAACCCACAACTGCTCAGATGTATAAATGAGAGAATTGTAAGTCACTCTGGTTAAGACCGTCTGCCAAATACCATAAATGTAAATGTAAAAATGAACTTCTAATGCATACAATATAATATATAGATAAACCAGAGGCATTTTGAAACAACTGCTGTGGACTGATGAAAAAATGGAACTCTTTGGCCACAATTACCAAAGGTATATTTGGAGAAAGAAAGGCAGAAAAACACTTTTACTTTGCTTTGGGGTTGTATGGCAGCCAGTGGCACAGGAAACCTTGCAAGGGTGGATTCCATTAAATATCAGGAAGCAAATGTGACACAGTCAGTGAAAAACACTGAAGAGATCTGCTTTAACAACAGGAGAGTGATTCAAAACATACCTCAAAATCCATCATGAACTACTTCAGGAAACAGAAACAGAGCATGCAAGATGGCACAAGAATATCTCAGGATTAGAAGCTGTTCTGCAAGAAAGAGTGAGTGAAAATGCATTAAATAAGGATAGAAAGACTTCTAGCTGGCTACAGAAAACATTTGCAAGCTGTAATATCTGCCAAAGGGGGTGTTACTACGTATTGATTTAGTAGGGTATCCAACATTTTGTATATACCATATATACTGTTATTTTTTTTTCTAGGTTTTTTAAGTTAATCAAATATACCTAAAGTTCTATGCTGTCTTAAAAATAAAGTTTCTTCAACGGTTCTTTACAACAACGTAGGTTCTGCAAAGTACCTTCTTCTTGTCAAGAACCATTTTTCATTGTATAGGTTTCACGTTATGGAGGTTAGGACATATGCACATGCAGATAAGAACTTTATTAAAGAGAGGCAGGCAGACAAATCCAAATTGTGAGACAATAGCGTGGTCAAAAAGGCCAGGCGATTGGCAGACGGGCATAAACGAGGCAAAACAGAATCAAAGAACGAGGGCAAGAACCGGATCAAACCTATGACACAAAACACGATGAACAAAGGCTTAGTACACGGAAAACTCACGCAATACTTCGTGAAATACAAAGAGACACAAGTGGTTTAAATGCTAAATGTAATCAAGGGTGAACACAAAACAGCTGAGACTAATGATGACACATATGGGAGACAACCAATGACTATACAGGGGCAGAGACAGGACAAACCATAACAAAACACACTCATCAAAAGAAAACAAAGTCAGTGTCATTGAAACCCAGAAGTGGGTGCTTGCGCTTCGGAAGGGAAATTGTGACAATAGGGTTCTTGAGTTGAGCTATATGGGTCTTTGGGGATTAAAGAAGTTCTTTTTGGTTCATTATCGGTTCTTCAGAGCAGTGTATTAGTTCTTCAAGGTATCATCTTTTAACAGTTTAAAGTAAAGGTTCTGCTGACATCACTTTTAAGAACCTTGCTTTTGTTTCTTAAAGCACTAAATTTAGAGAACTTATGTTAACATGGTTCTTTGTAGCACTGCCATAAAGAACTATTTCTGGGCTCGTTAAAGCACTATTTACTGGTGGTTCTCTAAAGAACTTGAGAGTAAAAGGTTCTTTCTGTAACTTAAAAGGGTTCTCCTATGACATCAGGCTGAAACACTCTGGTTGTAATTGGATTAACATTTGCCGGAAAAAAAAGTTTCCTGCAGCGGTTGTGATTCCTTCTCATCACTTCAAAAATTAACCAAATTATGTTATTTGGTAAAGGGCGCCCAAACTTTTGCATACAACTGTGTAGCATGATTGTCTGAGATCAGAGGTTGGCATGATTCTTGAAATTGTTTGTATGGATCATCTGAGTGTGTACTTAACTTTTTCAAAAAGTTTCAAAAATAACATGTCTGTGAGCCAGTCATGTTCAGAAGGGGGACTGGGCGATCTCCATTATAAAAGTATTTACCCACGCGCTACAAGAGATGCAAAGCTTATGGCATTTAGTTTTCAGGTACATAGTGCTAGTCTGTTTGGATACTGAAGATGCCTCTGAGATAGTGGTGAAAAAACTGGTCCATAAACTCTTAATATTGGCAAGACTTCACAAAGACTGGAGATAAATGAGTAGTATATACTGACTGTGTCTCTTAATGAGCTCACAAACAGGAAACAGTTAGAGGTGGTGATGAGTAAGCAGTGCCGGCACGAACCCAGCCTGGATCTAATGATCAAGAAGCAAGGTGCTGCTGAGTTCTAGAGCGGAGCACCCCAGACATCTGACAAGTTCAGTGAGTGCAGTTACAAGCACAGTAGTAATCTGATTATTATCTGATTTTAGGTATTAGGCTATTAAGCAGTCTGATATATCAGATTATATATATATGTGTCCTTTTTTTAAAGTCCAGTAATTAGGTTATTCAATGAATGTATGCACACTCAGACAAAGGGTACTAAACTGAATCGTTCCTTGTTGCTGGAGGAGTGTCCTCAGAGCTACACTTTTTGAATCTTTAGTTTGTATCGTTTACCCAGAGCGGTGTACTGTATGTAGTGTACTTTTTAAAACAGTATTCTAAAAGTGAATTACAGTCCACTTATGTATCCTAAATTGTTTTTAAGGGAACACTACATATATCAACATTTCCATATAGATAGATATTAAAGGTAAAAAAGATGAGTAGTACAAAAGGTACAGAATTAAACAAAAAAAAAATTAACATGGAGAGAGAGAGAGAGAGAGAGAGAGAGATGAAGAGAAAGAGAGAGAAAAAGACAAAGAGAGAGAGAGAGAGAGAAAGAGAGAAAAATAGAGAGAGAGAGATGACGAGAAAGAGAGAAAGAGAGAAAAAAAGACAAAGAGAGAGAAAGAGCGAGAGAGAACGAGAGAGAGAAAGAGAGAAAGAGCGAGAGAGAACGAGAGAGAGAGAGAAAGAGTGAGAAAGAGAGAGATTTTGTCCAACTTTTGTTTAAAATACAAAAAGCTCGAAGGATGATTTTATGTGCAATTTTCAACCACACACACTTCAAATGAAATGACCGTGACTTCAGAGCCCCAGTATCTGCTAAAAGAATAAGACACGTTTAAGGCTGAAATTAGTAAATATGTGTAGAAATAGGTTTAATTGTTTTATATTTGTTGTATACAGTAATAGTCTCATAATTAAAAAAAAATACATAACCATTCCTTTATTCAAGATATCTTCACTTGCTAAGATATTGTTTTTTGCAGTGTGATAGTTATTTATTTATGCATGTGTGTATGTATGCATTTATTTATTTATTTACTTGCTGCTATGAGGGATCTCATATCTTATTGGTTTTTTTTTTTTTTTCATGCTTGTTAAAGTTGACGCCTTTGATCACGGTGTGGTTTGATCCAAAATATCACATTGAATATAAAGTTAATAGCATAATTACACAGATTAGGTGTGTGTGTGTGTGTGTGTGTGTGTGTGTGTGTGTGTGTGCATTACAGGATGAGTAGATGTTGGCAGGTGGATGATGCACATCTTTTCAGTCGTGCAGTGACCCTATCAGCTGCAGGTCAATAGCAGATCGAGTGATGTGAAATCCACTCCATGTGCCTTTGTGATCGCGCTGAAACTGAGAATTTCCAACAAAATTACACCAGCTTTTTGTAAATAATCACGGCCCGACCAGAGGGGTAAAACCCCCTAATTGAAATGATGCTTCAAAGTGACGGACATCATCTTTTCTTTGTGTGTGTGTGTGTGTGTGTGGGAGAGGGAGAGGGAGAGAGGTGAGAGACAGAGGAGTTCATGCAGAGGGACATCATCCTGTGTGTGTGTGTGTGTGTGTGTGTGTGTGTGTGTGTGTGTGTGTGTGTATGATTGTATGATTAGACTGGGACAGCTCTGTGGGAGAACTGCCACTATCATCCAGCTGCTCACTCCTTTTCTCCATCTTTTTGTTCCAGCGCTCTTCCATGTCATATTCAACAAATAAAGCAACTTGCAAAGATGCCAGAAACAGAAAATAAACATGATCTGTTTTACAACTGATTTTTTTCCCCACCATTACACAAGTGTCCAGTGAGTTTGGGATTTTTTTTTTATTATTATTATTTATTTATTTATTTTTTAGGATTGTTAATTTTTATAGGATGAATATGAGACTGCTTTGTAATAGTGCCATGCCTTGCCTCAGACATACACACAAACACGTACTTAAACAACGTATGCATAAAGTTCTGACACTGGGCCTCATTTCTGACATCAGTCATTTAATAAATGTTATCATAAGCCAAGCTGCACTAAAATCCACCCCCCCCAAAAAAAAAAAAAAAAAAAAAAGTTTTATAACTCAGTTTTTCTTTCTACTTGTGCATATATTGATTGAATGCCAATCAGATGCATATTACCAAGTGCGTTCTGATTTACAAGCACAGCTGCTTTACAGTTACTGACTCCAACAAAACTCCACAGAGCTGAAAAAACAACCAAAAGATGACTAAGCAGTAAACGAGCCCTTCCTATACAAAGCATGTGCTAAATATTCCAGTAATGCAGCTCAGCCACTGCAGAGCATCAGCTACCCTAGACACACACTGACACGTCCTCTTTTTACAGGGTGCCATTACTTTTTGCCCTAATTCAATGGCTAGGGTTATTTGTCTGAAACTGCTGAATTTCACATCACGTTTTGATTCATTGGTGTGTAATTGAAATGAAATAATAAAAACAACAACAACATGATTTAAGCTTGACAGCGTCATTCCTGTCCATAACTCAGTGGCAGTCAGTTAAGGTTCACGTCTTACAAGAAGTTAGACGTCTTACACGCATATTTACACAAAATCATGTGCGAAATATACTGTAGGATACAGATCTTTTCAAACTGACTGGATTATTTTGTAATGAATACCATGATGCAATTCTTGTTCAATTACTCCTAAAGTCTTTTACAAAATAATGAATTGAATGTATGTTTAAAAAAAAAAAATGATTAAAAAGTCGATAACACTTTACAATAACAGTACAGGAGTAGTCATGCACTAATAGCTGAATTAAAACTTACTTAAATACGAAACTAATGATGAGTTAAGGCACGTACTAATCACGAACTAATGAAGCGCTAAGCTTAACTACTATGCGTCTTGTGAATTGAAGCGTGAATAACGACCGCCTTAAATACACAAACATCTGGATTACTTGCATAATTGACATTTAAATCCTCCTTATCGTTATCACGTAGAAAGTCGCACTAATAATAAACACCAATCGTTTCATCTCAACCCGGAGGATCGATGTAAAATATATAAACGATTTGAAATGACGCACGTTTAATTCATACCCTTTCTTATAGAGCATGTTTGATTAAGTTTACCGCTATGTGTTAATTAATACATTAACTAACAAACATGTACTAACGTGCGCTTAAGGCGGTCGATATTCACGCCTGAATTCATAAGGCTCGTGTCGTAGTTAAGGTTAGCTCTTCATTAGTCTGTGATTAGTACATGCTTTAACTCTTCATTAGTTCGTATTTAAGTAAGTATTCATTCAGGTATTCGTGCATGATTATTCATGAACTGTTGTTGTAAAGTGTTATCTATGTAGCATCTTAACGCAAGTCCGGGTCTTCATCACGGTGGGTTCCTCCTGCATAATGTGAGTCTGTGCTGCAGCCAGATGAAGACCTAACACCTTTTCATTAATATTCAGTGGTGTCACCGGGGGAATTTATCATCATTTATCAACATTTAAGGCTAATTATTATGACTGACGTGATGGGTAAATGAGGTCAGTGTAAAGTGTCAAAAACATTATGAGCCCAGACTCGCTGAGGTGTTTAGCATATAGAGAGCTTTTCATCAGCCTGTTTAGCATCTCGATAGCTAGAGGACTAGCGATAGGTGGAGAATTCAATAATCAGCTTCGTGCCGCAATGGAAAACTTGACAGATCTTGAAACTATTGAATTCTACATAATGTCTGTTCTATGTTTGTTTATTTTATTTATTTACGTGTATGTTTTCTATTGACTCTGATCAAATATCAGCACACAGTCAAATGTAACGTATGAATAAAATAAATGAAAGCAGTACTAACACTCGCAGCAAGGCTTTATTGTTCTTGTAGGGTGAAGATTGAGGGTGCAACGTCTCTACCCGTGCAGAAGTGGGCATCACGCCATGCTTTGTGCTGCCTCCATGTTCAGCTAACTGCTGCAAGCTGTACAGCCCAGATGTTCCGCTCTTCACTACCATTAACACGCTCTATCTTTTAGCCCAGCGCTGAATCAACACCTACAGTGTCGGATGTAATGTCGAGTTCACTCTTAAAGTATAGAATTAACTTTTGTTTGTTGACTCATAATGCTTACAGGGTTACAAGTGAACATTTTAAGATTTAACAGTAATTTAGTGCACTGTAAAGCTGAATTCAATACTGAACATCCAACACTGGCAACATGCTAGTGATTTAGCTTGTTTAAGTAATAGTGGAACTTCAACAACAACAACAAAAAAAAAAATAAAATAAATAAAAATAAAAAAAAATGGGTGATTCCATGATTGGGGTGCCATTTAACCCTTTTTAAAATGATAATTTTTATCCTTTTTATTCTTTCAACATTGAATCTTTATATAT
>JANDJT010000001.1:32789346-32806338 GCA_024331685.1 Stegophilus panzeri | reverse complement strand
CACGTCCAATTCCAGGTTGATTCATAACATTTCCAGTTGACTGGAACTTCATAATTATTGCCCTGATGGTGGAAATGAGTATTTTGTTTGCAGTTGTTTGATATCCACGAGTGCAGAGTATTTTTGTGATCTATTTTAACAAAAGATCAAAAGGTTAAACAATAAAGACAATTGTTCACAGCCTTTTTTGCTCATATTTACTAAGGGTGCCAATATTAGTGGAGGGTACTGTATCTAGCAAAAAAAAACATGGACTACATACAAGGAAAACTCTTGAACTTACTACAAAATATTATGTATTAATAATGCATTTTGTGGCTAGTCATGTGAGCGCTCTTGTTAAGACTGGTGTCACATGAATTTTCCAGAGTAGCATGGTATTTTTTGCTTGAGTGCCTCTGCCAGGAGGTTAAACTTTGGTTAAAACTTTACCTGCCTGCATACATTCTATACAAACCAACAGTAAAGTATCTAAAATATTTTTAAAAAATATTCTACATGAAATCATGAGTGCTGTTCCAAGAAACAAGTCTTTTTATTTTTGTTTATTCTCTCCAAGGATAGAGATTTCACCAAACATTAATCATAACGAGCTGATCATTTTGAAACCAGTGTTTTGGAGAGAAGGTTGTGCTACTTAGGAAAACATTTTATATTTATGTTAAAATAAAGAGAGACAGCGTGCGAGTGTGTTTATCGTCTGTATACGTCCATATATATTATTTTGGATTTGATTGTGAAAGGCAACACCGATTACAAATTCTGTTCATGTAGCAGTCCATACAGGATTTTGCTGAATGTTTTGTGATTGCTGCAGCCAAAAATGCTTGATGTTGTTGCGGCTTTATAAAAAATAAAAGAGTTTTTAAAAGTGTGATTTTTTTGAATTGGCAAAATTTCCAGTTGCACGAAATTGTCTTTCGCAGTGATGCTTGTTGCTAAATGACACCTTTTATCTGTACTCATGTACTCATGGCTGAATGCATGTTGTGATGATGTCACATGTCGTGTCTCGGCCCAAATCTGCGGAAAATTTGCAGTAATTTTGAAAAATTGCAAGCTCCTCAGAATATTGCAATGTTTGCTTGATTTTGCGTTCATTTCTGCGATGGTCAAATCGTGAAATCCTGATATATGGACTGATATAGATTTTCTTTTCCAGGGTCAGTCTTAACGTAGGTCTAAAATATATTTCCAATTCATCACAGATTCAAAAAGTTTTGTCCATTTGTACATGCAGATTTGATGACTTAATCAAAGAGCATCAATTTATTGGCATTTTCTAACTCTTTAAAAGGAAGCTATATGCTAAGCCGGCAGCTCGTTTAAATTTTCCATGCCACCTCTTTCTCACTAAACAGTAAAGCATTATTTGTGAGCCTGGCTTGACTATTTTATATGAGGCATTATATCTCTTTATAAATACCATAGACCATAACTGCGTAAGGCCCATAATGCTGTGAGTGCTGATCATTGGTCTGTAAATGTCAAACAGGGGATGTTGATATACTGCCCACCTCAGGGTGCTTTATCCTACTGCCGCAGTGACAGCGCTCGAGTGACATAATCCCTACATGAGCCATGCTATAAAGACTGTGCGGTTATATAACACAACGTTCCCTGCAGCACACATGCTCTCTCACTTTCTTCCTCTCTCTTTCGCTATTAACTTTACAGGCCAGCTGCTTGACAATGTTGTACATATGCTGCTTTATATAAAACGAACAAGGCTAGTATTTAGAATGCACAAAAACACACTGTGAGCATTGGCTTAACAGGCATTTTGATTTTTTTTTTTTTTTTTTTGCTCAGACATTATTTGGTTATTAGACAGTTTTCCTGAAAGTAACTTCAGATTGAGGGTAACTTCAGCTTAATGGACTTGCAGAGTGCTTTGAGCCAACATTTATGTCACACATTGATTACAGCACATACCGCTATAGGCCCATCTTAAAATATTGTTTAGGAAAATGACCATTTAACTACCCCACAATTCTCAGTGGAAATGAAGTGGTGCTTCTAAAAAAGCGATGACATTTATGCTTTTTACTGTACATGCTTACAAATGTGACATGCCCTCATCTTTATAAAATAGATCTGAGATCTGTGACTGTAATTGATCGAGTGCCTTGTGCTAAGTTTAGGTTTGTAGATTCCACCAGAGCTGGCGGCACGGCTCAGACAAATGTTGACTGGGAGGAGGCGTTGAGTCTCTATTCGGTTTGCACTATGACCTTCGAAATGCACGGTCGACAAAGCTTCCCTGCATGTGGAAATTCACTACCATTCATCTGTGTGAACGGCTCGACTACCGTATCACACAGCTCTTATATTTACACTTAACACTTGCCGCTCTGTGAGCATGAAATATTGAATATACTTGCACTTTGTAAAAAAAAAAAAAAAAAAAAAAAAAACCTCTACATTTTCAGTAATCACTAGCACAACTAATTAGCAGTGAAGTTACATTATTATTGTCACAAGTGGCCCAGTGTAAAATACAAAACAGCTGGTCTGCCAGAGGTGACGCCAGGGTGCCTAGAGAGTCAAAAAACAGTTTGGAAATCAGACTGGGCATGAGCGGAAGAGCAACGGTGGAATTGTTTGGGTACGAGGCAGTCCAGTATGGCTGTCAACACCTACATGTCTGGAGACATGACGACCCCTTTCCGCTGTGACGAGCGTAAATCAAGTGGCCATTCTGAAACAACAGTGTCGTGTAGTTCCCCTGTCGAGCGTGGACCCTCACTCTCGGCATGGGGCTCCATTCCAAGCTTGACAGGAGAAGGGCCCCCGCCTGAAGGGTGCCATACGGAGCCAGGCTTCACACATCACCAGCACCAGTGGAAATCCTGAAACACACACAAACACACACACACACACACACACCAGCGTTCAGCTGTAGTTGCCTCTCCAAGCTTTTGTATCCCTGACACTCATATTACAGATGTTTAGTTCCAGCAGTTGCCCATATTTAACCCTTACATGTACATTTTTGGATATTGTGTACACTGTAAAACATGATAGCCCCATTACGTTATGTGAACGTATTTCTTCTCTTTAACGTTACCTGTCATGACAAGTTTTAGATATTGAACTCAAGTTTATACATTTTCAAAAATTAAACTTAAAGTAATCCTTTGTCTTTACTTGTAAAATGTAACTTTTTGAGTTCAAACAAAGGTTATCATCAAGTTGAGTTTACTCTCGTTTTTAAGGAAGCAGGTGAACTTTCATTTCTAAATTTAATCACCTGAAATGTTTTATAGTGTATATATTATATGGTGGAATGCTGGAAATGAAATATAAAATGAAATGTTATATGACATACTGTATATATTATGCAGTAGGTTTTGTATATGTATATATTAGCCTGCTATTTATACGGTATTAATTTTAATTGTATTTGTTAATAAGACTTCCAAATAGTACATGTAAATAATCATCTGTTTATTGGCATATTTCCAAGCCACTTAAAATATAGGAGTATGATATAATGTAGAATAATATTAATATTCTTGGATGAAATTTGAATTTCTCATGCAATCTGCCAGCGTGTTTACGTCTTAAACCTGAACATACTTGCTTCTCTCTTTTGTCAGTGTCAGACTCTTAAACCAAGTACATCCCAACTCTTTGTGTTTGTTTATGGCTGAAGGTGAGAACTTACACAGGTTTCTTAAGTGACCTGAAATGTTCTGACACCTTATCAAGGACTGACTTCAGTGTTTAATGCAGTGCTTCAAGTGGCTTTAATGATCTATTCTCACAGGTCCCAAATCAGTCTTTTTTTTTTTTTTTTTTTTTTTTTTTTTTTTTTTTTAAATTCAGAGGAACAGCGTGTTAATAACAAGAAAGAAGATGAAGAAGAAGA
Source organism: Stegophilus panzeri (assembly GCA_024331685.1). Taxonomy (NCBI): domain Eukaryota; kingdom Metazoa; phylum Chordata; class Actinopteri; order Siluriformes; family Trichomycteridae; genus Stegophilus; species Stegophilus panzeri. The sequence goes on along the minus strand of JANDJT010000001.1, from coordinate 32,802,464 downwards.
AGAAAAAGAAGAAAATAAGATTTTTGTTGTTATTGTTGTTGTATGTAGGTATAAGAAGATTTTTTTTTTAAAAATCCATTCGATCTATAAACTACATTTTAGATGAATAATGTCTTGTTGTTGTTGTTTTGTTGTTGTTGTTTTTTTGCTTGCTTGTTGTTTGCTATTGTAAATAAGCAAAATGTTTTTGTCACTATATCCTTATGCTAGTTCACTAGATCAGTGGCTAAAAGTACCATAAGTCTAAAATCATTTATATGTAAGAGTTTGGTTTAATTTGCTAAAATTAATTTGATTGAAAATTTTAAATAAATTTTAATTAATTAGGTAAAATATTGCTACATCAGCAATTAGATAATGTGGAGGACAATAAACATTTGACATTTGAGATCCTTCTTTTTATGAACATATTAATTTCTGTGTTTTTTTTTGTTGTTTTTTTTTTGTCTGTTTGTTTGTTTGTTTTTGTTTGTCTCTTTATTGCTATACTTTTTTTTTTTTTTTTTTATCTATTCGAATAACAAAACTACAGTATTGTACATTGGACACAAATGAACACTGCACGCCTTACTTCAGTATTAAAACACAGTGAAAGTGTGTAAGAGTTTGTGTCGTGTATAGAAACACTGTGTATCTGCCAGGCACTGAGGCTGCATGCATGCACACTTTGCCCGTGTTCTGGTGCACTGAGCTGGTTAAACAGGGCAGGAGGGCAGACTCGGGTCACTGTGTAGCACTACAATAGAGGGCCGGACAGCTGTTGTGTCCCGACAAAAAGCGCCGCTCTTATCCTCCGTGCTGTTTACTTAGCGCATTAAAACGCATGTTAGCTGGCTTGTAGGATGGGTAACCCAGTCCACACACACGCACACACACACACGCACACACACACCAGATTGGGAATTAGAAGAAGCCTTATTTATAATTAGTGGAATTTCAGAATACCCAAAAAGTGGAAGGAGAAGTATATAAATAAACCCGATATATAGCCTATAATGTGTGTGTGTGTGTGTGTGTGTTTGTTTATATACTGATTTTATTTATTTACTTAAGTATTTATTATTTGATTGATTGATTGATTGATTGATTGATTTTCCCCATCTCTTTTTTCTTTCTTTCTTTCTTTCTTTCTTTCTTTCTTTCTTTCTTTCCTCGTGTATTTATTCAGCTTCCTGGGGATTACGCACAAGTTGCTTTATGTCTGAGTTTGCAAAAGAGTGAGGCGCTACCGAGATGGAAAAAACTACTAAATTTGATCTAAGTGTAAATTTATTAACATTATATGCAGACCTTTTAGCCAATGCAGGTTGCCAAATCATTACATAACCCCCTGTCTTTGACATATCGCCCAGAACATAAAAAAAGAGGAAAAACATAGTGTTGAGAGCAGACCCCGGTCTGTTAGTAAGTCGCTTTCTCTTGCTGAGGCACAGAGGCTTCAGGCTTTGGCTTTCTACCCTGCCGTGGAAAAGGGGACTGACAGTCTTGCCAAAGTGCTTCTAAAAGTCAACACCGCCGTCCATCTTTGATTCACAGAGCCATCCACACTCCCAAGAGCGCTCACTTTGATCTCTTTCATTTTTCCCCTCTTTCTTCTCTCCCTCTTATTTCTCCTCCAGATCTGTTATGCACTAAAATGTCTTTGCTTTGCCATAGAAACTTCTCCTTTCCCTCTGAATATTGATGTTTTCTTCTTCGTGGGGGTTATGACATGCTGAATCAGAGCCTAAAAGCCATGAACAATAGCCACTATTCATGGGCGCTTTTTCGCCCGGCTTTGTTTGGTTTTGTCTTGTTGTCCAAACCATTCCTTTCTCCAAATGAATACAAATATTGTTGATTCTGCTGATGTCCGCGCCTCTAGTTAACTTCAGCTGCTTTTCGCAGCTTTTAAACTCTTTGGTGGAGCAGCAGGTCGCTACTGTAGAAATCATACAATGAATTAAAGCTGGAGGAAGAGGAGGAGGAGGCCCATTTCTTCCACTCTCTTCATCCCTCTATCCCCCCAAATCTTTCTCCCTTATCTCTTTCTCCTACTCCATTCTCCAAATGTCCATCTTCCTCGTTCGTTCTTTATTGTCTTATTCTCTTTCTCTGTCTCCTACAATTCAACTACCACTAATAATAATAATAATAATAATAATAATAATAATAATAATAATAATAATAATAATGACAACAACAACAACAACAACAATAATAATAATAATAATAATAATAATAATAATAATTTCACATCCCTTTTTTCAGCTCTAACGCTCATAACTAAGGTTAACAATTGGTATTCTTCCTTGTCTCTGTGGTCGTACCTGTTTTGTATGTATCACGTGGACGTCTAGTACCTATAATGCAGCAATTTTTGACCTGGGAAGGTCCAGGTTTTTGAGTAAAGTTTTAAAGGTACAATTATGTACCGTAAATTAGTTTGAAAGATAGGCAATAAATGTAAAGAAAAAATGATACAAAATGATAAAAAAAAAGTACCCTTGATTGTATAGTTTGGTACACTTAGGCTATATCTGGTTTACTGGAATAGGCTGCAGGTCCACAGCGACCCTGATCAGGATAAAGAAGTTACAGGAAATGAATGAATGTTTTCTTTTCACTCTCCTCTTTCGTGCACTCTCACTCTGTTGCCAACAATTGATGACACCTGTCATTGGAAATCATTCCTGCACTTTATTTATAGCTGGGAGCATGTTTCAGTCACTCGGGCGGCATGCCCTGCAATAGATAGTTAGTTAATTAGTTAGTTAGTTAGTTAGTTAGTTAGTTGGTGTGTAGGATGTGTTTGGGTCAGAAAGCCATGCGGGGCGCATTTACCCCTAGATGGTAGTCCTCTTTTTCCTCCTATCTCTCGCCTCTACACACATCTCTGCAACATTGATATTTCTGTTTTCACTCTGAACCGTCATCATGTCACTGTGTATTAAGTAAGAAGGACTAAATGAAATTGCTCTGCTTTAGTTTTCCACCAAAGAATGAGGAAATGATCCAGTGATATGATCACCTTGTCCAAATGTACCAGTTAGCAGAAATAAGTCCAGACTTGTCTCGTTTAGACGGAGTAGTTGACATAAACGAATCATAATTGTATAAACAAGGCTAAACCACGCTATAAAAAGTGTAGCTAATTGTAAAATCATAATAGAGTTTTATTATAGCCATTTTGATACGGAATTCCGGAGATTCCTGTTGCCCTGTTGGCTCTGGCTTTAATATGGCATCCCGGAGCAAGCATTCATTTTGACTTGCAGCTTTTATGTGTCTGGTGTCAACTTTCATGGTTCTCTCTCTGACTTATAGGCGCAATCATCAGGTTACTCCCGCTCTTCATTTCTCTCTCTCTCTCTCTCTCTCTCTCTGGCCACTATACATTCATTCATCCAACGCTGTTATCGCTCAAATCTTTTGACAAACTCTGTTGTCTTATGTGTGATTACGAAACGCTTTATGATATTATAAATAGCATAAGATGTGTTTTAAAACAAACCCCCAAACACAGCTCATCCCCCCCAAAAAAAGAAAAAAAAAGAAGACGCAATTAAGTCTACTGGTAAAGTTTGAGGCTGCAGTCGGAATAAACACAGTATTCATATTTTAAACTGCTTTGCTATATACATACATATTTTTGGGGGAAAATCCGCAAAACAAAATCAGACAGACAGACAGACAGACAGAGTGCCAATACTTGTAGAGTTGATTATTATAGATAGACTTATACCGTTCCTAAATATTATAAATGTTTTTTTGTTTGTTTGTTTTGTTTGTTGTTGTTGTTTTTAAATCACATGATTATCCGTTTCCGTTTTCAGGAATTATTTGCCAGGCATTATGTAAGCAGTTTACTCTTTCCAAGTGATCTCGGTCTTATGCTCCGTTTATGTTCATACCCAGAAATAAATCACATCTCTCTCTCTCTCTCTCTCTCTCTCTCTCTCTCTCTCTCTCTCTCTCTCTACGGTAGTCGGAACAACTCATTTAACCTTTTAAAAACACACACTGCATCCCATCTCCTAGGTGTCCAACAATATAATACTTTCTTAATGCTTTATTTTCACCCATTTTGGAGGTATATTTTATTAAAAAAAAAAAAAAAAAAAAAAAAAACAGACAAAGACACGCAAAATAACTATCAAAATAACATTTTCGATAAAGCTTTCGATAGAGATCCTCCTTGAGATCCTGAGCATATTTATGTCATGATGAAGACCATGTGACGGAAGCGCACGTCCTTTGTGCTTAAGACAAACTTGGGAGTACAAGACAATGCAAAAAGGTCAAATCCCTTCCCAGCTCAAGTGTGTGCGTGTGTGTGGTTGATTTACCTCGCGAGTCCATTACAAGACGAAAACAACTTTATCTGAATAGTCAAATGGGATTGCACGTCTGCAAAAAAAATCTTCCCTTCTGATCAGTGTAGCACAATGATTTAATTTTCTGCATTTTTAAGGATTACTAAAAAAATGGCATGTTTTTCCCCCGGAAAAAATATATCTAATGTATTATTTAAGTATATAAATAAAATAGAATAACCGCAGTTAGTTAGTATTTTCCCCCATATTTATGAATATGATATCATTGCTTCCGCTATTTCTCCACAAGGTCAGTTATGGCTTATGCGAACAAATTGACAGCTTAAAGGAACAACTAAGTCCTTAATTTGCACGGCAGGTAATAACAAGCAGATCCAATCCAGCTTCCTCTGTCTATTGAGGTTTTTGTCCACTTAATGAATGACAGGTAAGTAAGGCTACTTCCTGCTTTCACACACGCACAAAAAAAATCACTTCTCTCTCCCTCTTCTTGGAGTCTAACTGAGTCCGGGAAACAATTGATTTGAAGCGTATAGCTAATTATGTTCAGAAATTAGACAGCCACCATTGGTTCAGACACAGAAGGACTACATGTATAAAGCACTCTATGAATAATTAGTATATAGAATAGGAACATTCTTACCTTGTTTCTGAAAGATACTTTTTTATATAGCCAGTTATTTTTGTCTTGTTTTGTTTGAACAAAAATTTAGCATCTAAAATTTATTGGAATGATTTAGACGATAGTTAACACTGCGTCTGATCAGATTGTAATAGTGGGAAATCTCAGTTCCTTGTCTGCGGAGTTTCCTCAGCCACACAAAAGGGGTATTATGAAAAATAGCCTAAGTGCAAAGAATGTCACAGTGGTCGACTTATTATTGAAATCTTTCTTTATTTGGAGGGGAGAAGGGGAAAAAAAACTTTTTTAGAAAAGTTTTCTTTTGATGAATTAACTCGGGAGCAACAGGGAAAAATCCTGGCATCTATTATTCTGCTGTTTTTTTATGATTATGTGAGACTTAAAATAAAAATAAAAAAATTAATTGTTTTTGTAAGCATGAATGGAAAAGAAGCTTGCTTTTAGGGAAAAAAACATTTTGTGGTATTATTTATTGATTTGTTTGTTTGTTTGTTTGTTAATCATGCAATATTATTATTATTATTATTATTATTATTATTATTATTATTATTATTATTGTTATTGTTGTTGTTGTTGTTGTTGTTGTTGTCGTTGTTGTTGTTGATGATGTTGATATTGGTATTGTTGTTGTTTTTGTTGTTATTCTTGTTGTTGTTGTTGTTATTGACCACTTCCTCCAGACTCGGATAATATTTCCATGGATCACGCTCCTAATACCATGTTGCTGGTATCAAACATACTAAACTAAACATGTCTTTGTTCCATTCGCTGTAGAGCGATAAACATTTATTTCTAAAACCTTTCTAAAGAGACTGTGATTGCTTTGGTCAAATACAGGCACCGATATTACCTTTTATATAGATCATGAGCAATGCGTGACACTTGAGACGACCATCCAAACTGCACAATGTCTAATTATAGTTGAACCAACACCGGCCACGTGGAGAGAGAGAGAGAGAGAGAGAGAGAGAGAGAGAGAGAGAGAGAGAGAGGGGGGGAAATTAACTCCAGTTGAATGACACACAGTTTGGCCGTGATTAATATTGAACCCTGCTTTCTCTCTCTTTTTTCCTTTAACTGCACGCAGGTGCTGGTTTCATTTTGCTCAAGGCCTCTCACCTCCTCAACAAACAGCACCTCCACATGTTGTACCGCCTGAAGGCCAGCATCGCAGCTTCGTCTGTTCTTACCCGTTCTTAGAAATCAACTGTCTGCAAAAAACAAAATAATAACAACTAGACAACAAACAACTACTGCAATAATAATAATAATAATAATAATAAGAAGAAGAAGAAGAAGAAGAAGAAGAAGAAGAAGAAGAAGAAGAATGATACTATTTGCATAGTGCTTTCGACTGCTTTTATTCCGTTTCTGGGGGTGGGTTTATGTCGTGTAGGCTGTAGGTGAGTGTGTCAGTGTGACAGAGGCCAGTCCTCTCGATGTAAAACTACTTAATAGACCGTGACCAAGCAAAAGACATTAAACATAACAAAGATGTAAAAAAAAAAAAAATAATAATCAGCAAAACAGCTCGTGTTCATTAGGGTGATCTTGCAGAGTCGTGGTACATTTCATTAATTTGTAATTTCGGAATGTTTGACAAATATTACGGGGTATGTCAATAGGGAGTGGCGTAATGTCTTTTTTCTGCGGGAGATGAAGAAATGACCCAAAAGTCTGCCGTGCTGCTACGCTGATCACACGAATGACGCTCCCACTGCTACTCTTTTACACACATGCACACACACACTCACGCACACACACACACACACACACACACACACATTACCAAGGAGTCGTGTGAAATAGTGCAAAGAAACCAATGACTTAAAACGTCCCGTTATCGATGCACATTTGCATTTTAAAAACATTTTGCACTTTATGATGTATGATGATACAGTGGCTCTTTAAGTTTGTTTTTTTTTTTGTTTTTTTTGCCTTTTTTTCGTTAGAGATAGAGAGAGACATGTCTTCTGGTATTGTGACTTCATAACAAACATTTCTATTCTATTTCGCTATGCTTTATTTTATTTTGTTTTGTTCTATTCTACTGTAACACATTTATTTGTTTTTCTTATTGTAGCCAATTTGCTTATTCTATTCTATTCTATTCTATTCTACCTGATATCATTCTACTGTTGTATTCTGCCTTCGTTAATTTCGTTTCATTCATTTCTTTTCTACCTTATTTTGATCCATTCTACCATTTTATTCTATTCTAATTTTAAAGGTGTTGTTGTATGTTGGAGAGAAATGGTTTTGTATGACTGTATAATACATATTTCTATTCTATTCTGTTCTATTCTATTCTGCTCTACTTTTTTCTCTATTCAATTTTGCATTGTTTTGATTTGTTGTGTCGTTTCATTTGATTTCAGTTTTACATAGATGTTCTTTGTATTATGACGTAATAGAACTTATATAAATATTTTATATATAGTTCATCTGTGTCCTTCCTTATAATCAGCACAGACGTCTTCATGAACAGTTAAGAGGGCGGGATTAGTCGTCATAACGTTTCTTACAATTTCAGTCCTATGAAAATTACCAACTGTGGTTACAGTTCCTTAGAATTTTGCGTGAGACTGGGAAGCCCACATTGGTAGACCCTGAATGTTGTTTGTTTGCTTGTTTGTTTGTCCTGAATGGCCACGGGTCACTCTTCACTGTCAAATATATATACTATGGCATGACAATTAGGAATAATGTAGTGTACTTATGGCCTCTTGTGCACTGAATGCTGACAAAATTGCCTTCAATATATATCCTCTGAATAATTAATATAAAAACACTAAATGTTCAAAGTTCATATTTTGTCAAGAAAAAAAATTTTGGATTCCCTGACCCACGTACATTTATTAGAACCTTTCCAGTTGTTTGTTTGTTTGTTTGTTTGTTTGTTTGCTTTATTTTTGTTATGTTTTTAATGGTTTCATTTCGTTCTAACTTTTTAGAACTTGATTTTTGACATGGTTCAGCATTTCTTTGGGAACTCCATAAACAGTACTCAATAAATACAATAAATTCAACCAACATTGCTTGCATTCGTGGCTGCAAAATAGTTCAGGGCTATAAAAATACCACACCAAAAATACCAGGTTTACGATCTTGAGACTGTTTTCTAGCTCGTATCCGAAAGTTATGCTTTTCCAGGAAGTGATTCTGTATAAAATATATAAGCCCTCATACTGATAAGTGGAACGGATCTAGTTTAGTATTGGCCAGTGTGTCAGGTGTGAAATACTTTGTTAAAACATAGTAAGCAGGTAAATGTAAATGATGTCCATTATACCAATGTACATTCCATATATATCACTGTACATTCCGTACACTCCGACAATGACTCCCAACTTCTTAAGGCGCTATTTATCTCCTTTTCCAGACTACTCGTCCAGCTCCAGAGGTTTCAGCACAGATGTGCGCGGGTAGAAGATGGGGAGTGCATGTCCTCCAGCAGCAGGGGTGCACAGGCAGTAAGTACACCTCTTTGCCTGAACATATAGTATTACCGAGCCTGATCATGATGTAGCACTGCCATTTACGCGGTGACTGGCAGTGAATTATGACCATGCGAAATCTCCCGAATTTCATGCCTTTTGATTTGAGATCTGCGATCCTGGTTTAGTTGTGTGTGTGTGTGTGTGTGTGTGTGTGTGTGTGTGTGTGTGTGTGTGTAGAAGTGAAGGAAAAAGTTACTACAGTTCACTTCTATAAAGACATAACAGCAACTTATTTTGAAGCAGACAACCCAAGAGAAGGATTCGGTTGGATTTCGTGTTAATAAAAACCGTAAGAATTGTTTGCTCATGTCTGTCCTAACCATTTATTAAGAGCTTTCGTTATACGAATTGTGTTCTTAGGAATTCCCTCTTCCAGTTCAAGGAAACAACACGAATTCAGGCAAACACCTCTTCTTTATCCTCGTGCACATATCAAATAAAATCCATACCTGTCATTTTCTCGAGCCACTCATTTCACACCCTCACACCCACACACACCCAACGCCCATACACATATGATATCTAAGAAAGATATATGAAGCAAGGGATGATTAATTGTATTATAGCAACACTTAATGTGTTAAGTGCAGATTCCGCCCATTCATTATCACTGACTCAGGAGGATGATGTATAGCTCACTTACACAAATCTGATGTCGCCATAAAAAAGCGATTTCATTACTTTTTAGTTTGCATTATCGTTATTATTGTATTATTGTGAGGCTGCTGTGGAGATGCTGCGTTGATTGATGTCCTGTTTTGTTTCTGGTGCTGTTATGCTGATGTACAGAATAACGCGCAGGGCCAAGCCTAGCCAATCACATTTCATCTAACACTTATGCCATGCGATAATAAAGATGGGCTATATGGAAATTTTGCATAATTAGACGTGGTTAGATTTTGACCTGCTGAAACATGCATGCTATAGGCTATATGTAATTAATATATTATGTGCGCTTGATGAGCTTTTCGGTGAGTAAACCTCATGGCTAGTCTCTTCATGAAGCATCAAACGATTTGTCCTTATACACATGTTGCGTCATTTTTTTTATTACGTGTAAATTGTAGACGTATTACTTTTATAGTGCCATAAGGGATGGAAAAATGGTGCCATAAGTCATAGTCATATTATAATTAGCATACAGTCGAACACACTTATGTGTTGGTTTTTAAAATGCTTAGGCGTCTAAAATTTATAGACACCCTATTTTAATAATGCTAGAGGAATTAACTTCTTTTGTGAGCTTTGCATTTAACAAAAAATAAATCAATCTTCCTGTACACTTTGGGTAAAATTAAAATCAACTTTTTGTTTCTAACATAGAGGGGAAATCAGACATTTATGATGCTTGAGCGCATCACAGAGGAAAATGGGGACATTTTAAACTCGCTGATTATGAAAATATGTTTTAACATGAAACAGAAGATTGCATCAACATGATAGGAGATTTTGCATCTCTCTCTCTCTCTCGCTCGCTCGCTCGCTCGCTCGCTCATGTATACCCCTTAATAGACTTTACGTTTTAATCGTGAATAGAATAAAGTGCTTGTCGCAAACTATAAGAACAAATTAGAGAGGGAAATGTAAGGATCAAAGGGGCTGGAAATAAGCGCAGCTGCTTTGAGATTCAAGGCCAACAAGCGTGTCTCAGCCCTGAAAGAGGCTCCTATTCAAAGCGCAGGTGCGAAGTGCTGTGGGTACATACTGTCACATTATGGCGAGGCTGTTAGAGATCCGTGTTGTCGCGCTGAACTACAGGGGCTGCTTCTCTCGTTTGGGTGGGATGGAGGGGATGGAGGGCTCGTTCATCCATGAAGCTAAAAAAAATATTGAAAAAAAAAAAAAAAAAGCTTGCCATGTGATATATGGTGATTAATCCGCCTGATTCGATGTAGGCAGCTCATAAAAATTAGCCATGTCTCACTCCTGCACTCCAGCACTCCTGTACTCCTGCACTACTACTACTACTACTACTACTACTACTACTGCCCCCACCTTTTTTTCTGACAACACATTCATGGGTGAGGTAATAGGTCACAAGTCCTTACTGTTAACTGTGCAGTTATGCACTGGCAAGATAAGTACACATTCAGTCTGGTTTTTAATGTCTCACTAGTCTAATAGGCGAATTGCCTTAATATTAATAGACAATAACTCTAAGTTACAGTCATCCAATGATACAGCACAAGTCCTTGGTGTTTAATTAACTCCTACGTGTGTTAAATGATGTGCAGCCGGACACAAATAAACACTTGAACACTTATTTCACCACTGAGGATTTATTTTGTGTGTGTGTGTGTGTGTGTGTGTGTGTGCATCACTAGCTGGACGTCCCTGTGCGAAAGGTGTAAATGGAAATCTCTCGCTCGTATAATTTATATATTACAAATCGCGTTTAGATATTAAAAACTTAGTCACCATATTTTGGGACATTAAATGTTCCTCTGTGGCTATTTTCAACTGACACCATTGGCCATGGTGATTATGTGGAGGTCATAAAGTGAATATAAATGATAGGTGGTATCTCTCCTAATAGGTCTTTATTAATATTTATATATTCAGATATTTGCTATAAATAAGTAAGGGTTTTAATACCTGGCTAACTATACATATAGGCTCCAAGTACTCTGGACTAAATTATTTTTAAATAATCGTTTGGAGTTTTTTTTTTCTTTTCCTCACACTACTAGCAACGAGCATCTTACAGCCAGGAGAAAATTAATATATAAAGCAGAAATAATTTCTCAGTTTTAACAAGAACAATCTTTATTTCTCAGGCTTTCCTGTACTGTTCATTAGAATTCACGTGACCCCTTTATGTGTTATATTTGCATCATTTGACGTAATATTAACGCGAGCTGTGTGGAAACATGATGAAATATCTCAATCACAGGAAACCCTTAAGTGCAGAATGAACTCAGCATACAAAGTGCAGGATTATCTGTTGCACTGTTGAATTCACGTTTGATTTCATCCACTGGAGGGATTTTGCTGTGATGAGATGCCTGATATTAATATTACAATGCGACTATATTATTTATAATTAATATTTTTTTTCATGTATTTATTTATTTATTTATTTATTTATTTTTACAGTCATGGGTTATATGGAATAGGACATTTTAAAGTAGGGTCCCCTAAGAAGGGACTGAGTGGGAGGGGTGGGTAAGGGCTGTTTGAATTATAGCTGTTTCTCAATCATAGTTTGGTGTTAATGGTTAATTTATATATTTGTTGCTATTGCACCTGTCCTGTCATTTAGCATGCGAATTCCAGTCACCCCGTGTCGTGTAATTATGACATGAAATAAGATGGTGAATAGTCAGAGGAGATGAGGAGATGCTTTTTTTTTTTTCTTGGGAACCGCTAATCCCCTATTAAAGGGGCTTTGTTAAATAATGCAGGACGGTTTCCGGAAGTAGGATTATCGCCTTCATTATTTTTTTTCCCCCACAAAGAAATGATATTTCACACTCAAGTGAACCCTGGTTTGCCAATATAACAAAGAGCGAAACTAGCCGCTTTTATTTCCGCTCAAGACGCCATTTTTTTTAAATACCAAAGGCAAAGATTACAAATAGTCACAAGAATGGTTTATTAGCTTGCTGGAAGAGGAAGAAATGAATTCAGTGCATGTATCTGGCGAACAAATTGGCTGCCAGCCACCTGAAATATAGTCTGAAACCTGTTGTGAACAAAAACAGCATTTCAAACGGAAAAATTTTAAATGAACTTAATCATAACCAGTCTTTAACAATCTGGGGGAGGGGGGACGACAGGAAGTTCTTGCTCGGATTTTCCTTCGTTTTATCCTTCTCAGAAAGTGGTGATAATGACTACATTAAGCTCCAAGGAGGGAAGGTTCCCTAGCAAGCGACAAGGAAGAAAATGTGCAAGAAAAGTCTGTATGCGTCTCTGCTGCCACGCTGAGCACATGGAGTGGAAGTGGACATAATAATAATAATAATAATAATAATAATAATAATAATAATAATAATTTATTTAAAAATATATATATGTCCAGAAATAGCTACGACATACAACACATAATATAAAAAGTAAAAGCAAACTAAATAGTGTCAAATAAAATAAGATATTCATATTTTTCCCTTTTTAAATAACTACGTGAAACGACCCTTCCTCAACTGTCAGAAAACAGAATTTGAAATGTTTTTTTTTTTTTTTTTCCTCTTCTTCTTCTTGTTTTTTTTTTTTTTTTCCAAAAAAGTCATGAAACAGAAGTGCGCTGAGAGAGGGAGGGGAAAAAAAGTGTCTTCGATACTGTCGCGTTTTCAGTGGCTTTGAGGACATGCACACACTCTACTCGAATTCGTTTCCCTCTCAGTTTGATGGGCGGAACTAAGAGCTCGAGACACTTTTTGAAAAAGATGGGGCGATCAAATTGGCGACAAAAGAAGCCTTTTCCGTGTCATGAGCGTCGTTTAGACTACATGCAGGAATCCCTGTGATAATAAGCAACACTTCAAAGGCTTCCTCGCTCCAATTGAGACCACACTATCCCTTTCTCCATTCATGCACGAGAGCTGGTGCTGTGGAGGACTCGACTGTTTAGCCATTTCTCCTTGTGTTTATATTATTCTCTCTCTCTCTCTCTCTCTCTCTCTCTCTCTCTCTCTCTCTCTCTCTCTTTCTCTCTCT
>JANDJT010000001.1:32772964-32783947 GCA_024331685.1 Stegophilus panzeri | reverse complement strand
TATATATATATATATAAAAGTCTATCCTCTCACCCATTCTATATTTTGTACAAAATATACTCATACAGCATATGAACTACTGCAATTTCTCTCACACATATATAACTTAAATGTACAGAAACGATACTGCGACCTTAGGCATTTTTTGGAGCTTAACCTTTTTTTTTATCAGCAGGCAATACTTTTGGACACACTCCTCAGACTAGGCCCCACACCACACAAAAAAATACTTGCCTCAGCTTCAAAGATACGCAGTACAAAGAAACTCAGCTTCAGCCATATGCAATACAGAAACACTTGGATAATCACACATTCATAAACGATGCAATGCCCGAAGAAATAATTTTCATGTGACTTTTAAATCCCCTCAGATCATGAAGACAGTAGTAAACCATAATGCTTAGCCTATACACGCTGCATAGATATGAGTATAACATACCAAAAGAAATTAAACTAACAGTAGTGATAGTAAAAACAAAACCAAGAGCAATGCTGTAAAATGCACTTTTTTCCAGCTAAATAAATTTTATACATGATCACTTGATGTTTAAGATCTGACAGTTTTGAATTTATATTTATGTTTCGATAAATTTTAACTAGCCTATGGAGTTGCAACGTAAATAGAATTTGCTGTAAAGCGAGCTGCTGTAAAATTAAGTATTCGCTTTAGAGAAACAAATATAAAAACTAACCTGTGTGCGTCCTCTTGTGGATTTTCAGGTTTTCTGATCGAGCAAACACTTTGCCACAGCCAGGGAACGGACACGGAAACGGTTTCTCTCCCGTGTGCACTCTGATATGGTTCACGAGCTTATATTTGGCTTTAAATGGTTTCCCTTCTCGGGGACACTCTTCCCAAAAGCAGACGTGATTCGCCTGCTCGGGTCCGCCGACGTGCTCCACGGTCACATGCGTCACCAGTTCGTGCATGGTGCTGTAAGTTTTGGAGCAGAGTTTCTTGGCCGAGTTTTCTGGCTCCAGCCACTTGCAGATGAGCTCTTGCTTGATCGGTTGCCTCATGTAACGGAAAAACGCACCGTGTCCATGATGGTGGTGGTGTGTGCTTAGGTTCATGTTCAGATTGAGACCGTGGAGAGGCGAAGATGTTGCAAACGGATCCGATCTGCTGCTCGCAACTTGACTCAAGTGATCGGTCCTGACGTACATGTCGCCCGGTAAGCCTAGCCTTATTTGTCCGTTCGAGGCTTGGCCACCCGGTGCTCCGTTGGACGGCTGCTCATGATGGAGTCCAGGGAAGAGAGCATGCGCTCCGGCGTCAGGGTGAAGGTGGCCATAGTGTCCCGGGTAGCTACCTGTGGTCGAGACAAACATTCCGTGGTGAGAGGCGGAACCAGAGGTCTGCTCGGTCAACGCGGGCATGGCGCCTTGAGCTGTCAGATCTCGGCGAATAAGGAAATCCCTACCTGCGGATAGCGCCTGGGCCGCGTGAGACATGGAGTACGGGACCGTCGCCGCAGCCTGCACCGGGCCGAAAGCTCCCGTTGGACTGGAGACCACTTCACCGTGGCCTGCGATATGATGATTGTGGTGGTGGTGGTGGTGGTGGTGGTGGGGATAATGATGGGCTGGGCTGATTTTGAGGGCCGCCGAGTGCCCCATGGGTTCTGGCCCGAATGGACTCGGCCCCAGGCGGGGTTCCGCCGTGAACTCCCCAGGGTGCGCGTGAGCCATTGAGTGCGCGTGCCCGCCAAACCCCGGGAAGCCTGTCACGCTCTGAGGGGTATGGTGGTGATGATGATGGTGATGGTGGTGAGCCCCTGCCAAGTCAACTAATCTCAGTGCCGTGCTCCGTTTGGAAAACGCAGGGTCCATCACGGGGCTTCCCAACGCATCCACGCTCATTACTCCTAATTTTCTTTTTTAGAATAACTTGACAGCAGGCAAAATAATAATAATAATGATGATGATGACAAATATATTTTAATCGCGGTGGGAAAAAATACAGAACGAGAGCAAAAAAAAATTATATATATATATAAATATATATATATATAAAACTTGCTAAAGTTTAGTTCTTATCTATCTGCCTACATGGGATCCCATTCGGTTGAGAGGCAGCAGCGGGACGCTTTGATAGACTGAATGGAGATTCATGGCAGGCGCTGCAGCCCGCGGAGCTAAACAATCATTCCGTGCTCTAATTGGTCAGAGCTCGGTGATTGACGTCACTTGTGACAGTTTCCAATGTGAAGGAGAAGGAAAAAATGTTTTCTAGTGACAGCAAGCAGCCAGAGCGCCTGCGCCGAGCCTCAGGCAGCGGTTGTGGTGGAAAAAAAAATAAAAGTTTTTTTTTTTTTTTCTTCTGTTGTTCTTGTTATGCAAAGGCTATTGTACTTATACGTACAAAGAGTTACATCTAAAAAGCAAAGCAATCGTCACGTGACTGCAAGTAGGTTTTTCTGATATTACCAAAGTTGCTTCTGATTTTTTCTTTCTGTGTTTTTGTAAGTCGCTTTCAAACTTCTGATCTAACACTACTTACATCTTGCTACTAGTGCTTTACTCCTGTTAATGCGCTCATTTGATATCCTGCACAAGGCATAGCTTTTCAACTCAACCTCTCCATAGCATGATCTAATGTTCAAAATATCGAATATAAAGCAGCATTTTTTGTTTTGTTTTGTTTTGTTTTGTGTCAGCCGCCCACCAACTTGGCTCCGTCGGCTTCGTAAAGGGATCAGTGTCTCAGAAATGCTGTGTGAAAAAAAAGCTCCAGTTATGCGGCGTGTAGTAAAAGAGCTGTTGTTATGATCCGAGGTAATTTAGTTTCTGTCCGAGAGTGGATCATGAGCGCCAGAGGAGGCACTTCATCAGGGAACAGTGTGCAGGGTCAGCAAAGCTAAGCAGGCAACGCATGGCTGCATAAAGCAGCCCAAAGACAAATTCTCTTGCTTATCTGCTGTGGCTTAATAAATAGGAAATTAAAATACTATCCATTATATTTGTTGGCAAAACAGGCAACACATGGCTGTACACAGTTATCCAAAACGTCATATATTCCTAATATATTATGACTTAATGCATTAAGAATTAAAATACTATTGATTGTATGTGTTGGTAGCACGTGGCAGTACATGGTAGCTTCAGAACACACATACTGGCTATTTATTGTGACTTACAAGACATTAAATTAAAATATTTCTAAGTATATGTGTGGGTGTGCAGAGGTAGGCAAACACGCAACACATGGATGCTTGTACTATATAAAAAAACACATATTGCTTATCTATTATGACTTAATAACCACGAAATTTGAATATTATATCTTATATGGTGGCGTGCATGTCTTACACACGTATTATAAAGCATAAATACTAGATCATTTAGTATAGACAAACCTCAGTGACCATCAGGTGGTATGCCTTAAAGTCTAAAGATCATATAACAAGCAAAGATCTAGTTTGTGCTTATTTATTTATTTGTTTATTTGTTTGTTTGTTTGTTTATGCCTATATCATCTCCATTGTAGCTGTGTGTGCAAACATGCAAGTGGCTTATGGAAACAGATTAAATAATGCTTTAAGAGGATGTTTTTTTTTTTTTTTTTAATTAAGCTATAATCTTGTGATGTTAGAGTTTGATATTAATTAAACTGATGTAGGCTAGAGATATATATATATATATATATATATATATTTCAAAAATATTACTCACATTTGCACACAACTTTAAGTCCAAATAACCTAATAATCAAAGTCTTGTTGAATGTTCTGGCCTTGATCTGCACTATAGTTGTGTGTAGCCCATGTTAATGAAATCAAACAGGGACTGTGTGTGTGTGTGTGTGTGTGTGTGTGTGTGTGTGTGTGTGTGTGTGTGTGAGAGATGTGACCCCAAAGGGGTTGAGGGGTCAGACAGTTACCATTAGATTCATGTCACATAGCAGACGCGGAAATCTCCATAAGCATTGGTCGGACTGTTGGAGAGAGAGAGAATTATGCAGGTCTCTCGATCACTCACTGATTTGTTCCTCTCCAGGAGAGATGAGGCCTTTAATGTCTTCTGACATGTCACACCAACATTTCATAAGCTCGAGGCCAATGTCGCGAAATGTAAACCGGTTTAAGTGCTGCTATATACAGGCTCTTAAGCTTGACAAGCTTTTATGCTTTTATACGTTATGGATTTCCTTTATTTTGATAGGGTGTTTAATACGACTTCCTTTAAGACCGTGATGCTGGATTTATCTGAGCATGTAATAAAATGTTAAGAAGGTAACGTTTCACAACATTTAAACGTATTCCAACCACCGATCACTATACATGCAGGGATTATTTTAGAATTGTAAAATTTTACACGTCAAATGCAAAAATCTACATGTACACTCCAAATACACACTGCATGATCACTGCTAATAATATTTAATGCGTGTTTAATATTTGATGTAGGTAAATTGCAGTTCTCCATTCTCCTGGGAACACTCTTGGATTGATCCATCAGTCCTTGAGTGACAACTCTAGACCGTCTCATGCTAAAACAAGTAAACATTAGGTAAAATATGACGGATAAATGAACATGTTAACTCCACTAGCTTGTCTCAAATATATATCGAGCTGTTGCTGTTGTTGTGTAGCCATTTCATTGGGAACAAATGTATGGTGTGGCTTAGGAATGGGAATAAAATAACTAATTTTAGTGTATAAAAACAATCAAAAGAACTAGCAAAAGAAAACTGACTGGAGAATGGTGAAAGGTGTAGCGATAGCTTTTAAATGGTTTCAGCAACAAAGCAAAATTGATGAATGTACAAAAAGCGCAGGAGGTATATTAATAAATATTGTTAAAAAAATAATAATAACAGTTTTTTTTGGTGAACTGTTGAGTTATTTCTAACAGGAAGCAAATGTTGATCATAGCCTGTGGGATTCATTTTAGTCACTTTTTATACTCGTGTTGGTGTGAAAAATCTGTGTTAATCCACTGTCGGAGTTAATTCTGCATGTTAGTAAATGCAACACGATGAGAGTTTTCCATTCATCGTTCCAACATTATTTTAGCATGAAATACGTTTCTGATTTTTATTTACCTAATTTTTTAATGCAACAAGTCTTTAAAAAAAAAAAAAAAAAAAAAAAAAATCAGATTATCGCCTGCTCTGACGTCATTTCCAGCAGCCAAACCCCTTGACCGTTCAGTAACTTCGGCCTTTACCATGTTCCACCTGTTGAAGAGACACTATCCATATTTCTTTCTAAAAGCACCGTCAAACAAAAATATTCAAGACAACAGCTTCAACCCCCCCCTCTCACACTCTCTCTCTTTCTCTCTCTCTCTCTCTCTCTCTCTCTCTCTCTGGAATGAGGTGGAAAATGTACAGAGCAGAAGGCTGCAGTCCGGATTTGATTTTCATGGCTCGTATGGCTTTGAACTGCAGCCGCCCGGGGTTTCCTGCAGTGAGAGTGCCGCAAATCCCACTTGATAACTTCGACAAGCCACAACTTTTTTTTTTTTTTTTTTTTTTTTTTTTTTCACCCAACGACCCAATTTTTGGGGTTTGGTTAGCTATACTAGCCCAAAGCATGGGCATATATTTTATGAAAGTTGTTTCCACGCCAGTAGAGGAGTGGCCGCGTTTAAACACTTCTATAAATACCAATACAGAAATATGCTTATAAATAAATGAAAAATGGCAGTATGTCTGAATGAAATGGTGTCCTTAGGTTCCGTAGCTTTTGTTTTAATGCGAAACGGAATTTAAAGTGCAGCACAATCAAGAAAACAAAAACAAACAAAAAAAAAAAAAACAGCATGAACACTATAAACTGATTTTTATGGAAAACATTGGAAACATCTGTTTTTGTTGAATAGCTTCGTGGGTTTTTTTTCAGTAAAAATAATACATTTTGTGTGACTGAGATTACACAATGGCACCTATAATAATAATAATAATAATAATAATAATAATAATAATTATTATTATTATTATTATTATTATTATTATTATTATTATTATTATTATTATTATTTTCAGTGGGGTTTTTTTTTCCGTTACACTTTGTTCACATGGCCCGCAGAAAATAAATAAATAAATAAATAAAAAACTCGCACTCTTGGCCTGTGCATCCCCCAAACTCTGACTTCTTTTTTTTCTGAATTTCAGGGTGAAATCAACAGTCAGTCTGCCTCCTCACTATATACAATATACCGCAGATTGATGATGTAAACCGACCAATCGCGCCGGCGCTGAGGAAGCTCGCTCTGTTATTTGGTAAAGGTGAATTTTAGTAAAAGGAGGGGTAGGCGAAAAGAAGCTTACGCTCACCAATGACCGGCCACGCACGGGGGTCACGTGCTACTCCTAGCTCCCTTCCCCTCCCCTCCCCATTCATCAGGGGTGGACTGTGTGTTGTCTTTTCAATTCATTTATCTGCAGGAATGATTGCGACTATCAGTCCGAAGCAGCTCGACTCGCGGAGGAGGAGGTGAAAAGTTGGGGAAGAAGATAAACCTGCAGAAAGGGACAGAGACAACAATAATCGCGCGTGATTTTTGCGCGCGCGCATCGTCGGATGAGCTGGACTTGGGGGGAAATATTTTCCCTCTCCACGTAAAAAAAAAAAAAAAGTGAATAGTAGTAAACAGGAGACTGGAGTTTGCTTGGTTGCATTAAGTCAGAGAGAAATAACCCCAGCAGAGACAGTTGTTATAGAGTTGCTGTTGTCTTGTGCGTGATTTCTCTCGGTCTGCTCCTATTGCGGGCTAAAGATGCTCTTGGACGCAGGAGCGCAGTATCCGGCGATCGGAGTGACTACTTTCGGTTCCTCCAGACATCACTCAGCGGGCGAAGTGGCGGACCGCGAAGTGGCTTTGGGGATCAATCCGTTCGCAGACGGCATGGGTGCGTTCAAAATCAACCACGGCTCACATGAGCTCAGTTCCGCCGGCCAGGCAGCGTTTTCCTCGCAGGCGCCCGCCGGGTACGCGGCCGCGGCCGCCCTGGGACACCACCATCATCACCATCACCACGCGACCCACGTTGGCTCGTACTCCACGGCGGCAGCTGCGGCGTTCAATTCCACGCGGGACTTTCTCTTCCGGAACCGGGGCTTCGGAGATGCGACAGGCGCACAACACAGCCTCTTCGCTTCTGCCGCCGGTAGCTTCGCGGGGCCGCATGGGCACTCGGACGCCGCCGGGCACCTGCTTTTCCCAGGACTGCACGAGCAAGCAGCGACGCACGCATCCGCCTCGAGTGTGGTGAACGGTCAGATGCGCCTGGGGTTTTCCGGCGACGTGTACGGTCGGGCTGAGCAGTACGGCCACGTGGCGAGCCCCAGGTCCGATCCACACTATGCCTCAACGCAGCTACACGGCTACGGCCCCGTGAACATGAACATGGCTGCACATCACGGCGCCGGTGCCTTCTTCCGTTACATGAGGCAACCGATCAAGCAAGAGCTCATCTGCAAATGGATCGAGCCGGAGCAGCTCAGCAACCCGAAAAAGTCCTGCAACAAAACTTTCAGTACCATGCACGAGCTCGTCACTCACCTGACCGTGGAGCATGTCGGCGGACCCGAGCAGTCAAATCACGTCTGTTTTTGGGAAGAATGCGCACGGGAAGGGAAACCGTTCAAGGCCAAATATAAGCTCGTGAACCATATCAGAGTGCACACCGGAGAGAAACCGTTTCCGTGTCCGTTTCCTGGCTGTGGCAAAGTGTTTGCCAGATCAGAAAACCTGAAAATTCACAAGAGGACGCACACAGGTAACATTCTTTCTTTTATATTATTATTATTATTATTATTATTATTATTATTAGTAGTAGTAGTAGTAGTAGTAGTAGTATTAAAGCTGAGTAAGCAAAACAACCCCATAATAACATTAACATTAACAACAACATCAACAACAACAACAATAATAATAATAATAATAATAATAATAATAATAATAATAATAATAATGAGATATGCTGGTTATATATTACTTTGAAATTATTATTATTTTTTTAAAAATACATCTGAGTTTATAAGGAAGTCTAGCTTGAATGTAATTAGCTATTAATTAAGGTCAAATTAATGCATTACCCTCATGATAGGTGCTGTCTTAAACAGTATGAAAATGCGTATTTTTTTTTTTTTTACTATTTTGTTTTAAAGTCGCAGAAATTTGAGAAATATGAGCTGATAGAGTAAAACTGCTGGCAATATTTAGAAGCAGTTTGAATTGTTTACATTTTATGGTGCAGTTTAAATATAATTATCGAGTAAAGAAAACTGACTGTATTTATGTTTTTGTCGCTTTTGTGTAGGTGAAAAACCGTTTAAGTGTGAATTTGACGGCTGTGACAGGCGGTTTGCTAACAGCAGCGACCGAAAGAAACACATGCACGTCCACACGTCAGATAAACCATATCTGTGCAAAATGTGCGACAAATCATACACACACCCCAGCTCCCTCCGGAAACACATGAAGGTATGTGAACACATTTGCAATAAATATATGTATACATTTTTCTGACTTTTTTAACTATGCGTTTTTCCCGCTATTATTCTTTCTTTCTTTCTTTCTTTGGAGTATTATTACGCAGAGAGAGAGAGAGAGAGAGAGAGAGAGAGAGAGAGAGAGAGAGAGAGAGAAAATATCAATGTTTGCTAGAAAAATTAGTGCAAAGAATAGATATTAGATCTGTGGCATGGTGAATTTTAGGTTTTCATTCCCCGTTAATTCGTTCTTTGGATTTTATTTGTCTTGCATAATGAAATAAAATAGAAATAAAATATAAATATACAACAATTATATATAGCCTAATGTTATACTTTGAAATCGTAATAATGATGAAATCTTTGTTGATTTAAAGTTTGATTACAAATATTTCGCATTTATTTATTTATATATTTATTTATTTATTTATCTTCACACCATAATCCCATCACAAAACGTCTCAATACGTGAGGTTTGACCTGACAGTCAGTTTTAAAAAAAAGAAATTCGAATAAAAAAAGCATTCATTCTTTATCACGTGTTTATATACTTATACTTATATTTCTAATTTCAGGTTCACGAGTCGTCGAATCAAGGCTCTCAGCCGTCTCCAGCAGCCAGCTCAGGCTACGAGTCCTCCACTCCTCCTACCATCGTCTCCCCATCCACAGAGAACCAGGGCAGCAGCTCCATATCGCCTTCAGCCTCCTCCACCGTGCACCACACCACCACCTCCACCCTGGCCTCAAATTTTAACGAATGGTACGTGTAAATATTTTCAACAGCAGCAACAACAACAATAAAAAAAAAGAACGAAAGAAAGACTGCAGATTTTAAGACTGCTTGGAAATGAAAACAATCAGCCTGTTCGCAAGGACTCTTAGAGGAAGAGAAATAAAATGGAGAACCCTGATTGTTTTCTGGCTATATAGCAGAAAGAAATGAGTGCATGGACGCGGTGCGAGGCCGACAACAATAGACTAAAACGTATTTCCCTAATATACATATATTTTTTAATTTTCCTTTCATTTTTTTTCCTTTTTTAATTTTTTAATTTTTTATTCTTTTTTTTTGTTTGTTTGTTTTTTTGGGGAGAGAGACTGCTCACCGGGGATCAGTTGCATGCTACAAGTAGGTCGAAAAAACCTTGCCTTTTTTTGTACATAAAGATTTACCTAGTTTAAAATGTAATATTTTTATTTTGTAAATAGTCATAACACAGTTTAAGGGAATTTGTGAAAAAAAAAAATGTGGTCCCTAGATATATGGAAAATGAGATGGCTTTACGAATATTGCGATGATTTAGTCTTGACTGAAAATGGAGAATGTTATAGTTAATGTGTACCAAATGTGAATTACTCAGTATTATACCGTCTACACGTTTACCTAACCGACTATTAGTATTAATGTGCTTTTGTATCCAGTGCAACATTTCGTCTAAAGTCCAGTCTGATTAGCACAATTGTTGTTATTTAATGTCATGTCGATAAATTGTGTAGTGAAAGCCTGAAACGTGTCAATCTTGTTTATGTAAAAGTGATATAAAAAACATATAAAAAAAAAAAACTGTCTATTGCAATGCCACTTTGCAGGAAATTATGACCTGTATTACGGTTCAGTTTTCCATATTTATCCGCATGTAAAGGATCCGGTAACTCATGTTATAGACATATAGGTCTTATCGATATTTATGGAGAAATGCGTTTGGTAGGGTATGTAAAATTTAGTTTTCCAAATAATGTTTGGTTACAATTTCGTACAATATTAAAGAATTAAACGTACAACATTCAATATGCCTTCAATATTTTTGTTTGCTCAAACATGTGCACTTAAAAACGAAAAGGAAACTTAAGCCTTATTGACATGTTAAATTAATAAATACCCCCCCCCTAAATTTCCCTCTTGTATAACTCCTGATCTGATCTCGGGGGGCTGAATTCTGAGTAAGATCCAGAAATGAAACCAAAACAGAAAGAGTGAGCGGAATACTGGGGGGGGAGGAGAAGGAAAGTGGAGAAGAGAGGAGTGCTCCGTAGGGAGCGTCATGTGGACAAACCATGACAAGGATTGTGACCTCCGACTCCTGACGTCATTGCCCCGCTAAAACAAATGCTGCTGGGCAATCTGCAGGTCCAGAAGCAGAGCAGACCGTTTGGTTTACCCTAGTGTGCTCAACTGGAAATGCAGCGGTCTATTTGTTTTTTATTAGGTACACGTTGGTTGTAAAAGTGGCGTCTTCTGCTGCTCTAGTCCATTTTCTTCAGGGTTTAGTTTTCTTGTAACAATTGTTTTCTGACTTACTGTTGCCCATGAACTTTTAAGATGGTTTTGTGTGGAAAAACCCAGTCAGATCAGCAGTTTCTCAAATACTCAGACCAGCCCGTTTGGCACCAACAACTATACCAGCATCAAAGTCTTAAATCACCTTCCTTCTTAATTCTGATGCTCAGTTTGCACTTCAGAGAAAGCAGTGGCAAACTACTCCACCATTTTGCACAAATACTTTATGGATCACGACGAAACACTTTCACATATCAT
>JANDJT010000001.1:32728170-32738478 GCA_024331685.1 Stegophilus panzeri | reverse complement strand
GATGTTTCTTGTGTGACACCTTGGTAACAAAAAGCCTTTTTATAGACCATCAATTTACTAACCCAGCTGATATTAATCTGCACAGATAGGGGGTATAATTACTTACGGATTTCAACTGATTCCTTTCCTTACCTTGCCTTAGAGAACTGCTTTTTCTTAGTGTGTTCAATACTTTTTTTTCCCGTGTCATTCCACTTTATTACACATAACTTTATTTATGGACTTTACTGTTGTGAATTCTTTATATTTCCAGATATAATTTTATAATAAATTTCATGTGAATAACCTCATTGGAAATATATTTAATGAAAAAAATGTTGATGCGTTCAATATTTATTTCCCCCACTGTATATGTAAACATCTGTTTAAAAAAAAAATGCAATTTTAATGATCTCTCTTATTGTTTTTAAATTAAAAACATTTTTCAGATTCTGCAAGGGGTATGTAAACTTATGAGCACAACTGTAATTGCCCAATGAACCTGAATTTTTTTTTGCCCCGACTCTAATCTTAATCCTTAATCTAATTTAATCTTGTATCTTTTCATATGACATGAGATGCATAAATTCTTCTACAGTTACAGACACAAGACCTTCTGCGATAAGCACATGCTTTAAAATCTACACGGATCAACACTTTCTAAGGTTTTGAAGTCAAACACCATTTATTGTTCTCTGAAAGTGGAGGGATTAATCAGATGCATGTTCTGAGAGTGAGGCATTTGCAGAGGTAAGCATAAATGCAGAGGTTACATGAAGGCCAGTACTTTGTTGGTTTGTCTGCAATCAATATTCATAATCTGTGAAAAGAAAAGCAAAAAAAAAAAAAAAAAAAAACCTTTTCATATTCCTTTATAAGGAAAGGGAAAAAATGTCAATTGAGTCACTTCAGAGCTGCATATCTAATCAAATATGGATAAAGCCACTTAGGAGGCCATTCTGCTCTTGTTATTGTGACATTTCAATGGGACATGAAATCTCATCTCTTTGTCGATGTCAACTCAGTTCAGCAAAAAGACAATACGCACCTGACCTTTACAAATAAACTAGTGCCTCGATTTCATTAAAGGCTCCACTTAGCCAATCGTTTGCACCCTATAAATCAGTCCGAGTGAATCTATTTTGCATTGCTTAATTGAAAGTCTGTTGTTGTTTTTTAGGCTGTACTAGGACTTGATGGAGGAGTGTGTGGTGACGGATGAAGAGTTCAATGCAAACCGTTTGAGGGAATCAGGTCGTGATTGATCGGTGCCCGATGGGAGAAAGTAAGAAGACTGGATCTGGCCTTCACTCCACAGCTCCCAGATTAAAGCCTTAACAACTCAGCCTGTCCTTCTTCCTCTTTTTATTCTGTAATGGCAGTGTGTGTGTGTGTGTGTGTGTGTGTACAAGCTGGCGATGGATGAGCCGCTTGCCTGTGAATTGTCCCTGTGTCTTTCATGAACTTCCATCAGTGGCGTTTTCGAGCACCGCTATTGGGCCCGTTTGTTCAATTTAAAAAGCAGGCGATTTATTGGCGTTGCCCGCGGAGCCTTCTGTAATCCCAGCGGACATTTTTGTTAGGGCTTAGTTGTGGCCTTAGTGATGCCATGGTACAATACTGTAAACTGACTTCAAAGAGTGTATTCTTCACTGACGTAAAAGAGCATGACATGTGTAATGACTTCACGGGACTGGAGAAGCAAAGGACAAACTTTCCATCTGGATATGTCTTTGTCTTTCTTTTTCTCATGCAGCATCACTTCTGTCTATACATTTGGGTTTTAAGTTAACACTGGGGTAGTATACAGTAGGAGAAGTGTCCATGATTGTGTGTGTGTGTGTGTGTGTGTGTGTGTGTGTGTGTGTGTGTTTGTGGGCATGGGTAGGGGGTGGGGGGCTTGGGGGCTTTGTGGGTGTGTGTGTAGTGGATGCTGTTATGGATGTGTGTGGGGGGTAGGATCAGACACAGGGATGTAAGGATATGTGTCATTTAGCCTGACCCCTCTATGAAGCCTACTATTTCCCAGAGAACACAAAAAGCAACCAAAATAGTAAACTACATGGCATGCTGGGAATTGCTGGGTACTCTAAATAAGAGTGCAAGATATTATAGTCTATATATTATCACTATCAATATGGCGGTTCTAAACTATCATGGTACACAAATTCAGTTCAGTTTCATTTTATTTATATAATGCTTTTATCAATAGTCATTCTCACATTGCAGCCACTATAGCAGCCACTGTGTATTTTTAAACGAGCCCAACTTGGTGTTAAGAAAAAAAAAAAAAAAAAGCAAATCTTGCATTCTAGCATGGGGCAGCGTGATTCACTCCCCAGTGGGCCTTTATTACTGCTTGTTGCAGTTACCATTTTTGACCACTAGGTGCTTTAATAACTCTGTAAAGCTAAACTGAGCAGTGAGTGCATTGCACTATGATTGTGCAACATTTAGAAAGAAAAGCAAATCAAGGGTATATCAGTTTATATCTATCAAATAGTGACTTTCTTTTTTTTTTTTCAAATTGTTGGTTATTCAAAAGAAGCAATTAGTATTTTAACATGACTTAAAATGTATATAGTTGTGAATGAGGACTTTATGAAGTTTACTTTGTTGAATGGCCGATAGGAATGGTGGCGCTCTGCATCACCAGCCTGAATAAAGAAGCCGCAACAGTGACAGGTAGAATACTATAAAGATGAACAGAACTAACAGTACTAATGTTCAGACGAATGAGTAGATTGTGAATAAGAGACCAGTCTAAGGACAGTCTTTATGATTACAGCAGCATATATATATATACATATATGTATATATATAAGAATTTTATAATGCGCTTTTCAAAGATTCATATAGATTTCCTAGTAAAATGGAGTAGCTAGACCATTAGGAATTCTATGTATACTTAATTTTACCTTTTTGCCACTTTTATTTTACTGTCCTAGGACTCTATTCACAATCTGCTCATAGGGAAATATCCTTTTCATACACTTCTACACCTGTATATTGTAATGATTAGTAATTTAAAATCAAGGTCTTAACATATAAAATAATTTATCATATACTTAACATTTTGCAGTTTCTAACACTGAGAGAAGCTTTCATTTTCATTGGCTTTATTCTACATGTCAATCTGCTCTATTCTTGTCAATATACTTATATGCCACAATTCTGTACTACACATCAAGGGAGAAAAAAAAAGAGGGAACATCCTTCTCTCAAGAGACATAAAAATAGCTGTCCACTGCGCTGTGTCAAAGTTAGGTCACTCAGTGGGGTGTAGACTTCAAAGCAGGCAGGGAATTCTCTGAAAACAACTGCTAGCAATTTCAAATCAACACACATTGTCTCTCCTCCCAGACCTCAGGCCTAAAATATTCTCTCCATCAATAGCCATATGCACAGTCATATCTAATTTCTCTACATGTATCTGTTTGTGTTTTTTTTTTTTTTAAATGTACCATTTGGTCCTGTCGCTAATTTGACTTTTCCGTACTATTCTTGAACATAGAATAATGGGAAAGCAGCAAACACAATATTTGTATTGTCATTCATACAGAGTGGGAAAAATGCATTGTGCTCACATGAGACTCATCAGAGCAGCAGTTTGTGAAGTGACCATGGACTGATGGTGGTCTCATCGTAGTCAGAATGGCCCGAGAGAGAGAGAGAAAGAGAGAGAGAGCGCGAGAGAGCGAGAGAGCGAGTGAGAGAGAGAGAGCAGTAGAAGACCTGCCTATTTTGCCTAACAGTATGTGGGAAATGAAAGTGACCCACCAGGGTTAAAGGCCAAAAAACATGTCAAGAATTTCCCAGGATATATTTCAAGGACAACGAAAAGGAGGTTCACTTTCATATTGTGCCTCACAGCTCAGTATATATATATGTATTCGAACATCTCCTAATGAATAACGGTGGAGGCGAGAAAAGGCGAGTGGGGACGATTACAATCCGTCAATAGAGACACAAGGAGACATGGTCATTGTGGCGCACTGATGGGCTTGGCCTGTGTTGCATTGTGGGTAAGTGGCACTCGCTCTGGCCTCAGCAGGAAGCTGGCTGTTCTGGCCAGTCCTCAGGTGCTGTCATTCTCCCCTCCACCATATTAATTATGGGATAAAGACTCTAATCCCTTGCCTTTGAAGCTGCTGCCTGGTTTTCAAGGCTGCACTTTAGGACAGAAAGAGATGGAGAGAGAGAGAATGAGAGAGAGAGATGGAGAGAGAGAGAGACTATATGGCATTAAAGCAAATAAAAAAGCCATTTTTTCCTTTCTTTCTTTTTAAATACTTTATTTTCATTACCCAGTCCACACTCCCTGTCCGGATCTCGGAGTTAATGTGCTTAGAAGGTGATGTATTGTGATTTTAGCCTTGATGCTGATGCCATATTTAGCTCTAGAGTTAAATCTATGAATCATAATCTCAATAGATGGTGCTCTTTCATGCATGCTGAAATCCATATATAATTGGATCCCTGGATTAGTGGCTCCTGCAAACATCATTAGCATTCTGCCTCACTGTATATACAGTACAGCAATGCCCTGAGTGAACTGTCCTCACACACATTTTTACACACACACACACACACACACACACACACACACATATTTTGCTGTTCTATATTATTTTCACACATGTAGACTTATAAAATTATTTAAAAAAAAAAAAAAAAAACAATTCACATGAAGTCTGTAATTAAAATGAATTTGTATTAGTATCATTTTATGGAGATTTCTTTTGCACCCATTCACTCCGAAATAGCTTCGGTTGGGGACTCTTGATTAATATAAATATAAATATAAATATAGGTAAAGCTCATCAGTTTGGAGACGAAATGGAAATTTCACAAGATCACGTCATATTCAAGAGCACAGCAATTTGCAATTATATTCCATTCAATTTCATAAAGATTAATTCATAAGAAAAAGTGCAAGTCCTAACCCCACCCTTAATCGTTATAATTAACGTGATCTGCAGTGGCATCCAAGATTTACCATATAATGACTGTTTTGGTTTAAACATCTTTCATTGATGTTCTCTCTTTTTACTTTGGTTGTCAGTTTCCTACATTACCCACAATGCCATTGATAGCGGCGCATTTGGATTTAACCCGTGTTTCATGGCTACCTAAAGATAGTGATGCAGCAGCACTTTAGTCCTT
This sequence comes from Stegophilus panzeri, assembly GCA_024331685.1. NCBI lineage: Eukaryota > Metazoa > Chordata > Actinopteri > Siluriformes > Trichomycteridae > Stegophilus > Stegophilus panzeri. The sequence goes on along the minus strand of JANDJT010000001.1, from coordinate 32,733,333 downwards.
CAGTATGTCCAGTTCTCTCCTCATCTCTACACTATGCTCAGATAGATTCAGCTTTCATGTTAATAAAGCAGTCAACACCATCACCCTTATCATCTCGTAGATCGCTAACTACCTGAGCTGAGTCTTTGGCCGTGGCTGTGTCCGAATATTCCTACTACTCTACTACACAGTAGGCGAAAAGCATTACATCAAAGGATTAGTATGTCCGAATTCTCAGTATTCATAAAACAGTAGGCGAGAAATACCTGCATGACTTACTGCTTCCACCGAGATTCTGCAGTATGGAACCAATGCACACTGCACTATCCCATAATGCCATGGGACTGGCCCAGAAGATCTGTCTGAATACAAAATGGCGGAAGGCAGCGCGTCAACTCTTTTTAAAAGTAAGTGCTAAAGGTATTAAATGGTAAATGGCACACTTATATAGCACTTTACACTGGTTCTCATTCACCCATTCACACACACCAATGGTAGCAGAGCTGCCATGCAAGGCGCTAACTTACCATCAGGAGCAACTTGGGGTTCAGTGTCTTGCCCAAGGACACTTCAGCATGTGGGCCGGGAATCGAACCGCCAACCCTACGATTAGTAGACAACCCGCTCTACCACCTGAGCCACAGCCGCCCCACATTAAAAGTTTTAAAAGTTGCTCCTTGTTCCTTGTTGTTAAACCGTACTTGTTTAACAACTTGTTAACATGTTGAACAAGTTGATCTGGGGGGATCATTAGGTTTTTGCGGCTATGATGACGTCGTAGGTCACAGGACGATACGATCAAGGCAGATGTAGTATGTCCGGATTGTATTCGTACAACACGCATACACTGATCAGTACGTACTGTATCAATGTCCGAGCCGTTGAGGTACTGAATCAAATGCAGTACGTACTGTCACTGTATGTGAATTTGGATGCAGATAGTGTTTTATAGCTGCATTGCATTCTGGGACTTTGATTTTAACATTTGCACTGAGGTCTCCACTATTCTACATCGGATTTCTCATTAATATGACATTCAACATCGCTGGAAAATAGTGAGGAAAAGAAGCTTGGTCTGTTTCATTTTTTACAGGCTAAAAGCAAAACCTGAAATTGTTTTCAGATTAAATGCCATTGCAGCTGCACTAGCCATAACAATGTCCCCTCATGACACGACACACAATCACTTACTTCTCACAAGAATAGCGGAAATACAGCACCAACCAACAAATTAGCACCAGAATCGCTAAACATAGCACACATATTTCAACAGAAAGATATTTAATGTTTCAAGGTGGAGTTTTCCATTAAGCCCAGCCCTTAACTGGTGTGAATTTTCTTCTGAAATTGTAAGAAAGAGAACTTCTTAACCCCTGGATTAACTTAGCTTCCTTTACACCTCACCGAAGTATAGCTTGTATGGTTCCCAGTGAGAGTCACTGGGACAAACCTGTACACAGCCGGTGAGACTTTCCTGTTGGTGTTTCAGGTGGAGATTGTGCTGGAGAGTTTGTACTGAGTTGCGGATTGTATACTGCCCTCTTGTGCTGATCCATACAGCGTGTATACCTGGAGGAGTGGGTACAGTTTGTTTGCCATGTTGCCCCAATCTCATGTCGGTTATAATAAAAATGATCCTTAATGCCTTCTTTCAGCCTTAATGTCTTTCGTCAGAGGTTTCAAGGTGTGTATATACAGTAGGCCTAAACTGTGTATCTGTACACAAAGCCAACGCACAAAGGTGTTACTTTAGTTAAAAGAGAGCTATAGTTAAGGCAAAATATTAGCTCAATAGTGGCATGTAGCACTTCTATTAGACTCCCAGTTTTAATACTAATACTAATACTAATACTAATATGTATGGAATAAAACACATGGGTGCTTGAAAACAATCAAGGTGAGGTGGTGTGATGTCACTCTGAAGTTGGTAATTTTCCTATAAAAGCATGTTCACAGATGTTTTATTTCTCTTATACCACAGCAATATGGCAGCACAAACATTTTTTGTTGTTGTTTTTTCAAATTAAAAAATAACGGCATAATTTATCCATTTAGTGTTACATTTAATGTTATTTAACTTCAGTGCAAAAAGTTCCTGTTACCACTTATGCTATGGCAGCCATGAACATTCTTTACCTCACCAGCCTTTCTTTTTTTTCTCTCTTAAAATGAATTAACCTTGGCATGTTACTGAAAATTCACAAACCTCAAACTCCTCTGTCTTGATGTCTTTCTGATGTCAGAAAACAGAGTGACTGTTACAACCTCTGACACTGGAGACTCCTTCCATAAATGTTAAATAAACATCTCCTTACAGAAAACTTCACCATATCAAGCACTGCACTGATCTGTTTATGTGGAGAATTTGCCGTACAAGTCCCCGTGTAAACAAGCATGTATAAGAAGGAGCACATTTAGCTGGACCTATTGTCAGAGCTGCTATTATAGAAAATTATCTTCTTCTGACCAATCATAATCAAGCATGTCGTAATTGGAATAAATTGTCTGAAAATAAATTCAAAATCATTATTTTGGTATCAGATTAATATTTAATAACGAAATCAATCCGGACCAACAAATACACCGAGAATTCCTTTAAAGGAAATCAAAAGGTGTAATTTAGAGACAGATGCAGACTAAGAGAAGGGAAAAAAAATATCCAGCATTTTCATGAAACCAAGAAAAGAACAGGTGGAAGAAGGGGAAATAATTGTTTGATCTGTCCTTTGACTGTCGCTGCCCTAATCACTCAAGACTGATTCAGAAAATGCAGGCTTGAATGTCAGAAGGCCACCTGCAGAGAGCTAGTCCGTTTTCCTGGCCTTGTGCGCGCATAGCCCTGTAATCACCACTCTCGGCACCGGCTTGGCACTCCAGCACTGCCTTGATTGAGCACCTCAATCTAACAAGGTATCCACCAGTGCTGCCAACCTCTGCTGGACAACTGAAGATGCCCCTGATGATCTCAGCGCAATGCATTTGCAGTCAGTTTTATGATCTATTTGTTTCAAGGTTCATGCACAACAGTTGTTCTAATGTAAAACAAAGTTGATGAAAAAAATGACTATATTTACTGTTGGAAGCAGATTGGTGCGTGTCACAATAAAGTGTTGAAGACATTTATTTTCTATATGCATATGGAAACGGCTTGTTTTCAAAACGTCACTCAACAGTGGTTCTCTGTTGCACATTATGGAGGGAAATTTGTGAACGTTGCACAGTCTTTTAGGGAAGCGCACAAATAAAAAAGATCAGCATTAATGTGAACCCACCAAGTAAGAAATGGAGAATTTACAATCGGCCACTAAAATCTGAATAACGATGATGCGATTTAGACATTTTTTAGTGGAGAGTTATGTCACTTAGTCACAGTTGATCAACACCTGAGATCATAATTCTCCAGGAAGCGCTTCATCCTGTTCAGGGTTGCGGTGGATCCATAGCCTATCCTTCTTATCCATGTGACAATGGAAGGGACGTGAGTACATCGCAGGGCATCATGCAATGCATTCACACATTCATTCACATCTAGCAGGAAATATAGCATCACCATTCCACCTACCTGCATGTTTGTGGGGAGATTGGACAGACAACTTGCAAGAAGACACAAGGAGAACATGTGAGACTCCACACAGACAGTAACCCAAGCTCAGGATCAAATCAGAGACTCTGGAGCTCATGTCATGATGTCATGTTGTGTTTGTATTTTGTTCAATATGTTCATATGGCTAGTCCATCCATCCATCTATTTTCCATACCGCTTATCCTACACAGGGTCGTGGGGAGCATGGAACCCATACGAGAAGACTCGGGGCAGGAGGCAGGGGACACCCTGAACAGGGTACCAACCCATCACAGAACACAATTGAGAAATACCAATCAGCCTACAACGCTTGTCTTTGAACTGTTGGAGGAGTATGGTATGAGGAGGAAACCCCCAAAGCATGGGGAGAACATGCAAATTCTGTGCACACAGGCCAATGGGGGGATTCGAACCCCCAACCCCTAACCCTGGAGGTGCGAGGCAAATGTGCTAACCACTAAGCCTCCATGCCCTCATCCCCAATTTAGCTGTCAGCTCATCTTTAAATTGAATTTTACCTTCTTGAAGCACTCTACTGTTCAAACAAGCACACTTTATTACATCATACTGTATAAGACTATGCTATTATTGTTTCTGGGATTTAGCATGCACAGAGGACAAGCTACAAATTAAACACTTAACGGCTAATAAGGAGATCTCTATGAGTGATGTCTATGATTGTTAAGGGAAGCGAACATCGTAGCACATTGAGACCTTTAAGATGTATGGATCATCACTCTAATGAACACGCTGATTTCCAGTGAAAAGAGCAAGCTGCAAAATGAATACATTTCCTAAGATGAATACTTTTAATGTCAGCATGTTAGTTAATAAACCTATCTTAATATACATATATTAAGAATTACTAACATATGCATGAAATAAAATAAATCTAAATGTGGCTCTGTAGTCCTTAGACACATTTAAATCCAAGCAATGGGCCTTATTTATGAAACTGGATATGAGCAAATTTATTCCTAGAATGACCAGAGGAGCATTTACAAAGGACATTCTTCAAGATATTTTTCATTTCAGAAAAACATTTGTATCCTACGAGAGTTCCTGAATTTATGTTTAATCTATATTTAAGGAGACTCACTAATGTTAGTCTCAATTCATCAGTGTGAATTTAATGAATATTAATGCCTTGAAAGAAACCAATACAAAAGAGATCTATACATTAAAACAAACATGACTAGCCATTTAATAAGAACAAAATAAATGGAGCCTTATAAAACAAGGAAGTGTTAGTTTACATCTATGTTAGCTGATGCGCTGCAGTGGTTGAGCTGCATTACTGGAAAATTGAGCCCAGGCCATGTTTAGGAGGCTATCTTTCACGTTTAGTCATCATTTTGTCATTTTTTGCTGTTATGCTTTTATGGAGTTTTGTAAGCATCACTGAATGGACATTCTTGGTCATTTATGGTTGATTGGCGTCTGTCACGATCTCGCTGGCAGACGGCGCTGCGGCGACGACGTGCACGGAGAGCTGGAGAGCGCGCGTGCACGTGCTTTAAGTGTGCATGGACGATAGGACTTTGTTTACAATGGACATGTGCACTTGTTTTGGTTTCTGTTCTGTCCCCTCCCTGTTTAGT
>JANDJT010000001.1:32702398-32720733 GCA_024331685.1 Stegophilus panzeri | reverse complement strand
GGCCCTTGAGCAAGGCCCTTAACCCTCTCTGCTCCAGGGGCGCTGTATCATGGCTGACCCTGTGCTCTGACCCCAGCCTTCTAACATGCTGGGATATGCGAAGAATTGAATTTCACTGTGCTGTAATGTATACATGATCAATAAAGACTCATTATTATTAGCAATATCATTATCATGTATGTGAAAGATGGCTGATAGAGCTTTCTTTTTAACATGCTAGCTACAGTATGTGCAGGCATTCGTAGATTCCTCAGTGAAACACTGAAATACTGGCATTTAATTTTTTAGTAATGTTGTATGACATAATTGTAAGCGGTTACAAGAGAAGGAATTTATTCATGTAGGTTACTATACTCGTTGTGGTCTGGGAATTCCCATCAGAGAGTCGTTGCAGGATCATAATGGCAAATATCCAAAAAAAAAAAAAAGACGAAAATCAGGATTTGGTGAAATTGTTTTTTTTTCTGCCTATGGCATGATTTGACAATTCAACATTTTGAAATTGTAAATCACCAAAATGATGGCATGGGGTTTTTTTTATATACTTTTCATCCATGAAAGATCACTTGGGGTAAGAAACCAGTTTTTAAAAAACAGCGGTTAAAGAAAAGTCTGTCATGGTTATGCCATAGTCAGCACTTGACTACGTTTCCCATCACCTACTGGATCACGTCACATGACCACCTGCACCTGTGCCACGTTTTTTGAATGAGCACTAGTATTTAAGGCTGCATTCACATCATATAGGCAGTACCGTAATTATTACATGACAACCCGGACGTTCTACTCTGAGCTGTTCACGTCCTCGGACTCAGAATTATACAACATTAGACATTAGATGGTTATCCAACTCTACCTTAAACCGTATTGCATGTCTTTTGTTTATTTTCAGATTCATCTTGCATTGAGTGTTTGAGTGCTATGAAATTGCAGCGGTCAGGTGGTACAAGTCAGAGTTCTCGGAAAATTCCTAGTTGTAATTACGAGGACAAGGACACTTTTTACAAGTCGGAATCTCTTCATTACAGTAAATGTGATATGGCTTGAACGCATCTTAAGTCACGTCTTGCACAGTCTAGATTTTGCTTTCCTTTGCTGTTTCATTATGTTCTTTAGTCCATGTATGTTTTCCAGCCTTGAGATCCAGGTTCATGTATTTCTGTATCTAAGTTTACGTTGTCTGTGTTGCTTCTTTGTTTGTTTTTTTCATTAAACACTAATCTGCACTTGCATCCATTACATGACAGCCAGTCTTCTAAAATCTCACTAGCTAAGTCATGCTTTGATCAAGTTGTTGGCGACACACATGTACCTACACTCTAGTTTCCGCTCGAAAGAAAGGACATCTGTGGAAATGATGGAAATTGGAAAAATAATGGCCTATTAATTAAATAAATAATTGAGTTAATTTCTAGGCCTAGAAATAGATCACTCGTTAAACATACCAGATACACTGTGGGAGAAATAATGTGTTTACGGAAGTAATGTGTTTTTACACATTTATAATGAATTGTACACAATGTCTCGCAACTGCAGATTGGGACATTTACAGCCTTTCTGAAAGGTTTAGCTCTTCCTACAGCAATTACTACAGCAGACTGTTAGAGGAAATCTACAGTACAGAGAAACGCCCGAGACAGGGTTATGCATAATGAGAAAATTATAATAATTATTTCCTGGAATTTTAAGCTCATTGTCACATACAGCATTTCATTTTTATTCTTGAAGCTAGAGGTGTGATGGTACACTGGATTAGCAGTACAGTGTGATAAGGAAACCCTTGAAATAATTATATACCTTATGATTTCTGTTATATCAGTATGGCTGCTGAGGATGAAAAGGTTATTTCTAGTTATGTGTCTCTTTTTCCATGAGATTTTTAATGCAGAGTGACCTAAAAATGTGTTGCTGCATTGTATTGAACATTTTTATTTATTTATTTTTTAATTCTATGGAAATAGTAATAAGTAAGAAGTAACCAGACTTAAAGTCTTTTAGGGAGTATGAATTTTTGTAATAAAATAATGTAACACTTGTACCATTGTTTCTGCTGTAGCAATTTAATGTGATAATCGTTAAAAATGTAATATTATAAGAATTCTAAGAACTAGCCTGATAAACTAGTGTTTGCTAGTTGTGCAAAGTATGCTATTTGGTGATAGTTGTAGCAAAATATGCCTCAGATTTAAAATAATATTATGTATTTCATGTACATGTTATATACAGTGTGTATGTGTGCATTCGTGTGAGAATAGAACATAATCTTTAAAATATATTGTATATGGGAATTATTGTGACCAAATATTACCCCAAATTAGCAGTATACACATTTTATGTCACAACCCAGAATTTCAGAGTGTGAAGTACAACCCCCAGAGCAAATACTGAGAAATGAAAGAGATACAAAGGAAAGAAAAAAAAAAAAAAAAAACAGCCAGCTTGTTATAGCTATTTCAATCAGACAACTAAGCTAGCAAACCCATAGGCCTAGCTAGCTAATGTTCTCTTTGTTAGCTAACTAGTTAACATCCTCCTACAGTACATTTTTGTAGTTTATATTTATTATTATGCTGCATTCAACTAAAGCTCATAACCAGGAATTTCCAACCTCCAACTAAGAAAACAAAGAAAACTTGGAAATTCCTACTCAGAATGTCAGAAAGGTCTCTGACATCAAATCAGCATGGCTGCTCACAACATCAACAGTAAACAAAGTACTTCTTTACTTTTAAATAAGTTCTACTGTTAGCAACCAACATCCAGACATAGTAACTTGTTAAATCTACAACATGGACTATACAGTTTGTTGTTTTGAGGAAATGTACTGTACATCACTCATATGTATCACTAGCGTCAGCTGTCTAGGTTATTGCTAACAAAAATTAACGTGGAGGTGTCCATTTTTTCCCACTTTGTATCTCTAACACAGGTTGAAAATGACTCAAGTTCTGATTTCCCACTTCTGAGTTAAGTCAAATGCAGAATTAGTTCATAATGCCTGTCTAGAATGGTAATATTGACTATTGACACACACATACTGATTGATGAATTGAACGATTACTCAGTCATGAGGAAAAAGAGTAAAATAGCAGTGTATATGTAGGCTACAGTAAGTGCCGTTAAACTTCATCAAAGAAAAATGCTAAAGCTAGCTAACATTATAGATATAATACCCCCAACCAAACTAGCTAGCTAAGGTTTGAGGATTTCACCAGACAACGCTAATCTTCGAATTTGTTTGAATGCACTACCCAAAGCCCAACCTGGGAAACTTATATCACCTGTGATATCCTGTGTATATATCAGAAAACAAAGTTCAGCCAGTTAATAAACCATGTTTCTAAAAATGCATGTTTAGATCATGTCTATGATTCTGTGGCATCCCAGTTAACCCAATAGTCAATATTAAGATATACATGGCACAATTTCACAGCCTAGTCTGGTCTCCATTTCAGAGAGTGAAGGCCAGGACTTTTTATGTTAGTGCAGATGTAAAATGAATTGATAAATCATTTGTACACAGGGACCTCAGAGTTGCATCCAAGGCCATAAATCTCAGTGCAGAACAGAGCCGGGCCTTTGCTCTATTTTCATTTCACATTCTACCACACTTAAATATCCAGGCCTCTGACGCAAGACCTTCTGGCGTTTCCCTTCGTCTGTGCCTGCATAAAAACAGGAGATCAAATGGTTTTATGGTTTCTGTTTCTCTTTGGCCTGGGCCTAAACAGAGCAGACATGATTATTTAATACCCAACACAAGGTTATATAATTCAGACAACATGTGATAAAATTTTCTTAGTGTATTTCCTGTGTTTTGTTTAAGGGGAAAAAAGCACACTTTAGCCTGATTAGTGGGCGATGGCAGTTGTTTTTACTCTTGCTCTCTCCAGGGCACGGGTGAGGGTGATGACAGGTCCTGGTGGTGGGCCAAAGCGCGGCTGGTACTCGGAGTGCCATCACCTAGTCGCCTCCTGCCACCGTCACCAGCCCATATGGGCAGAGAGATTGCTCTCGACTGGCGCTGCCCCAGTCATCCATCACCTCGGCCTGCATGCCCAGCATGCCAGCCCTGGCACCACGCTGACTCCAATCCGTCAGGATTTACTGTGACTGACAGGGAGAGAGGAGATGAGTTCTCAGTTTATCATCTCATAGAAAACATACACTTAAAAATATCCTGTCACACACACTTAGATCACCGACACACACACACACACACACACACACTCTGAGTCACTGATGTATTTCAATTCTTGCTAGAGGCTTTGATGTTGACGTTTTAATAATAGTCATAATAATAATGATTAAAAAAATAATAATAACAATGCATCACTTTAGAAACAAAACATCCAACGACTTTCCCATCGCACACTACCTTCCTTCAGAGATGATTAATTCGATTCCGTCGTTCTTGGCTGTCGATTGCTTAAATAAGTCCTTCAAGTCTCTTCGGGTGCTCTACGCCTGTGATGAACCCAAGCTGCCTTGTTTTCCACTGTCTACATTAATATTTGTTGAATAACAGATTGAGAAAACAACATATGGCGTAAACATTTTCCACTCAAGGTTGTCGGTACGTCGTCTTCCAGCGTGTTCCGCAGTATTGCTTGCCAAAGTGGGGTTTTTTTGTTTTTTGTTTTTTTTTCCCAGCAGTGGATTCTGACTAAGCTTGTACAGAGATAAGAGTGAAAACATGGAAAAAGAAAGACCCTCCACCCAACCACACGCTTAGCCCCTTTAGTGGACGAGTGGCCCCTCTCTCCACCATTTCAGAGAGCTGTCAGTTTGGATCGCTGGTAGTCAGTGAGGCTGAAGCTTCCCCACTGACTGGAGAGGAGTCGTTGGCCAGGCTTTCCTTGTCACTGAGAGTTAAAGCAGTCACTGATCCTAATGCTTACACTGTTGTTGCAGCATTCCGATTTTTAATCGCTGCGTGACTTGTCAGCTCTAATGAGGGCAGTGGGGATAGAATTATCAGCGCGGCGATAACGAGGGTGTCACAAGCTGCCAATTATTTCCTGTTTTCAGTCATTATTTCCAAGATTCTTGTTTTTTCACACCATCTGACCTAATGAGGAGACATGTCTTCCAAGCTGTCCGGGTTGTACAGTACGAATTAGCCCTGGACCAGAAAGCCTTCCATGTGACCGGCATTGAAGAGGACGTGATCAGAAGCCGTTCATCGCCTGAATGTTCGTTCATCTACAGCAAGGACACGCTCTTTCTGAAGGCGTCGCAGGCAATCACGCTCTTGTGAGGCAATCGTGTTTGAATGGATCACCAAATTCGCTGCTCAAACAATAATGGCAGCACCGTTTCATCAGGCCTCAGAGAAAGAGCGAGCAAAAAGCCATTGTCAGGTGTCACATTAAAACAGGAGCAATGACACAAGGTCGGCTTATGCTTCATTTTTCACACTTCCTGTCTAGTGGATGGTGTACCTGTATCTAGGCATCATATAGGAATGAGTTGGAGAGAAGATTAGGGCTCTGCGCTAATGATCGGAAGGTTGTGAATTCTAATCCCGGCACCACCAAATGGGCCATGTGTGATCCTCAGTTGTGCAACAGATTTATTTTATAATTAAATTCTGACTTGACATTTTTTGGTTTAAAATTCTTTCCTTGTCATGTAGCTCTATGTTCACGTTGGTTACTGGTTTTTCTACATTAGCCACAATGCTGTTCGTCTACATTCTGATAATGGTGATTTGGAATCTCTACCTAAAAAGAGCAATGCGGCAGCGCTTTAGTCCTTTACTCTGACCACTTCTTCTCAAACAGATCGATTTCCAAAGCGTCAACTTTCATGCCAATACCGCTATCAAAGTCATCACCCTCGTCATCTTACAGATCGCTAACTAGCCGAGTCGAGATTCTAGTTTCTACGCCAGATTCCTCATTAATATGTTGTTGAAAGGGGGGTCATGGTTAGCACATTTGCCTCGCACCTCCGCACCTCCAGGGTTGGGGTCCGTGTGTGCAGAGTTTGCATGTTTTCCCCGTGCTTCAGGGGTTTCCTCTTGGTACTCTGGTTTCCTCCCCAAGTCCAAAGACATGTGTTGTAGGCTGATTGGCATTTCCAAATAGTCCGTAGTGTGTTAATGAGTGTGTGTGTGATTGTGCCCTGTGATGGGTTGGCACCCCGTCCAGGGTGTCCCCCACCTTGTCCCCTGAGTTCCCTCGGATAAACTCCAGACTCCATCACAACCCTGTTTAGGATAAGCAGTATGGAAAATGGATGGAAGGATGGAAGGATGGATGGATGCATGGATGGATGGATGTTGTTGAATGTTGCTGGAAAATGGTGAATGAGAAAAGAAGCTTTCAAAGCTCAGAAATATTTCAGTGTAAATATATTTAATGTATTTCACAGGGGAGTTTTCCTTTCCACAAGGCCCATAACCAATGTCTTCCCAGTTGTAATTTGCTTTGATAAAAGTGTCCAGAGAATGAGCTCCATGCATCTTCAATAGCAGTGTCTGAATGAAAGGCTAAGATTCTGACATACATACTGTACAATATCACACTTCCTCAGTTTGACTTTACCTGTGGTAATGTACAGAGATTTGTCCACAGACAGACACATGTTCTCCCCATAGCGCTGGTTCCACTTCTGTGTTTATTAGCTTGTTGTCTGTCAGATGTTAAGCTCGCCTTTCCCTCTAGACTTCACACCGCAAACTTTTTTTTTTTGCCCCAGCAGGTCTCTCTCTCTCTCTGGCAATGAGTAATGGCTGAGTTTATCTGAAGTACGAAGAAATGAGACAGAAAAATAGTCCTGTTCTCGTCTCAGTTTTCCCTCTCCACAAGGGCGGATCAGGAAGAGCACAGACGGTGTGGATTTCTTAGGAAGGAGATCATCAATCTCTGTGCCTGTGTCTTGGAGTACTCAAGTACCCATTTACCTCTCGACGTGCGCAACAATTTCTATGTAAAATACATGCAGAACGTCTCAATAGTGAATCTTCGATGTTGGATGTAAGGTGTATTACTTCTCTACACACTCTTTCTCGCTGAAAATCAGCTTTCGAACACAAATCAGCAGGTGAGTGATAAATGAGATCGTTTCAACATAACTGCACAAAAATATCGGGGTACTTAAAGATGATTTCTGTGTACACTGTGTTCAATCTCATGAGAAATCCTAACAAAGTCTGAGGAGCAAAAGACTGTAAATCGGACGATTTAATACAAATGAAGTTGGAATAACGGATATGAACATAATGCCCTAGCAAATCTGCAGTGCCTCAATAAAAAATAAATAAAAATAAATAATAACAATTATGCATTGGGAATCCATTATGTCATGTTTTGCATGTGTGAATGTCATTAAACATATGGCTTTCATAGAAAAACTATGTATAACCCATTCTGTTAACAATTTATAAATGCATTATAAAATGTCTATAAACTATAATGCATTTCATAAATATTTATAATAAAGTCTATTATGCCTTGGGAATGCATTATAACATGTTATGAATGTATTCATAGGTCATTATACAGTACATATGGGCCTCATAGAGAAATAACTTGCTGTATAAGCCATTCTGTTAACAATTTATAATTTCATTATAAAATTGTCTATAAACTGTAATGTTGTTAATAAATAATTAAAACAATGGATATAAAGCATTAAGAATGCATTATAGCATACAACGAAGGTTAATGAGCCTGATAACACGCTATGCAAGGTGGGATTGAGGTTGTTTATAATGTGTGCTATTATCACGAATTCAATGGTATAAAATATGATGCCTATTCGTAAATAATTAGAACGATGTGTATACTTATGGATGCATTACACAATGTTATGAATGTGTTATAGATGTAGCCAGTAGCACTTTCTATTAGGGGTCAGAGCTACATTAAATAAAGCATTCATATCATGTCATAATACATACAAAAGGCAGTATGCATTTATCACCTGTTAAAAGAATGCCTTATATAGTAAGTAGTGCTTATAACACATTATTTCACCATTATGTCTGCTCATAATGCACTTTGCATAGTGCATTATGATCAGATTTAATGTTGATATAATGTGTTATAAGCACTACTTACTATATAAGGCATTCGTTTAACAGGTGATAACTGTATTATAAATATTGCTTCAAACTGTAATGCCTTTTCATAAAAAAATTTAATGATGTATGTAATACCTTGTGAATGCATTATAAAAGGTTAAGAGTTATAGTTGAGTAAGATATTATATGTTATAAATATGGAGAGTAACACTTTCTATGAAAGTATACATATATTGTTATAATTGTTTATGAAAATACTTCAGTTATCTTCATTATGCATTATGAATTGTCAACATGACAAAAGAAAAACAGTGTTCATAACACATCACATAGTGTCTAGTGTATTTTGAAAGGTATAATAACGATGTAATGTTATAACACATCAGTTTAACAAAATTCACTATAGACAATGCTACAAACTGTAATGCCTTTTCATAATGTGTAATAGCTTATGGAGGCATTCTAACATGTTACGAGTGTAATCTTAAGTTATTATACATATGGCCTTCATAGAAAGTGTTATTTACTGACTTTAGCTCAAATACAGAGGAACGTCCATGTTAGAAGAATACAGAGACATTCAGGGACGTGAAGGCTTATAGAGTGGAGACAGAAAGGTGAAAGGTCAGATTGAGGCGTCAGAGTTTAGCTGTCTGCTGTCTCTCTTTGTGTTTAATAAACGAAATTCATTAAAGGAGGTGTGGGAGAGCCCCTGTTGGCAGCCGATCGCACTCTCGCTCGTTCTTTCTCCCTCTCTCTCTCCTCTCCTGCCTTTGTGTGATCAGAAGAGCCATGGTGATTCCTTGCTCAGCTCCCAAAGCTACAGGGGGAATTTCTCTCAGAAGCTGCCCCTTCGGCTCCGTTCCTCGGCCGCATTTCCGAAAGCTTTTCATTCGTATCCCCTGGAAACCGCTCTGCATTCTTTATACTCTCCTTCAAAAAAAAAAAAAAGAGAGAGAGAGAGAGAGAGAAGGAATGGAAGAGGGAGGGGAAGAGCCCTTACACGTTTGGCTATGCCCTTTGATCACTTGTTTATCTTTAAAACAGATGGTTGTCCACTGTGCTGTTTATGTCAACACATGCCCATTTGAAAGAGCCGTTCCATGCCTGCGCAATGCCTCTCTTGAAACCCATGAATCGCAAATCATAGGAAATAAAGGGGTGAGCTTGGTTATGCTAACAATGCACTTTGCTCCTCGAGAGCCCCTGGGCTGTTATTTTGAAGTATAATATCCATGTCTGCAACCTGGTTCTTTACATAATTTTCCTAAAACATTATACGTACCTCGCAAAAGAACACAGTGAAGATTATCTGCTAATCTGATTATTGTTCAATTACGAAGGCTCACTGGTCTACAAATCCCCAGAGATTCAGCATTTTCACGCTTATAGTCTTTGAAAATGATCTAATTTTGATAGTGGCTGGCAGCTATTGAATGACTATTGAGTGGATTCTGCATTACATATGAGATGAAGGGTGTAATTCTGCTTTAATAATGATAGCATATATATATATATATATATATATATGAGTAAGGTGGCCAATGGGCAGATGCGGGGTTAAATTAGATGTCATGTATAATCTCTCAATCCATATTTATCTATGGAGATAAATGTTTTAGCTAAAAATATAAATTAGGAGCTTGAAAGTGGTGTATGAGAGATAGTTTTCGAACATTTCGGACTTCTGATCGGAAGGTCATGAGTTCAAATCCCAACACTGCCAAGCTGCCACTGCTGGGCCCTTGAGCAAGGCCCTTAACCCTCAGCTGCTCAGTTGTATAAAAAATAAGATCATTGTAAGTCGCTCTGGATAAGGGCGTCTGCCAAATGCCGTAAATGGAAATGTAAATCTCGAATCAGAAGGTGCAGATTGATTTTCTGATGATTTACCTGCAGACCTGACAGTAGTTCTTGCTCTAACATAAATGACAGGTCTATATTAATGTGCTTGTTCTAATACGTTACTGTTTCTATAGTAACAGCTCATACACAGAGTTGTACGGTGGACGCTGCACATAATCTAAACCTAAGGGGGGAAAAATATATAATCATTGATATGGTGAAGCTTGCTGTTAGGAGACTGTAAGAGCAACATTTTAGTAAGATGGAAGTAGTCTCCAGTGTCATCACTTTGTTACGGTTAGTAGGTTTTCTGACTTTCCCATGGCAGAGGAGAGGAGTTTGAGCTTTCTCAGGAACTGGAGTGTTAACTGGACTGTTAATCATCTGGGGCTGAGCCCAGATTCTTCTCCATGCATTTTCCCCAGCTCAGCTAGTAGCCTAAGTTTTGTTTTATGGAAGCTGAGGTAACTTAGCTGGAAAAAGTTGGATTGTTGTCATGAAACTTGCCTTGGGTGTTATCACTGTTTGTAGGACGACCAGACCGATAAAATATAAAACAAACTTTTCTAACTAGGCTAGTTTGGTGTCGCTAGCCAAGGGGAGGCACAACTAAGCTGTGGGTTTAGCTGCTACAGTGCCATGCAAAGTACATTATCTTTCCTTATGATCTGCTCATATCATGTTCACGTAAACTGGAACTCATATAGACACATTTTACACAACTTGTTTTCCTGCTCAGCATCAGAGGATGTTACTGTTTCAATTTCCACCCATTTACTGGTTTAAAAAAAAATTGCTGTATATCCATTTACCCCTCTAACTAACTGACTGTGTGAGCTAGCGTTTGGCAGAATTGAGAGCCAATAAGAAACGAGTATTTCCATGTAATTTCCTGTAAAACCCTGTCTGATCGATCTCGCCTCCGTTCACTGAAGATATAAAATTACAATACCGCCGTCTTCTTTTTCTGACGTTCAGTTACGTAGAGACAAACCACTCCAAGAGGAGAATTATTTGTGGCTAAAAAAAAATCTTCTGTGCTACAGCCCCCAGTGCCCAGGCCAGTTTACGTCCCTGCTCAGGAACATGACAAACAGAGCTTTCTGTCTTATTAACCTCAAGAGAGAGAGAAAAAAATAGACAGTGATAACAGGACCTAACTTGTTTTGCATTACATCTAGCTATTAACAGTTAAAAAGCATGACATATCATTCATCAACACTTTAAAATTGTAACTATGAGCAAATCACTGTGGTATAAGAGGAATAAACACTGTAGGATGCATCAGGCTTCATCATACCACCTCCAGTATGGATTCTTTTCTTATAATAGCACAACCCGTTGTGTGTTATTCCTTACTTATTCCTCAGGAGTATGTTAAGATAATTTTTTTTAGCATAAATTTATTTCACTCCTGAAGCACTACACATGACTCTCACCTTTTTTGATGCAATAAATAAACACTAGAATGAGGTATTTTTTCAAGGGGCTTTAGTACACTACACCTTTTTAACATGGTGTCTTGATTGACATTACAGCCCTGTCAAGGACATCTCTCCACACCGTGTTCTTTGGTTGCTTTGGCGGAGGTGTAGGCAATTTAAGCCTCATCATATCTGCTGGGGGTGCGCTGCCTTCCGTTAAGTGGCTTTGCAAAAGCTGATGCCTGCCAGCCTCGTCCAGGTTGTTGTTGCCGATGACTCTTTAAGCGGTGACAGGACGTGTCGGAGATGAAAGTTCCACGCAAAAGAGTGACAGGGGTAAGAAGAATTACGGCGGGATTGACTCTGACAAATGAGTTTTTAAAATGTTGCTTACATGAGAACATGCACGAATATTACCTAATCAGTCAAATCCTCGTAAGCTGACACCTCGACTGAAGGCCTGACGAGTCCTCGCGCTCCCCTCAGTCCTCCGGGAAAGAAGACAGAAAGAAATGGAACACTAAGGTCTTTTTTTGTTGGTCTGTGACAATTTTCAGCCGCACTGTGACAATATTTGTGCTTTTTGTAACAGTACATGTGTGGTGGCCTGGGAAAACTCTTCACAAGGTGAAATCTAGACATTTTACTATATATATTTAGTTCTGAAAACTACATAATTTGCTCAATTGAAATATGTTTCTCTTTTGAAAATAAGGTTCCAGCCTTTTAAAATCAGCTTATAACGAGCTGATTACTGAGAAAACTGCCTTTAAAGACTGTATTCTGACTGCAGTGTAGGAGCATCATGGACGTTTTGACAGCCAGTACACTATAGACTGAATTATCCTGTACACTGAATTGATTAAACTTTTAAAGATTTTAACTATCTGACGTCTCATGAACTCATTATTATATATAAGGTTCTATCTTGCATTTGTGTTTGCACCAAAATATGTCTTGTATGTTCTAATGTATTTGAATATTTCTAGATATTTCACAATGAACATCTATCCATTTTCCATACCGCTTATCCTACACAGGGTCGCCGGGAGCCTAGAACCTATCCCAGGGAACTCGGGGCACAATCACACACCCATTCACACACTACGGACAATTTGGAAATGCCAATCAACATACAATGCATGTCTTTGGACTGGGAGAGGAAACCAGAGTACCCAGATGAAACCCCCCAAATCACAGGAAGAACGTTTAAACTCCAAGCACACAGGGCGGAGGTGGGATTCGAACCCCCAACGACAGAGGTTTGAGGCAAACGTGCTAACAACTAAAAATCCACCATGCCCTGCTTCACAATGAACAATTTTAGGAACAACTTCAGATTTTAAAAAGCGACATCGTGATCATATGAGTAACTTAGAGCAGTGATCATCAATCCTGTTCCTGGAGCTCTACCTTCCTGAAGACTTTAGCTCCAGCCATAATCGTGCCCACCTGACCATCTAATCATTGTCTTAAGGAGTTCTCGATCAACTCAAACAGGTGTGTTAGATTTTGGTTGGAGATGAAACCTGCAGGAAGGTACTGTAGATCTCAAGGAAGAAGGGTTGGTGACCACTGCTTTAGAGAATTCATTAAGAGAAACATATCTTACTGAAAAGCTTTTATGTGGCCTTAATAAGCTCAAAATGTCTTTCTCTGCTGAGTTTATTACTATTTATTAGAAAATTCATGAGATGAAGTGGTTGGCTTTATAAGCTTCTAGCTTATGAAGCAAACAGTATTTGATCTGAATGTATTGTTGTATCTGTGTTCCAACATGCACGTTCTAATTGCCTCAGCATTTCAGTGATGTCGTTTTGATGTAATATTAAAGTAAAGGTCTTGTTCAGTTGTAAATTTAAAATGTTTTGCTAGCTGAAATGTCAGGATTTGCTCAAAATCTCAAGAGGTCCCTTCATCCAGATAGAACCTTATAATACTAATATCACAAACTTGATCAAATCATGACATTCCCTGACTTAGCTAGGGAGGTTTTTAGATATCTTTATACAGTCTGACTGTTTTTCCAAACACATTTGCTAACAACTGGCTCCTTACACAATGTGATCTTTGCAGGAAGGATGCTTAGGCAAGATTAAAAAGTAAATAAAAACCACGTTCTTTTGGTGAAATATATATTTTGCATGCTTAATATTGTGAGGTGTCAAGATATGTTATAAAATACATACATACATACATACATACTTACTTACTTACATACATACATACATACATACATACATACATACATACATATATACATACATACATACATACATACATACATACATACAAGTTTGGTCAAAACCTAATTTGTCCATCTTTTTTGGCTGCTTGCCAGAAAGACATCCAATGGGTTTTCCCAGACCACCACACACATGTGTGATTTTCTTCTAATATTAGCTGAAGCTGGTTATCTGAGATTAGCAGCTTTACCGCACTAAGACCTCTATCAGCCCAAATTCTAATTCAACTAGATTAGAAACGAAATCCTATTTGGCTTTTAACATTCATTTCCAAATCTACACTGTGCACTACAAGCACAGCATTCTGTTTTTGTGTCCTTTATCACTAGAAACTACTAACGCCTCAGGTATTCATAGCCCGTGCCGCTAGGGAAAGGCTAATACAAGATCTGATGGTGTTAACCCACTTCGACTTACGCACATCTCAGCCTTTTACAGCTGCTTTTGAGCATACAATAGCAAGCCAAGAGAAGAGAGGATGAAGAGTTACCTCTTGAACTGTGTAATTTGCATCATGGATCCCACTTCAGTCCTGCTTTTTTTGTCGCTGCTGAGATGTTGAAGGACTCTTAAAGTAAGACCTTGAAGAAATAAGCACACGTGGGCGTTCACGGCCCGGCAGAGTTCACCTCCAGCTCTAAAGACTGTACCTGAAAATCAGTCATCTAAAGAAATGATGAAGGGTTTCCGTTGATGCAGGTGACAAACACAGAGCACTGATTTCATCACCAGTTTGATTGGACGTCTCTGCATCATGAAGTCAGTCTGTGCTGTTAAGTTTTTCCGAAGTTGAAAAACGAAGCCTTGAGTTGCTAAGGCGCTGACAGTAAACAATCAAATCATAAATTTTTTGTTTGTTTTTTTTTCGAGGGGCGTTCTGATTCTGTGCATACCAATTTGACAGTCATTTCTGAACGAATGTTAGACAGGCTTGATTAAAACATCTTAATGCATATTCTGTCCCACCCGGATGGGGTTCTCTCACGGCTGTTAAATATATAATTCCTTCTGTAATCAAATTTCCACTTGTCACATAATGACAGGTAATCAAGTGCAGCCTTTTGCATTTTAGATGGTCAGACAGACCTATCTAACTATATTAAACTCTGCATAAAACATTCATGATATTAATGATGTTTCGATTAAAAAAAAAAAACCCAGCTCATCTATAAATGATGTGGAACACCTACTGTTTATTTGTTTTTGGCGAGCTATAGATTGTTGCCTGGAGCGTTAAATAATTATGATTAGGGAGGGGTGGTGTGTAGAGGGGAGGAGAAGAAAAAAAACATGTTAGCATTAAGATCAGATAAATTAATTTGTAATGAAATGCGCTAGTTTTGCATCGACAGCTGGCGAGACCCATTGAAAAAGAAAAAGGCCTTATGACGGCAGACAAAGGAGACCATCATGCACAGCGTAGATGGCGCTCGCTCTCAGATAGACAGCGTAGAGCGTGCAACTGACATGTCGACAAAAACCCACACTCGCCACACAGCCTGGATCAATTACCGCTGATCACAAAGCCAAGAGCATGTGTTCAGGATGAAAATTGTGTTCCTGTGACACACCTGACTGCTCACGCTGTCTAACTCGGCAATAGCGCTAATTGCAGTCTCATAATTGTGGTGAATTGCCTGGAAATAACCGAACAAAAACTTTTAGAGCAGAATGCACATGACATCCAAGCACAAAAAACAAAATCATTATGTATCTGTTGCTCTTGCTAAATCTCTGCACAATGTGTCCTCAATCCATTTCATCCTCAGTCTGTTTATGGTATGGATATTAGCAGTAAAATATTACAAATTATCTCTGAACTAAAAAAAAAAATGGTTAACGTCTTCAGGATGACCGAGTCCAATTATAAAAATTGCAATTTCAAACTGATTTGAGTTGTGTTGTGTATGAGCTCCATTTGTGAATATGTCCGATTTGGAAATTATTAGCAGGTCACATGGATGCTTCTAGCAACAGAACAGAATCTGCTGGCTAAGCTAGGTAGCTGGCTCGTTTAGCTTATGTAGGTTACAAGCAGAATCGTGTTTGTTTTTGTATATTCTGCCAGGGTTGGTGGCTGTTAAATAAATCAGTGAGAATATTACTGTCACATCCAGCTCCACTGCAGATCCTCTCAATCCCACTCAAGATCCAGTCCAGATTTTACAACTCTCTATCTCACCTGAACTCTATCTCACCTGCTTCCTGTTAATCCGGTTCTGAGGTCGTTTCATTCCAGATTCACTGCTCACTCTGTCCGTTCATTTGAACCGCGCGGCGTATCTGCCTGTCGCTTTAAACAATTAATATCTCTGAGTTTGTGACATTTACATTTACATTTACAGCATTTGGTAGACGGCTTTATCCAGAGCGACTTACATTTATCTCATTTATACAACTGAGCAGTTGAAGGTTAAGGGCCTTGCTCAAGGGCTCAGCAGTGGAAGCTTGTCAGTACTGGGAAGCTCCCACTGCTGGGCCCTGGACAATTATGAAATAAATCAAGACTCAAATAATGAAACAATTCACATTGACCAGTGGCAGATGCAAGTTACTTTACTGACAGTTATTCTCAGAATCAGCTCTTACCTACAGGATATCATATCTCATGCACACTTTTTTGGCCACAAGCTTCAGGATCTTCAAGGCTGAAATTTGGTTTCCAGCAAAAGAAACAACCTTTTGAACACTGCAACACAATGAGCTTTTTTAGAGCAAGATATAGTCACTGGATTGCAAGCTAACCAACAGTATAACTGGCTAATTTAGCTAATGTAAGTGATATCAACAGGTTTCAATCAAGACTGGTGCACCACTCGCATTGACCTGCAACATACACAAACTATTTGGAAGCTCTGCCTACTCCATATGAAATCGTATGTGCACTTTTCTGGCCACAAGCTTCAGGATATTGAAAGTTGAAATCTGGTTTCCACCAGGTTAAACAAACTTTTGAACATTTTGACATAATGAGCTTATCAGAGCAATATAGATATAGTCACTAGACTGGAAGAAAAAAAAAAAAAAACATTTTTAAAGATTTTTTTTTGTGAAGCACTTGATGGAGTTTTATACACTGGCAGAAAGATTATGGGAAAAGATCTGTGATTGGTCGTCTGGCATGTCAGTCAAATTGAAAGCCTTTGGATCTTGGCTATGTTTATTGCCAAACCATACCAGACTCTATAGACGTCTAGCTGATTAGCTAAAGTTACCTAATGTTTGTGATTAACAAGGGTAGATGTAGACAGGTTTAGGTGTTGTTATATAATTCGCTTATAACAATAAAACTCTACTGAGCAGTTCTGAGCAGTTCAGTGCTCAGTGGTTGAGATGTTGGGCTGCTGATCAGAAGGTCATGAGTTCCAACCCCAGCACCGCCAAGCCACAACTGTTGGGCCCTTGAGTAAGGCCCTTAACCCTCAACTGCTCAGATGTATAAATGAAATGAATGTAAGTTGCTCTGGATAAGGGTGTCTGTCAAATACCGTAAATGTAAATGTAAATGTACTTAGATACAGAAATCCTACTCTTGTCTAACTGAGATAAATGTGAGTTAGTTAAATAGCTAGAAAGCTATTTGGAATGACGGGAGATTCCAAATTGCATACTTATGCTTATTCATAGATCCTGACATTTCAATGAGGATAGATCTCGACAGGCTAGTTACCTCGGCTTAGTAATCACATTAAATAGTGCATTATACACAGATTATTTGGTTTAATTCATAGACATAATGATTTAAAGTTACATCTATCTGCAATCTATGGTATAATGAGTAAAAAGCTTTAATTACACAAGCTGTGGAAGGAAATCAGTGTGATATTTTAGCTATTATCCCTTATTCCCAATTCACCCTCGTAGCCTATCCTAATTCTGTCTGCATCCACGGTGCAGTCATGTCCTCCCTGTTTAGCCATTAGGTCAGGGGTTTCAGCATTCAGCCGCTCTGACGAGGCAGCCCTCCATGCTCCGTGCCCGAGAGAAAAAAACCTTCACTCCGGCTCAGCATCAAACCGTAACCTTTCTCGACTTGAATTACACTGAGGAAGTTTGGTGCATGCTGTGGCACTGTCTCTTCATCTCATCCCTCCAGTGGCGCTGATGGGAAGTCCACATGTGTGCCCAATCTCCTGCCGTCCGGCCAACACACATCGCACGCTACGCAGCACTGACATCCCTGAGCATGCACGCATCCATGCACACACACACACACACATAGATGAACATGCAATTACTAATTCACATATCTGACAGTGAAGAGTGTGATTGAATAGAATTTGTTTTTGAATCGGTTTTACAGTCTAGAGTTGGAAATGATTATGGGTTACAAAAATGATCAAATGTCAACTTTAATTCACAGCGATTATGTATATGACAATCTATACTTATAGTGGAATGAACCATAGTCAGAGGAAGATTTCTGGTGCCAAAAGTTCTGACACTTTGTAGAAAAAGACCTTCATTTTCATCTGCATTTCAATACAGTATACAACCATGCCATTGTTCACTATGGAAGAGGGGCACGCATTAACTATGAACCTCTGGTACTAGGAACTTTTGGTAATTGACCATGATCTGTAGTGCCAAAAGGTCTGGTACTTTGTGCAGTGGAAAATGGCCTTCATCTTTATTGAAGATTATTGTTCACTATGGAATATGTGCGCATGTTAACTCTGAACCTCTAGTACTGGAAAGTGAACCTTTGGTAATTTACATTTACATTTATTCATTTAGCAGACGCTTTTATCCAAAGCGACTTACAAATGAGAAAATACAAGCAAAGCG
>JANDJT010000001.1:32689250-32702298 GCA_024331685.1 Stegophilus panzeri | reverse complement strand
ATCCAAAGCGACTTACAAATGAGAAAATACAAGCAAAGCGATATATCAAGCAGAGAACAATACAAGTAGTGCTACTACAGAAGATCTTTAATTGAGTTCTAGAAGAAGCAAAGTGCGCAGAGTCGAGGTGTAAGTGCCAGAGTAAGGTTTTTTTTTTTTTTATTTAGGGGTTAGTTATGTGCTCACGGAAGAGGTGGGTCTTTAGTTGTTTTTTGAAGATAGTGACAGATCTGTGGTCCGGATTGAGGTTGGAAGTTCATTCCACCACTGATGGACAGTTAGTGTGAAGGTTCTGGAATGGGACCTTGAGCCACGCTGAGTAGGTACTACTAAGCGTCGGTCATTGATAGATCGCAGATTGCGTTAGGGAACATAAGCCTTCAGGAGAGTGTTGAGGTAGGAGGGAAATGGACTACAATCTATGGTGGCAAAACTTAATGTTAATCTGTGTAGTGAAAAAATTCCTTCGTCTTCCTTACAGTGCACAACCACACCATTGTTGCCCATGGGAAAAGTGCATAGAATTTCATTGTCCATTTTTCGTGCGTTTAGGTGTATGGTATTGTACCTTACATGTTGTGAGATGTCATACATATAACCCCACCACTGGTAGTGCAAAATGAGCCTTTGCTACTGGACCACGATCAGTTCTGGGACTTTGTGCAGTAGAAAAAGGCCCATATATGACCTCAGACGGTTCATTACAAGATCACAAACCACTGTTAAGCCTGAAGAAAAGAGAGGACTGGTTATAGGCCAGGTTAAAAGTGCACAACAAAAAAAATAATAACATGCTCTGCAACAAGGACTAATGGATTAACCTGAGTACCTGAGTGATGGACTGAGGAAAGTGCAGAAGAAAAAAGAACTGCTTAGGGCAAGTGGAACATTCTCGACTGGCCAAGTCAATCATTCAGCCCGAATCCCACTGAGCTGCATTTCACTTATTGAAGACAAGACTGAAGCAAAAAGTCCCTGGGGAAAGAAAAGCAGGATGTGGAAATGGCCGTATTATAGGCTGTAAGATACACAGATTTTGGTAATATCTGTGAGTCTCCTACTAAATACAGAATATCAGGTTCCTCATAACATCTAGTCCAGTTCATTCCAATATTCCTCCAAAATATTGTATTTATAACACAGTGCTGCTGAATTGGTCAGAAGATGTCGATTTATGTTCTATAACACTAGATCAGACAGTAGTTCTGACTGCAATCACAGGTTTATATTGATGCACTCGTTTCCTTATCGTTTCTATAGTAACAGCACATTCACTGGGGTTTGCATGGTGGACGCACCACAATGATCTAAATCTAGGGATTAAATATATGGATTAAACAATGTGTTATTATTTAACAGATAAAAGCTTTTCCAGTGATTCTAGAGATGGTGACGTTTTTTGTAAGGATACATTTATTCATTTAATATGTATGGAAGGAAGGAGTCTCCAGTGTCAGTGCTTTTGTAACAGTGAGTTTTTAAAAGTTTTTCACCAAACTTTGTGCTTTCCAGGTTCTCTGTAAAATGACAGCCTGCATGACAGCCTGGTGAGGAAACAACTATTTATAGCTGTGATACATTAAATGTAACTATAAACGGTTAAAAGTATGTCTTGCTTTAATAAATTAAATATTGTAATCATTGGCGGGGGGTATGGTGGTTTAGTGGTTCGCACATTTGCCTTGCGACTCTGGGGTTGGGGGTTTGATTCTCGCTTCCGCCCTGTGTGCACACATGCTTCAGGGGTTTCCTCCAGGTACTCCAGTTTCCTCCCCAATCCAAAGACATGAGCTGTTTGCTGAGTACCAAATTGCCTGTACTGTGTACAGTTGTGCTCTGCAATGGGTTGGCACCCTCTTCAGAGTGTCCCCTGCCTTGTGCCCCGAGTTGCCTTGGATAGGCTCAGGCTCCCTGCGTCCCTGTGTAGGATAAGCGGTATGGAACATGGATGGATGGATAGATGGAATCATTGGTAAATTGCTGTGGTATAAGAGGAAAGAAACACTTCAAGACACGTTGTTATTGGAGCATATCAACTTTGAGGCAGTATTTCTTTACTTCTTTGCTCTTGTGTTAATTGGTCTGGTTACTCGTGTTACTCGTGACTACCTGACCTAGAGTGACTCAACATTCTAGTGGTGTGAACAGAACAACCTAATATGTACTTCCTTTGCTTAAAGCTGACAAATTTCAAACATGAAACCACCAAAAATGTGTTCTCTTATGTGATTCTAGCATAAATGTAAAGTGCATCCCAAAGGTAGCAAGTTGGATATACCTAGTAAAGGTTAATAAGACATAGTAGAAAGAAAATACTTATTATATAACCACATCTTTATTCCATCATGCCATGGATGACCTTTTTAGGATGTGCAACAACCTGAAAGTTGGTGCGTGTGTATGTGTGTGTGTGTGTGTGTGTAGCAGAAATGAGTGTGATTGCGATTTGAACCCTCGGCCTAATTAACCTCAGTGAAATGCTATGACAGTTTATCTTTGTTATTTAATTGATACTTCACTTGAATAATGTCAGACTATGCATTATTGGGGCATTTGCTTCTTCCTCTGTGTGGAATCTACCCATTACATTTTCCGTGTCCAATGTTTAACAATCAAGTAACGTCATATATAATGATATATGCTACATTTGGGTAACATAGCAGTTCTTTGTTTCCTGAATGCAATTGTGGAAATGTCTGCACAACCACAGGAAAGCCAAAGGGACCTTTTCATTCATTGGAAGGATTAGTGGTCAAAGCCACAATAATGAATCATGCTTTCTTTTTTCTTCTTCTTTTTTTTTTATTATAAATGTGTGTGTGTGTGTGTGTGTGTGTGTGTGTGTGTGTGTGTGTGTGTGTGTGTTTGCGCATGAGTGCTATACATGTAGCCCTTAGTGATCAAATCTCATTGATCCACTGCTCCATGATGGTTTGTCTCCCATTTGCCCCCTTTGCCATAATGGGACTCTGCCTTATTTTGATGATGAATTAGATTTCCTAGTTACTCTGGTAACCGTGCAGCCTGCCAATCACACGCAATCAGCGTTTTCTTTTTGCTCTCTCGTGCACTCATTGCTGGAGATTAGGACCCTCTCAGCAGGGGGTCATGGGGCACTCAGTGCAAGCCAAGGAGCCTTGAGGAAGTTTAGCCTGTGCTGTTTGGAAACTTCTCCACGCGTGACCCATCACTTCTTCTAACGACTTGTTAAACACAGCTGAGGAACGCAGAGATACTGAGAAAGCCAGCTGTCTACTCAGCTAAGACATCAGTATGAAGCTGTTCTAACGCTAAGTGCTTGCTATGATACATTAGAACCTGAGGTCAAGGAGGAGCATATATGAAATTGTTTATTTATTTATTTGTTTCTTTGTTTATTGTCATGCTGTAATTAGGATTCAAATTAGCTGGGTACAGTGTGCTGATTTTAAGACTTCATAGATATTTTTTTAAATAATAAATTTAAACAATGATCTAAAGTTAAATGGAATTTATTTAGAGCAGTCCCTTTCTCTTAAATCACACCTCAAATATATATATATATATATATATATATATATATATATATTTTAAAATATGGAAAATTTGGGAAATGAGATAATCTCCAAACTCAGACATCATTAATTAACTCCATTGTGCTGGCATATAGCTAATGGCCCTAATTCAGCATCAGTAGTATTTTTATTTTCCTCTGCATCTGAAAAAAAAAAAAGAAACCATTCAGCGTCGTTTCCTTTTGCATACCAAAAGTCATTCAAACGAGGGACCTTAAACCAGGACCAATGCAATATTCATGCTATTTTAATTACAATGTTAAACCATTATTTGTTTCAACACCTGGTTAAGCCATTCAGGCTTGTTTAAATCCCCCCTTTTTTCTATCCCAGGTGTGTAGGAAAGGCTCAAAGGGGTGAATAGGTCTGCCACAACAGGAACATAATCAAGTCTCCGAGCTCGCCGCTGAATGAGCCTGTGGGATGAGATCAGATGGAACACACTCCAGTGCTTAGAGACAGAGTGTGAGGTGGATTATGCTGAAAAGAGGATTTAGTCAAGGATGTGCCCTCAACTTTTTTTTCCCCCCTCACTTCTCCTTCTCCTTTTTTTCCCCCTTAGTGGTAAGCATGATGAATAGTACCTTTTCTGGAGCGGTATTAAGAAACTTGAATGTTAGCTTAAAAGCTGCAGCCTTTGTTGTGCATTTCTCTGCATATATCTGCGTCAAGGCTGACGTGATTGGAGCCAAGAGGCCATGCTGTTCGGCCATTGCAGTTTAGATGGATCTGGTGCTAAAAAACCTCTCCGAATAGCCCCTATTCTTCCCCTCGGCCTCACCTTCTTTGAAGCCATGGTTGTACTTTTGTAATTTAAGGTGTCATTAGCAGCGCCACATTGAAGTACTTGACCCCTGTGGAGATTTTGTTTGGACCAAAGCTAGCTTACCTGGTTAAGGTGTTTTGTCAGAGGATCATCCCCTTTTGAAAAGAAGGCATCAACTGAAAGAGACAAGAATTAGGTCTTGCTAATTGAAATAGAAATGTAACGAGAAAACACGTCAGTGTCTTTAATACACCCATTCACATCTTGCTTTTTTCCCCCTTTTATTAGTCACCAGCTTTTTCTGTGGACCTTATGTTCTTTGTATGTTTCACCCAGCCCCCGTTCTCACACATTAAATACAAGGCCCATACAAAATCCAACTTAACAAATTAACGTCTGCTAATAACACTTCACCAGCCTCTTGGAAATGGATTAAGGCCTTCTTAGCACTTTCTTCCAGCAAAATTTAATTAAGACTTAGATTGGGTTTTGAAGATGTCTGGGCAGATTCACACTACATGCACCGATTGTGCTCAATTTCGGACCAGAATACAAGTTAATCGGCTTGGCTAATAATTAGCCTATCTACTCTTAAGTGATTCCAAATTATGTCTCATCTCTGTGTCATTTAATTTAATAAGTAAATTCTGGCTTTTAGTCTTGGTGAAACTGTTTGGCCACGTTTAAAAGGTTATGTTGTGTTTCTTCTTGCTTTGCTACGTTTATTACCATTCACATTAGCAGGTTGAAGTGCCAAAAATCCATTTTTCTGACTGAGACTTGTTTTAGTTTTGTTTTTCCAGGGCTGTGTGGACATAAAAATCTGATATTTTGAGCTACTGAGATCTGAGCTACTTTCACGTGTGGTCCTAGATTGGATACATATCTGATATTTGGCCATGTAACATTAATGAGAACTGTTACATCGGACTTCATGTGGGTTTTTTCCCAATGCACTTTAATGCACATTACTGTCATCTTCATCATCCAATATCAGCAGAGTGGCAAAACAACAACGGAGGACAGCAGCAGCAGTGACTATTGGATAATATTGGAAATTGGTGATTTACTTGATATTTGGAGAAATGTTTCGCTCTAATGTCCGATTATGAGGAAAGACACAGGACGAAGCATGTAAACTCAGCATGTGTTTTATTTAGGGCAATCCAAAAAAATCATAGTCGTTAGTGTAGAGACCATAGAGTAGGTCAGTGAACAGGCAGGGATAATCCATATTCATAAATCAAAAGAAGAGCAGGGTCCAAAATAGGAAACACAGGAAACACAGAACTCAGGAACCAGGAAACACTGGTTCAGAACTTAAAGCACGGTATGATTTCGCTTTGAGATAAGGGCTGCATCCGAAATGGCGTACTTCCCTACTACACAGTGGGCGAAAAGCAGTACGCCAGAGGGGTAGTATGTCCGAATTCTCAGTAGGCGAGAAATACCCACATGGCTTACTTCCTCTGGCGAAATTTTGCAGTATGCACCCAATGGACACTACGCGAGTCAAAAATCCCATAATGCAATGGGATTGGTGCGGATGAGCTCAGAAAAAAAATTGTAGAAGACAGCGGGTCGACTCTTTTTAGGTATTAAACCTTGGTTAAACAGGACTTGTTTAACAATACATGAATAAATTGTTAACTTGTTGAAGGTTTAAACAAGAAAACAGTCGTCACAGCGTTTGAAACCTTTTTTGTGATCTCCATCATGCCTTAACCGGCCAAGCTAATGACAATAAATTTACCTCAGCCTATTAATCCCGCCAACATTACATTACTAATTCAGTTCACTTTCCTGATGTGCATTTTTCCGTTAGTGCGGTTGCTTTAATCTGGTGGTCCCTTTAAGATTTTAGCGTTTATGATGACGTCAAAGGTCACATGACAATGCCAATATGGCGGATGTAGTACTGTATGTCCAGGATTGTATTCATACTACACACACATACTGATTAGCACGTACTGTTTGAAGTATGGACCACATCGAATGCAGTACGTACTGTCATTGTACGCGATTTCGGATGCAGCGCACGAAACATCAGGGCTTAAATACACAACCTAATCAGAAATGAACTGAAAACAGGTGAGAATGATCAAGGGACATAGTAATCACAGGGCAGGGGCAGAAACAAGACTCAAAATCAAAAGAAAACGCAATCACCTGAGCTAAAAAAACACACACATGAAACATGGGAGCAGCTCTGTTTGCACTGGGACCTGTGAGACCTGCTGAGATGGGAAGTTCATAACAAAATGCTCAAAAGAATGTACCAAAACCGAGCAGTTTTCAAAACAATTGCCCAAGTAATCGATATTCACATGCGACCTTCTTCAAATTAAAGACAGATATGGGTTTCAAATATGAACCGTCAGAATAAACATCCATTCTGAGCAAAAAAAATAATTGCCTTTTGGCATTAATAAAACAAAATGGTAAAGTCCCCTCAAACAAAGTAGTGATTTTGAAGCCTGTGTGAAAAGAAACAATTGATTACTTTTATAATGTTCATAGAGGTTCTCCCAGAAAAAAAAAAAAAAAACCCTCACTTGGTTTGGCATCTTCAATTAACTAGCCCTGCGTCTATGGTATGTAGGAGTTTACAGTTCCTTTGCCTTTTTCAAACTCATTTAAAGGCATGGGGGAGGAGAAGCAGCCATCCCAGTGTTAATTTACTTAAAGCAGCAGGGGAAACCAGGCTGGACACTGACCATTACACAGCAGGAATGAGCTGTCCAGCTGACTGTCCTTTTAATCGACAGCAGCAGGCTTAAGGAATTTAACAGCATGGGTTTTTTACCACAGTTTTAAAACAAATAATGTTTATGGAAGATTTATGAGGCAGTGGGATTGTTGAGGCTTTTCTCCCCTTTGCTTCATTTAATTAGTGCCTCCGAATGCCCGCCTTAAGGAGGCACCCGAGCCAGTTGGAGGTGTCATCTTGATTATTTTAGCGGACGTTTTCCCGAACATCTCCCACACTCGAATATTTCTAACGTGCTCCGGTGTACCCAAGGCCCGTGGTTAATCA
The DNA here is from genome assembly GCA_024331685.1 of Stegophilus panzeri. NCBI lineage: Eukaryota > Metazoa > Chordata > Actinopteri > Siluriformes > Trichomycteridae > Stegophilus > Stegophilus panzeri. The sequence continues at coordinate 32,694,941 of JANDJT010000001.1, read as the reverse complement.
TGTCAAAGCAGCGGGGTTGATGTAATATTCCCCTTACCTGGCAATGTGCTCCACCCCGTGCCAGGGTTAAAGTGAATCACAGATCTGCAGGGTTGCCTTCGGATTAGATATGAAATCCAAATGCATGGCAATGTGGTATAATATCAAATCAAGAAACAGGAAGAGGGCATGTGTGTAGGATCATTGTCCTTGCAAGGGTCACATAGCACTCCATCATGTGTAAATAGTGTGGCTTTGCTCTCTCAGTCCTCGTACTCCATATCCAGCAAATAACCTAGGACATCTCACATGCTTCGTTCATCCTGTGATTAACGCAGGCCAGAACCCAGTGCAGATGGTTTTATAGTGCCTGATTCTGCTTTCGCAGACAAAAAAAATCACACGTCGTAAAAGATTTCTTTGGTCGTGAGTTGAGATTGAATTGAGATTGAGATCGTGACCATTGCTACAATGCTTATCTAAAAGCCACCAATAGGACAGCATAGGATTACACAATCTTTACTATACAGCTAGAAAAATGCTAGTGGCGATTGGAAAATGTCAACAAAACATGCTAATGGACAGAAAAATATCCTTATTACATCAAGTTCACTTGTTTGTTTGTTTCTTTTTTTCATTTGCTGCATGAGCCCAGATCATGTTGATTGATGACCTAAGCAGAACGTAGTAATCGTCTGACATGGAGAACGCATTATCATACAGTATTTATTGGGCTGATCTCACATGAGTACTAGCTCAGTGGTTAAGGCATTAGGCTACTGGAGTTACTGATTGAAAGGTCGTTAGTTCAAATCCCAGCACTACCAAGCTGCCACTCTTGGGTCTTTAAGCAAGACCCTTAACCCTCAGTTATATCAAGTCTCAATTGTAAGTCAATTTGGATAAACCTATCAGCCAAATGAGGTAAATATAGTTAAGAATCTTTAAAGGTCACTGTAATCATAATCAAATAAAGGCCTGGTCCAAATCAGAAAAGCCTGGATTCTGGTTTGGTACTGTTGCTGCTCTTCTCCCTCACATGCCAGGCTTTACATGTCTTGTGCCCATTCCTGAGAAACCGCTGCTGACCTAGCTTTCCAAAATTGGTCCTGATACTCCTAGTCTGTCTGCATTTGCCCTGAGGCTAGAAGTTCCCCGCTCGGCCACTGATCCCCCTGCTCTCAGCTTAAAGCCTACTGAACCATGACACCCCCCCCCGACACACACACACAGTATCACAGTGGCCAACACACAACTCGGATTGACAGGTCACAGACCGAGCGTGCTTTGGCCACCAGTCAGCTAGAATCAGTCTCCACTGGTTGTGGGACAACTGGTGGCATGAATAGGACAAGATGCACATTGGCCGTCCAGCCCATGAGCTGAGAGCAGAGATCCAGTGCAAGGCAGTTATTCCGATTAAGGGCTCTTGGCCTTATTTTGTCAAAGGCTAAATATGCCAGTGTTTACACAGTGGTGCTTGAAAGTTTGTGAACCCTTTCGAATCTTCTATAATTCTGCATAAAGATGACCTAAAACATCATCACACAAGTCCACAAGTCCTAAAAGCACAAAGAGAGAACCCAATTAAAAATATGAGACAAAAATATTATACTTGGTCATTTATTTATTGAGGAAAATGATCCAATATTACATATCTGTGAGCGGCAAAAACATGTGAACCTCTAGGATAAGCAGATAATTTGAAGGTGAAATTAGAGTCAGGTGATTTCAATGACAATTTGGATGACAATCAGGTGTGAATGAGTGCCCTGTTTTATTTAAAGAACAGGGATCTCTCAGAGTCTGATCTTCACAACACATGTCTGTGAAAGTGTAATATGGCACCTCAGAAACCTCAATGTGAATGAGCACCTCAGAAAAAGGAGAAGCACCACTGTATATGCCAAACCACAGGGCTTGGCAATTTGAGTCACTGTTTTTGAAAAAAATATGAATTGTGGACTCATTTGTACTTTTTAGTTTTGTAGCATGTTTAGCATAGCATACTTAGCATATCAGAAAGCTAATTAGGGATGTAACCAAATACAAATGCATTATTCTGAATAAACAGAAACAAATTTAGGACTGGGATCCCAACTGGTTGAAATGAAAAAGTCAGATACAAGTCAGAGTTGTGGTGCATTATATTAAGCTTCTATTTTCCTTTATATTTTGGAAAATGGACCAACTAAATGTGTTAGAAAATACCATGGGAGGGCAGAAACAAAAATAATAACTGTGTGTGTGGGATTAGAAAACAGTCATGGTCATAGCTTTAGGTATGAACTAGTCATAAACTCTAGTGAATATAAACCATGTTGACCGTGCTGGCATTTCTACTTCTGTTTCATTTCCCAGTGTTTTCCAGTGTTTCCAAGGGCAACATGGTAGTTTTCATACTTATTTTTTTTAAAACTACCCTTCTGGTCTAGGCCACGCCCACTTTGGATTTAAATCTGATTTGGAGCACTAAAAAGACACAGATACACATAGTGTCACTGCATTACACCACTATGTGCCAAGCAGAGTGGCTGAGAGTAAAAGAAGGTCCCAAGGCTCTCATTAAAGCGCACTGGGGAGTCCTAAGTGTCACCCATGAAATCAAGATGTTAGGGTGTGACAAACAGGGAAGAGACTACAAGTAATTGTCATTATTGTTAACTACTCGTCGGGCCGAGCCCGGCTGGTTATCCACATACGGGGGCCAAGAGGGCCAAACAACCATATGCCGCTCATTGATACATGCCCACTGAACTGGATGTTCACTCGCCTTTTCCTGCTTTTTTATACATAACAAAGTGTTTGAACATATTCTTTGATTGGCAATTAGACCACTTTTCAACTGTAGAACGTGAGGAGAAAAGATCCTCATACATAATGGATGAGTTTAAGACTATTCCCCGACACACACGCATCTCCCGACATCATTTGCCACAACCGGTGCCCTTGCTAGTTTTCTCATTTGAATAATTACTGAGCACATAAAACATTAGCATGGATGTAGATTTTGATATTGTAAGCCTTGCTCGATTAGGTCCTGCTGCAGGTCACGAAACAATGTGTCAGCAATTAATGGAGAGGAATTCATGTCTGTATTCCCTCACGCCGTCTTAATCACATGCATGCACGGGCTGGCCTCTTAGGAGACACCGGATCTGGACGAGCTTCTCACTGGCAGCCTGCTTGATGGCCATAATGGCTTAATGTCAGGATTTGACAGCGATATCCGGGAGAAGCACAGCGGCATGGCCCAGAAACTCACACTGTCACCGGTGATATCAGTGACTTTGTCCATGCAGAATAAACTGGTGTTTACAGATTTGCTTCCCAGCCAACCCTCCAAAACACACACACACACACACACACACACACAGTACATATACTGTATATACTCTATGCACACACACACACACACACACACACACAGTACATATACTGTATATACTATATGCACACACACACACACACACAGTACATATACTGTATATACTATATGCACACACACACACGCGCGTGCGCACACACACACACACACACACACACACACATAGAGTACATATAGTGTATATATACTATATGCGAGCGCACACACACACACACACACACACACATAGAGTGCATATAGTATATATACTATATGCGCGCACACACACACACACATAGAGTACATATAGTATATATACTATATGCACACACACACACACACATAGAGTACATATACTGTATATACTATATGCACATACACACACACACACACACACACACACACAGTACATATACTGTATATACTATATGCACACACACACACACACACACAGTACATATACTGTATATACTATATGCACACACACACACACACACACACACACACACACAGTACATATACTATATATACTATATGCACACACATACACAGTACATATACTATATATACTATACACACACACACACACACTCACACACAGAGTACATATACTATATATACTCGATGCACACGCATGCACACACACACACAAACACACACACACACACAGTACACAAACAGTACATATACTATATATATTATATGCACACACATATACACGTATGATATACACCATCCCCCCAGCATGAGGCAGGCTGATGATGTATGAACATCAAACTCACACTGCTGCTAATTTTGCTGTTAATGTGGCAGATAACCCTTTAGCTAATTTTTTAGCTAGTTCTGATGCTACTTTTTCTGCTAATTTGCAGTTTCTGATGCTAATTCTATGACTAATTCTCCTCCTAATTATGTATCAAATTCTGCAGCTAATTCTTTTAAGGCTAATTCTGCAGCTAATTCTTTTAAGGCTAATTCTGCAGCTAATTATTTTAGGGCTAATTCTGCAGCTAATTCTTTTAGGGCTAATTCTACTGCTAATTCTTTTAGGGCTAATTCTGCAGCTAATTCTTTTAAGGCTAATTCTGCTGATAATTCTGAGGATTTTTCTACTAGGTCCTCTGCTAGTTCTACCGCTAATTTTGCAGCCAACTCCACTGCTAAATCTGCACCATTTTTGTTCTAATTCTGTTGACAATTCTGCAGCTAGTTCTACATCAAATATTACAGCCAATTCTTCTACTAATTCTGCTCATTCTGATGCTTATATTGCCCCTAACTCTGCTTCTAATTCTGAGCTAATTCTGGTGTTAATGTTGCAGCTAATTATGCCGCTAATTTTCTTGCTAATTCTGCAACTAGTTTTGTAGCTAATTTTGATTACTTTTTTTAAAACCACTGTTTGAGGTTAATACACCAGTGTTCCAGAGAGAGCAAGGCCAAAACTTGAGTAAAATTGTAAAAAAAAAAAATAATAATAATAATAATAAAAAGCTTTATTCTGTTTGCTTGTGTAAATTGAAAGAACATGGCCTGTCAGCTGCTCCCACTCATCCCGGTTTTCCAGGAATTGTTCTCTTTTTTGAGCGACTCTCCCGGAAAATTAATATTCTTTCCCGGGACATTTCTACTGCTACTCTGTTTACTTCCTGGTTGTTCTTACATCCAGTCTTGTGTCCGTAAATGGGTAAAACACAGCAGAAATTGGCCATGCGTGTACTAAAATCAGACGAGCCACCAGCGAAAGAAAAAACTATTTACAACTTACAACTCAGACTGGGCGAAAAGAGAAAACTTTTCTGAATGGCTAAGCCATATGGAGGATGTCTGGTCAGACGAAAGGAACAGGATGTCAGTGGGGGTGGTCAATGCAGAACTTCAAGTTAGATTAAACTTTAAACGATCTTGCTTGGAGATTAAAGCATTCATTGAGGGACAGCAGGGACTTCTGCAGGGAATTTCTGCTGAGAAATACACGTGGAAAAAGAGGTGAGAAATGTCAGTGTTAGACTGCCCAAATTCATTAAGTTAAAACATTGTTTATAATCTATTATAATACATCTAATCATGTTTTCATTGCTAAAGGAGGTATACCTTTGGACATATGATTAGATTTTATGATCTAGGACAGCAGCAGACAAAGGAGGTCAGAGTGAGTACAACTGCGTCAGGGTCAGGGAGTGCATCTGCGTCAGGACAAATACAGGTAAGAGAGGCAATAGGGAGTCCTACAAGTATATTTTCAAATATGGTTTGATTCCCAAACCAAAAAAAGAAAAAAAAAAATGTCAGTGTCTTGGTTTTTAAGGTGGCACCCCTAACTGTATTGTAAATTCAGCTAGACT
>JANDJT010000001.1:32676266-32689213 GCA_024331685.1 Stegophilus panzeri | reverse complement strand
ATATATGACATCACCTTAAACTACTATAAGCAACTATTTAAGAGTTATACCAACAATTGTAGTAGATGGGAATAATGGCTATTTACCAATGCCAGTGTTTGCACATTATGGGCCTCACTGATCAGTCGTTTAGTCAATTTATAAAGTATGCAAATGTTTTCATAAGTCAAAGCGAACGAACTGAAAATTCTCTTCCGCTCTACAAAAGCGTCGGTCATTCTGATCCTTTTCATACTCACATGTGTACGTGGATTAATGCCAAGCAGTTATCAATTTCAAAATGCATTCACAACACAACTGATTTAGATTTAGCCACACCCACAAAACTCCATAAAAGGCACAGCTTACAGAGAGCTGAAAACAACAAAATGATGACTAATCGGTGAGAGCGCCTCCTAAGTGTGACGTATGCTAAATCTTCCGGAACATTTGCTACCACAGACACACACAAACTCTTCTGTCTTTTATAGGGTGCTACTACTTTTGCCCTCATTGAATCACAGTATTCAGAGTTATATGTCTTCATTTATACATATTTATTTCTAATTTATTTGTCTCCTTTTATGTAAATTTCCACAAACGCCAGAGCAAAGTAACTGGATTTTCACAAACAGCATATTTGATAACCAAGGCCCATTATTTGATTGGAAATAGTTCCTCAGAAACACTTTGAGGACTCAGATGTGAGACTCTTGTGTGTTTAGTGTTCTATTGCTCAGAGTAGGTTGATACAGCTGGACAGTGGGGGGGAAGTGTGGTTAAAGTTTAAAGCCATTGAAGATTGTTTTCACAGATGCCTTGTTTTGTTTTGTTTTTGTTTTTTTTATTTTACATCCACTTCAAAAAGGAATGAAATCCGAGTCGCACCAGAGCAAAGTTTGGCCTGAAATCAGTGAGAATCAGCTGAACCTACTATTCAGCTAAAAAAAAAAAAAAAAAGGCTGCAGAGCGGAGGATATTTTCTGTTCTGTCCCACTCATAAAGAACAAAAAGAGGTCATTTGGAAGGGCCAGTTAACCTTCTGACCTGTAGAGAGTGATTGGGCTTATAATAGTAGGAGCTGGAATTGTGCTCAGCGCATCCCGAGCACATTTCTGATCAAACTGCTTCCACCTGTTCAAAGAGGAATGTAGAACTGTCCCACAGTCCATATGACCTCTACGCCTACACGGCCAGAAACAAGTCCCTCAGGTCCTGTCGGGTGAAATCTGATGCTGCTTGTAACTTCCTTTCGGCCAGTGCAGTGGCGTGAGGTGCTCCTTCCACCAAGGTAAGACTCAGTGATGCTAACCGTATCCAAGGGAAAAGGAGTCGCCAGATGACTCCACTAATTACTGACGTACATACTAATTTGCATATTTATTGATTCATCATGATCATTTACATATCAAAGCATGTTGCAAGAAAGATTTGCTCATGGTTCTATCAGCGAACTATTTATGTAATTACTTAAACAGAGTCAAACTAACTATTTACCTATTTACAAAATAGAGTTAAATTATTTACTTATTTACAGAGGAGTCAATCTAACTGTTTGCTTGTTTTTTTATGTAAAAAAAAAAACAAAAAAAACTATTTACATATTTAGGAAACAGTAAAATTATTTATTCATTCACAACATAGTATCAAACTCATTTTCATCATTTTTATTAAGTATTTAGATAAAGTGAAGCAGTGGTAGTGAGTAGTTGGTAAATCGACACAAAGGAAACAGTTATGGTGAAATGACTTGCTTTATTACTAGCAATATTGCCAAGAAGAGAGTTTAAAACAAAGAACAAAGAAATGTATGGATGGCACAAACAATTCTAATCACTGATTGGTCATTGGGAACAATGGTGAACAGTGATTGGATGTTGGGAATAATAGTGATCAGTGATTGGATGTTGGGAACAGTAGTGATCAGTGATTGGATGTTGGGAACAGTAGTGATCAGTGATTGGTCATCTGGAAAAATATTGATCAGTGATTGGATGTTGGGAATAATAGTGATCAGTGACTGGATATTGGGAACAGTAGTGATCAGTGATTGGTTGTCTGGAACAATAGTGATCAGTGATTGGTCGTCTGGAACATTGACTCATGCAAGTGCAAATCTGTTAGACTTTATACACTGGTTGTGAGTCCAGTGAACCTGCTCTCTCAACTCATATAGCTAGGTGCTGTGACGTGAACCAGAGAGCTGCATCAAGTGCATGACGGTCAATAGCATCACAGAATTTGGATGTAAAGGTGTTTAAAAAGTCACCAAATTTAGTGAAAGTCAGTAAGTTAGAAACACTGGTAAGACCTCTGAAAGATCAGGACAAATTGACAGTGACAGGGTGACAGACTACACTGGTAACAGTAAACCTTTTTCTTAAAAAAAATAAATAAAATCTCCATTACAGTCTTCATCAAATATGCAATTCAGTACAGCACAGAATCAAAACAAAGCACAAAAGAAAAATCAGTTATGCAAATCGTTTCAATTAATCAAGCGAAACATAGCCCATGGAAGAGAGAACGTTGGAATGCCACGTGCGTGGAGTCCAAATGGCAAATGCTAAGCCGTGTTATTTGCATCTATTAAACTTTAACTTCTGAATTGAGCATGGATTATGCTGATTACTAGTGGCGCGTTCCTCCAGAATGGCTACTCCATCTAAAGAACACTTTATTAATCTAAATTTGCTATTTGTAAAACTCATAATCTGGAGTGGTGTTTGCAATGGTAAATTGAATGTAAATGCGATATCGGAGAGAAAATGTGTTTTTTTTTTGTTTTTTTTTTTGTTGTTGTTATTTTTTTCCCCTTCTGCAAATCAACAAACAGGCATTTATCAGGCAATCCCCTCATTTCTTTGTGAATTAACATAGTCGTAGCAATAATACCAGCACCGCTCATTTGATACAGCTCATTATGAAGGTAATGAAAACATGATATTAGCGCAAAGCAAAATTACAACCCTGTGCAGAAACGCCAAATATAAGCAACACCCACTGCACTTCTTTGCATAACCTCAATCCATCCTCATGACAAGAAAGATGACAGAGAAACAGAAAGAGAGGAAGGTTGGTGTAAAAATGGAGTGTCTCTGAGCTCTATCTGGGTATTCATTTCATGCCACCAACAGTGGTCTCCACTCACCACATTTTTGGAGCCATGGCCCCCGGCGACGGATTGATCCACTTCACCGGCTCAGTGGGGGAGCTGAGGATCTGGAGGGGATCAGCAGGGATCCAAATCAATAAGGTTAATAGATGTGGGGGCCACGCAGTCAGAGGTGAGCAGCCTGGCATTTTCCGTGCCACTGAAGAAAATTCCTGATGATGAGATGCCACATTCAGGGCCTGCATTAACGTCAGGCTGATTACCTGCAGCCTCAGTGTCAGTTAGTGCGTTAGTCAGGGCCTGCCCATTATCAGGAATTATCTACCACGAGTCACCATCCTTCATACACACATACTTAATACATGACTTGACTTTGCCATCGCTTCCTCGGACCGACCCCAACAAATTGCCGGGCCATTTTCCCCTCGTCTTTACAGCACTGATTTCTATACAGCCCACAGTTTTATAATCACTTGATGCGTAATTTGCTCTAATTTTGAATTTGCTGTTGAGTATCTCCCCCATTTAAAACACTCACCCTTAAAAGGCCTTACACATCCGCTTTTTGAGAGGACATAATTGTGCAGTAAACAGCGGGGTAATAAAAATAAAAGGGGAAGAAAAAAAAAAAAAAAAAAACTATTGTGGCTTTGGTTTAGTTCAACAACAAAAAGAGGTCAATGGGAGTTTAAACAGAGGCATGACTAACGACGTTGCTGTACGATACCACGCTGGACTAATAAATAAAGTTCCCTGTTGCTTTATCAATAGGGTATCACAACCATTCAACATATTTTCATGTTCATTTCTCAAAAAAAAAAAAAAAAGCTTAATTATTTTTTTTCTGAGAAACAGAAACAGTATGTAAAAAAAATAATAATAAATGAGAAAATGAAGTTCAAGACCCAGAAGAACGGACTTACAAGCAGGTTTAAATTGTATACGTAATTGTTAATAAACTAAAATTATCCGCTCGTGTTTGTGCCCTGCCTAACGAGCTCACAGTATGGCTATCACTCAGCTCGAGGCAATTAAAGGCTTGCCACCACAGATTTCCCCATGCAGGAAGTTTCACAGTCACTCCTCTCTCATTGTAATGTACACAATCCCATTTACATGTCTGAATGGACCCTTTTCATGTGTTTCTGAGCACAGAGTTCCAGGTCCTGAATGGGGAAATGCAAATTGGGTTGCTTGCTGGTCTATTATGTGTGTGTGTGTGTGTGTGTGTTTTCTTGCCTCCTGTACCTGGTGGTGGGAGTTTGGATGGAGGGGCATGTTCGTCCACTGCACCACACCTCCACCACACCTTTCATTATTCATTATTCTATGCACCTGTAAGGGCTTCGGGATACAATGTGGGAGGGGAAAAGACCCATGCTGACAGTGTAATTTAAGGAAATTCCAGTTCTGTGAGTGGAAACGCCTTGTTGATGAGAGAGCGACCAGTGGAGAATGGACAGACTGGTTTGAGTTGACAGGAAGTCTATGATAACTTAAAATATCCACTCTTTACAACTGTAGTGTGCAGAAACATATATCAGAATAGACAATAAGCCAAACCTTGAGGCAGATGAACTGCGATATCAGAAGACTATATCAGGTTCCACTCCTGTCAGCCAAGAACAGGAATCTGATGCAACAGTGGGGATCAGTTTCACATGATCAATGAAACTGATCGCCAGGTCTTTTCCCATTCTTCAACTGTCCAGCTTTCTGGAGGAGATCATCAGATTCTGAAATAGTCGAACCAGCAACGACTGTGCCAACTTCAAAGTCACAGAGATCACATTTTTCCTCATTCTGCTGTTTGATATGAACATTAACTGAAGCATATGCATGGAACTGCTGTCACATTATTGGCTGATTGGATAATTGCATGAATAACAAGGTGTACAGGTGTTTCTAATAAATTTGTCAGTGAAATAGTGTATATATGTGTGCTGTTGTATTTGGCACCAAGATGTAAGCAGCAGATACTTTAATTTTGTAAGTTGTGAGGTGGGCCTCCATGGATCAGACATTTTTTGTCCAGCACATCCCATAGATGCTTGATCGGATTGAGATCTGGGGAATTTGGAGGCCAAGTCAACAACTTGAACTCTTTGTCATGTTCCTCAAAACGTTCCTGCAGTGTGACAAGGTGCATTATCCTGCTGAAAGAGGCCACTGCCATTAGGGAATACCGTTGGGTGTACTTGGTCTGCAGCAATGTCTAGGTAGGTGGTACGTGATAAAGTAACAACCACATGAAGGCCAGGACCCAAGGTTTCTCAGCAGAGCATTGCCCAGAGCATCACACTGCAACTGCCGACTTGCCTTCTTCCCATAGTGCATCCTGGTGCCGTCTCTTCCCCAGGTAAGCGACGCACATGCATCCGGCCTCCACATTTTGTAAAAGAAAGCGTGATTCATCAGACGAGGCCTCCTTCTTCCATTGCTCCATGGTCCAGTTCTGATCCTCACATGCCCATTGTAGGTGCTTTCATCAGTAGACAGGGGTCAGCAGGGGCACTATGACCGGTGTGGAGCTACAAAGCCCCATATGCAACAAGTTGCAATGCAATGTCTGTTCTGGCACCTTTCTATCATAGCCAGCACTAACATTTTCAGCAGTTTGTGATACAGTAGCTCTTCGGTTGGATCAGACCAGATGGGCTCACGTGCATCAATGAGCCTTGGGCACCCATTACCTGTCATCGGTTCACCGGTTGTCCTTTCATGGAACACTTTTGGTAGGTACTAACCACTGCATACCGGGAACACTCCACAAGACCTGCTGTTTTGGAGATGCTCTGACCCAGTTGTCTAGCCATCACAACACATCAATTTTGAGAACTGACTGTTCACTTGCTGAGTAATATATCCCACAGCTTAACAGGAGCCACAGTAACGGAATAATCAGTGATATTCACTTCACCTGTCAATAGTTTTAATGTTATGGCAGATTTATTTATAAACGTTGTGTACTATGATTCATTTCTAACCAAGTAGACTATTATTACTGAAGTACACAGCAGTCACTTCCTGGATTATAGATGCAATAAAATCCAAGAACAAAACACTATAATTGTAGGGTAAGATGCACGATGAATTTGGATTCATACCAACATCAGCACACTGCTGTGGAGATTACTTTGGTAATCGTTATGCAACGTCCTCCCCTTTAACTAAATGGTGCAGGATTAAATAGAAGAATAATAGAGTTTTTTGCTTGGCTTCTGACAGACATTTCACAACCACAGTGTATTTAAAGTACTGTATATTCACTTTCTGGATTTATTCCAATATTGTACATTACAACTCATATCTGAACTCTGGTGCCAGTTAACTTGGATTGGAGGAAAAGCTAGTCTTAAAGTACATTTACTGTAGTCATTTAGGACTTTGATGTGTAAGAGACTTCTCATGGCATTAAGGCAAATGTCGAGTATTATTCATTAATCAAAGGACATTTGAAGTTCATTCTGAAAGACTCAGTTCATAAAGTCGTGGCACCAAACCCTGCGATGCTAGTAATCACCACTGCTATTCTACACGTACAGCAAAATATAATATTCATATTCAAATTTTAAACATATTTGGTTAGCCTTTTGTGAATAGTTTTTTCGTAGGTAAAGGAGCAGATCTAGAGGGCTCACAGGTGTTGTGGTAAACTGGGATGTTTGGCTCTTGTGTCGTCTACCTAGACACCTCCCCCCCTTTCTATATCCTGAATCTATATCCTGAATTGATATATTTCTGTAAAGCTGCTTTGGGACAATGTCCATTGTTAAAAGTGCTACACAAATAAAATTGAACTGAACTGAATAATATTCTACCATGAGTGAAATATGGCATTCTATACAATTTATAGAATTATAACACAGGTATTTAACCAAAATTCCATGTTTACAAATGTCTAATGTGGCTGAATGTGACGGAACAGTTACCCTTTAATACTTAACCATTAATGATTCATTCATGCCTGCATAACATAGTCTGATGAAAGCGCTATCTGCCCTCTTCCTCATACATGAGCTTACAGTGACTAGTGTTGCTGTGATTAACATGGGAATGAGAGTATGCCCCTCCCACCCAGAGAGCACAGCCACTTATTATTGATTAGACTAGAGAGAATAAATAAAATTAGAGTAAATAGGGTTAAAAAAAACAAAACAAAAAAAAAAAAAACAGTTAAAATAATTCAAATTTGTTTTGTTTTTAACTAATTAAATCAGAGAGGGTAAAAAATGTGAAAACTTTCCTTTCTGATGCAATGAGTCTAGCCCTGTGTCTAGTCTCTGGTCTCATGAACTTCCTTCAGCTAGGTAGTTTACATAAATGCATGAGATTGGATAAAGTCTAACAGAGGCTCTTTAATCATATGTTTTTTGGCACTGCTACAGTATTTTTTATAAGTATGTATTTCCCTGAAATATTTTGCTAGCTCTGCATCCAGACCACGGTCTGCATTTAACAACCACAGTTCTATTATATCATCACAAAATATTCAATTGGTCTAATAATATCACATAATGACATACTAAGTTGTGGTATGATTTTCAAATTTCTTGCTATCAAGAACTAAGAAAAAGAGCTCATGCCTAGTTTAACCGAGCACCTAATAATCTTTTATGGGTGACCACTAAATTTAACAAGGTTGTATTTTCTCTCTTCTTTAAACGAGTCTTCATGAGCTTCTCCCGACTGTTTGTTTAGTCCCTGTTTGGGACTGGAAGCATTTCTGAACCAGCGACGAGCAGCAGGTGAGGACCGTGAAACACTTTGAAGTCCAGAGCTGCTTATTGATCGTGTGCATATTCTAAAAACCAAAGGCTTCAAAGGCATGTCTAAATTCTTGTGTGTCCAAAACAGGCCAGGTTGTGACAGCGTGAACAAGAAAAGCAGCTGCTGTTTCTAGACGTCCACGATCCTTCCCCTACCTCAGCCCTTACTTCACACTTCACTTGTCCATTAGCTCCAGGCTACACTGCTCCGTTTGACCAGTTCACTGCTGCTGTCACTAGTCGCTAAATGTGACAATGCTGTAATGTGGACTATTCTGAATGACAGCTGTGTTCACGAATCAGAAATAAGTCCTACTGTCTTATTAAGACCTGTTTTAGATTGTATGATTATTACTAGATGATCCTTATAAAATCTTAGCTCAATGATAAAATATTCTCCGTGTCAAATTATACGATGAACTCTAGACCTACGATTCCAGAAAATGACGTCATTCTGCTTATGTCATCAATCATCAATCAGCTCTTATAGAAAAACAAACGTTATTCAAAGTGAGCTTGAGGTAATTAGCATGTTTTTCAGTCCATTAGCATGTTTCAATTACCTTTCACATTTGCCGTTATCATATTTGTAGCTATCCTTTTTTAGAGTTTTTCGTCATCCTCCTATTGCTGGCTTTAAAATGAGTACTTTAATCACAGCCAGAACTTTGCCGTTGACGATCTTTGGTCAGAATAACAATAAATCAGCACATTATGCATTCTAAGACAGTCGAATTCTTTTATGATGTGCGATTTATTTATTTTTTGTCTGATACAGCAAAAATCGCCTGGAAATTGTACAGCTTAAAGCTGGCTTTATGGTCTTTTGCAACTTTTTATTGCTTGGGTGCTGAAGTGACTTAATCCATATTCGAACAGGATTATTTACACTGGGTAACATCTGTAACATCTGCACATGTTCTTTAAAAGAAAACACTCATGTGAAGATGGCAGTGATACGGGATATGGGATGAGTAAATGAATGAAGGTTTGTTTTTGGTCATATGTTGTTTTCTATGCATTCAATGCAACATTATTGATCATTTATGATTCTATTTATTTCTTTGGCACCATCTAAGCTTAGATGATGAAGAAATTTGTCATTTGTCAATAATATATAAATGATCATTCATTTATTTTTTAGAAATCTAAAATGTACATGATATTGTGACATACTACAGTATATCACTATAATGTGGCTTTATACCTGTAGCAGTTACCGTTTAATCAGCCTGTGGAATCGTAATTTTCTGCTTAATTTAATATACACTAGATATACATGCTAGCTGACTAAATACAGTGAGTAGCAGTAGTCCAAAAAAAGTTGTTTTTTTTCCAACAAAAGAGGCAGCATCTGCCTGTATAAGCATCTACATGTCTGACTGGATGTGACTAAAATGACCAGAGCACTGCAGTTGTTGTTTTTTAATCAATAAACAGTAGGTTATTGGGTCTATAATTTTCTCAGAGGAATAAGGAGAAAACCACAGACAAGGCCAGTCAGGGTAGCAATAAAATCCCAGAGTAGCACCTGTAAATATTGGAATTAACCCAAATCCTTATGTAAATTTAATCCCATCCAAATAGGGTTACAGCCTTTATTCACAATAGTAATAATAATCTACAATGCACTTCAACTGTGTGTACAGAGATTCAGAGATAAACTAAAATAAAAGCCCACTCCCAACTAACAACTGTAGATTAGCAAAGCTTTTTCTGAACAGAAAGTTTATTTTTCCCAGCGTCCCAAGAACTTGTTAAAATAAACATTCCTACAACATCAGTGCAACGTTTTAGTTGTAAGAACATGAATGCTACAGTTTCCATCATGCTATTTTCTGTCTAGTTAGAACATGTTGATTCATTTTCTAGACCAGCAGCTCTGATATTAGTCCTGTCTGCCATTCAAATCTTAGGTCTATATTGTAAATTTGCAAGCTATGGTTTGTTTTTTTGTCTTTTTGTCTGTTTTTTTTTAACTTCAAGAAAGGAAAAAAATGAGAGTCTGAAAATAATGTAAGTTATAACAGTAACTAGCTTATCTTGTGGATGTTCCACGGCATCAAATGTAACTAGAAACGTTTAAAAGCATGATGTGCTGCTGATTTAATAAATGAAAAATAGTAATCGTTCGCTTCAATAATTCACTTCACGCTGGTAACTGTAACTCTGCCACATCACGCCACTCTGTCACTGATTAGTTTCCTGTAACCGCACACACACAAGGGTTTCATTCCTTTCTTGGGTGCACTGATGCCTGTATTTCTATGAGAAATTTTCAAATAATTTTTATGAAAAGTCTAGCTCGTTACAAAGTGGCCGTGCAGCATCATTCATAAGATGTTCACAATAGTACAAAGCCCCCTAAGTGTTCTCCTCTATACACTCGTTCGCAGATGAGCCGTGACCCGCAGACACGTATCGACGAGTCGCTGTTGCGTTTTGAATATAAGGTCATGTGAACTGTATTGGCCTGAGAGACACCTGCAGTGACACAGGTACGAACTGGCATCCAGAGCTACAACAAATCCTGTATGAGGTTCAATACTACATCGACGTGCTTGTCCAGTAGTGTGCGCATAGCAGTGTGGAAGTTATGCTTCAGTCGTGTTGCTGCATCATGTTATTGTGTGTTTGTGTGAAGAGAATCAGCAGGATACGCCACTGTCTCGTGGCACTGTTATATTGTTTGCGTGAGAATCGTGCCTCATCATAACCTGGACATCATCGTGTCCTGATTTGAACTCGTTTCCTCTCTCTCTCTCTCTCTCTCTCTCTCTCTCTCTCTCTCTCTCCTGTCAGCTTTCCTTGATACACAATCTCTGCTAAGTGTTTGTGAAGTGAAGACTCCAAATTCTCATTTAGCTTCTCCAAAAGATTAGAACTGTTTACTTCTAAAGTTAAATGAGTATGTATCCAGGCATTTAATTGATCTGTGAGCAAAAGCTTACACTTTTCTGTTTTGCTCAGGACTTTTTTTTTTGTATTTCACTCGCCACATTTACACGCAGAGAAATAATCTGTTAGTAATTCGACCGTTTGTTCAATCAGAATAAAGCGTTTGATTGAGGCAGAACTTGAACATGGTATTTGAAGAAAAGAAAAAACATAAAACGTAAAAAGCTTTTGAATAAAATCGTAAAATAATGAAATATGGCTCAAACAATGGCTTTTAACATTTGTAACATTAGAAGGTGAGTGAAGGCATTGTAGTGATGCATAATGTATGCAGTTCAGATTCTTTTCCACAGTAATTTGCTGATTCATGAATGTGAAAAACATGAATGTGTAGATACAAAATGTGAAACAACTCTTCTGCTGTTATTCATTTCGTCATCTTGCTGTCCTTTCAATAATTAGACATCGATGAGGTTTTGTTGCTACAGAAATTAAAAAGCTGAATACAAGGGTTTCCTGAGTGGTGGAAGAGAAAAGCCGTCACCTTATCGCCTTAACGAATTAGCAAGTTCGAATCCCGATGTTGCCACAGCGATCCTTGGCTGGAAGTCCGAGAGAGCAAAATTGGCCGTGCTCTTTGGGTGGGAGGGGCATATTCTCTCTGCCCTGTCAATCACAGTGATACTAGCTAATCATGGACATCCATGAGCTCTTGTATGTGGAAGAGGATAGCACTTTTACACAGCATGAGCAGCAGTTTGAAAAGATGTGGTTGGTGGCTTCACACGTCTGAGAGGAAGCACATGTTACTCTTCACTCTCTCCGGTTGGTAGCTGGAGTATGATAAGGGAGAGATGGCGGGTGGGTGAGACCATATTAGGGAGAAAATAAGGGGGGATCATATAAATAAATAAATAAATAAATAAATAAATAAATGGTAATGGTGACACTACACCTTGCGTGGCAGCTGTGGCTCAGGTGGTAGAGTGGGTTGTCCTCTAATCGTAGGGTTGGTGGTTCGATTTCCACATGACTCCACATACCGAAGTGTCCTTGGGCAAGACGCTGAACCCCAAGTTGCTCTCGATGGGAAGTTAGTGCCTTGCATGGCAGCTCTGCTACCACTGGTGTGTGTGTGAATGAGACACAGTGTAAAGCGCTTTGGATAAAAGCAGTACATAAATGTGCCATTTACCATTTTGCTCATAAGCTTGGATCAAACTGCACATAACATCCATTTAGGATACGTATGGATTCATATGGATTGGCAAACTTCTTTGCACTTCTTCTCTAAATATTGGGAGGTGTTGTAAGACTTTTATACGAGGCTGCACTCTTGAACCTGAGCAAAATTATGATGCAAAATTAGCATCCCTTAAAACAGCAGGGGTGCATTTACTTCTGCACTACATCTGTGTTTTTTTCCACACTACTCACGAGTCACATGAAAGGGAGAAGAAGAGAGAGCGACATTGTTCTCTGTCTTTTCCAGTCCTCCCACTCAAACATGGCCATTTTACTACAAACATCCTTCAAAGTCTTTCACTCGGCTGAACGATACGCCTCCGAGGATCCACGTTTTGTTAAGTGTATTGTTAGTTTATTCACGAGGAGTGTCCCCTCGCCTTAATGTAAGTAAACACGCAGTGAAAGTAAAACGTGTTTTCCAGTATTTATCGCTTCTTCTGAATGGCTCTGAATGAGTGATAACATCTAGACGAGGTGATGGAGAAAGACAGCTGACTTTTGGGTGGGGGAACCCGAGAGAACACCATATTCATCCTGGCTTTTCTTAAAGCCCGATACAAAGCACACAATGTACCTAGTGACCCCAAAAATCCTCTTTGATAAGGTCTAAGGGTTGTTGTCATGCTTTATAGACTGTTTGCTGTTCGCAAAACTGGGGCTTACAGAGACTTCTGGAGTCCTCTACAAGGAAAATGTGAACATTTGTTGCAATGATATGGAATGTTGTATAACCTTAAGCTTTTTTTTTTTTAAAGCTTCCCCATTTTAGGTTAGGGAGACTTATGAACTTTTGACTCCCAGTACATTTAATCTCACGTTTTCTCGGTGTTCCGGGAACACTTTCTACACGAAGTAAATAATGTTGTGTGAGCAAAATTATTATATAATAACATTGTGAAGCAAACCATTATTACATTTTATACCCCCCCAATTCCCCC
>JANDJT010000001.1:32637512-32648631 GCA_024331685.1 Stegophilus panzeri | reverse complement strand
TACTTATAAGAAATACTTGTGAAAAATATGACACAAAATTAAACTTAAAAAACTGTACATTTAATAGGGATTGGTTTAAATAAATCTCACTTTACTTAGAGCTCACAAATACTACTTATTTATTGTCTGTAATCATGTGTTCTCGTTAAGGAGAAGTAAATTAATAGTGTTACTTATTTCATAAGTAACAAGAAAAGTTTGATTTAAAAAAAATGAGGAAATGAGCTATGCCATTTCTAGAGAGTACCAACTTTTTCATAAAATAAATCAAATCAAATAAATAAAAATAGGTCTCACATGAGTATCTTAGACCTTTTTGGTGTACACAGCTTGCAATAAAGTGCAATGCATTTTCATTAATAGTTTTAACCAAGTGTATAATGCCTTATAAATGTATTATAACATGCTAGGAATGCATTTCTACATTACTGTAGATATGACCTTCATAGAAAGTGTTACTGATGTCAGAATAACTGGATGATGATGATGATGATGATATTGAAGACCACAACGGGGATGATTCTCTTTCCAGAAAAGTCGTCTCTATCAGCAGGGCTGCTTTTTTTACACAGTAAAAAAGTCAATGAGTCCCATAACATCATCACCGCTAAGCGATATTGATATTTACTAGCCGTCTCTGTCGTGTTTTCCCATCGTTCTCCTCGGCTTATAAAGACTTCAGGACTCAAGCTGGGCCACACTGGAACTCAATACGACACATGGCGTGTGTCTCCGTGGAGGTTCTCGACTCAAGTGGAACCTGTCTAGGGAATATATAGCGCTGTCTATCAGAGTCGAGAAGATGATGTCACGGGTCTGGATGGGTCTCTGAGGAGCGGTGAAGTCTAATCTAATCTCGAGGGGTCCGGATTCACTTCACATTTGGAAAGGTGAGGGAGAAGAAAAGTCCCTTAACTGCCTGTGTAATCTCATGAGTGTCACTCACGTCGTTCGCGTTTGCGAGTGGAAGTGTTCAGGTGTGAAGGGGAAAAAAAACTTTCTGAAGTCAAATTCAGAACTTTCACGGTGACAAACATCTGAAACCTGTATCTAATGACAGCATGTTCATTTCTAAACATAGCCACGGAATTTGATTTGTCTTTTATTTTCTTTTTTTTTTTTTTTTTTTTTCCAGCTCCAGGTGCAAATCTCTTACACACTCAGGTTTAATCTTAAATTCTGACAGGTTGTGATTTGTCTAATCTCTAAATTGAGCGTGCTACGTGGGAAAAGCGCTTCCTGTGAAGTCGTGCAACATTTGACATGTCGTTAAACTCAGGTTTTACTCCCATTTTAAACAGCTTTGGTTTTCCCCAGCAAAACACTGCTCCCTGTAAAATAAATAACTGTATTTAATGAGATATGAAATGCTTATGAATGCCTTCGCTCTTCACGGGTAATTGGAGCTTGTCACCCAAAGCATTTGGTGATATATAGGAGGTGGTGGTAGGTTTTTCACATGTGAGACTTTTTATATTTATACGTATATCTACAGTGTGTATGGGGTTTTTTTTTAGCATGTGGATGTCACCAGATCTGGTATAAATGAGCTAGATTAAAAAGACATCAGGATAAGATTTCATTATTGGCAGCAGATTCTTTTGGATTTTTGTGTAAGAAAGCAGCAAAGATAAAAAAAAAAACACATCCAATAGAACTCGGAAGAAGAATTGAAGCTGAGGCTGATTTCTTTTTAGGCCAGAGTGTAGGTTCATGCAGCCAATCAGTGACAGCCATGTCACAGAGTGACACGCCCATAAGATTTGATCTTTTTCAGCCTACTTTTGCTAATTTTGTTTACTCGATCATACTTATTTTTTCTCCCTATAATGTCTTTGGAGGACAAATTGAAAGCTAATCAAAGTAGAAATTACTGCACAAAAGGACACATGACAGAACCATAAGCTGGGTGGGTTTTTTTTTTGTTTGTTTGTTTGTTTGTTTGTTTGTTGGTTTGTTTTTTGGTCTGAATAAAAGTAATACAACTTTTTTGTTTATTATTGGAAACATGGCATGAATCCAGGACAGCATGCCATTAGCTATGTTTACATCACATAGTGTTTATGCGAATTTTGGGATATTGCATAAAATTTTTTAAAAAAAACATTGGCTGGAAACACCAGATGCGAATAAAATCTACAAAGTGGGCATAAAAAACATATGCTTTCAAACGAGCCGGATACTTTTTTTTATTCGATAAGAAAACGTTTGCATAAACTACGATGAAAACACATTTACCAAATAAATTCCTCGACGCGCGTAAAAAAAAAAAGTCATATGACTTTGCCTCAACAAATCATGTGATTGGACGATTGGCTCCGAAAAGTAAAAATGGCAGAGGGCGAGAGGTACGTTTGGATAGGTGACTTTGCGTCTATCTTTTGGAAGGAAACGTTTGGACGTGCGTTACTCGCAAATATTTTACGCCATATTCCAATTATTCGCATAAGTTAAATTCGCAAACTTGGATGGAAACATAGTAATTGATGAGACCAACCAGCTAGCTCTCACGATATAAAGTGAGAGTGGCGTCTTTGGGATCTATTTTCATTAGAGGAGCAAAAATAAACCGAACATTTGGCCATATTGTGTCCGAAATGCCACTTATTCGATATCCATTTCTTGTTTATAGAACTGCTGTATAAAAGCAATATCGCAATATATAATCGCACTCTTGCTCAAGTGATATTGCTTAATTAGATTGTAGATTTTTTTTTTTTCCTGATTTGAATATCATGACGAGCCGTGACTGCACTGGAGCATAAGAATGATCGACAAAGCATCGAAATATGACGGGACATCCACGCATCGGTTCCGTCTTACTGACACGCATTGAGTTGAGAATGCTTGTGGAATAAAAAAAATAAAATAAAAAAAAAGAGTGAAGGAAATAAATAAATAAATAAGATGGAAACTTTCCAATTTAGGTAACATCTGCATCCGTGGCTCTCGCTGAGAAATGATGTTCAAGGGAAACATTATGTGCACTTTCCCGGCTGTTGCTCCTGCTCCTGTCCCAGTGTTTCCTTTCAGTGTGTGTGTGTGTGTGTGTGTGCACATGTCCTGCCTCATTACCTCCTCCTAAACTCTGCTGCGTCTGAACATTCCTCTCTCTAGCCTTTGCTTTACCGTAACACTCTCCTACATTTACTCTCTCTTCCTCAAAGAGCAGGCTGCCATTACCAACGCAGAATTTCATTTGCATTTCGCCGCAAGAACGATGCCGCAATAACGTTCACGCCTGCCATCGACTAGCATTTCGGTACCATATGATCGAGCATCCAGTGGGCATCCAGTGGCTTTTGACATGCTGCTCAAATAAGCTAGAAAAAAAAAAAATAACTACACTAGAGCTCTCTAGTTCGCTCGGAAAGATAACAGCAATCTCACTTGAGATGTAGGTAAGGAAGCGTATCAGAGGTTCCTGTTGGAGATGTCACATAAGTGTCTGTGTTTGGCCAGATTAGCAGAGGTCATGCCATGCTAATGAGAATCATTAGCAAAAAAAAAAAACCACACATGCTAATTGCTGCACTTATGAACCAGGCAGCACATCACGAATCAAAAAGGTTAATTACAATTGCGCCTTGGTTTGATATCGGACCAGTCTTTTGTTCCCTCGCTCTGATCTGTCTTCCTCGTTTTTTTCCCCCAAGATACAAAAAAAGGTCTTCATCCAGACATGACTGCCTGCATGTTTCTCGATAAGCTTCAGGCACTGACAATAGCCGATTACTTTCGTTCCTAGGAAGTGCTGTAATTAGCAAAACGCCATCAAGCACAAGAGTTAACACCACTGAGGAATTTCTTCTTCTCCAAAGTTTTTTTTTTTTTTTATCGCGCTTCTTTCTTCTCACCCCGAAGGATTTCACTAGCTCCGCCAGCCTGTTAGCGCACCCCCTCCTTTCCAGTAAAATGAAATTTGTTTAGATGCTGTGCAACATCAACAGAGCAACAAAAAAAATTAACAATATGCTAGCTAATTATGTTAATGCTCAATTTCTCGCGCGGTGGTGGTGGTGGTGGTGGTGATGGTGATATGTTTGCTACAGCAAAGGAGGCATTCCGATTCGACTTTATCATGCACTGGCCATAGGCCAAGGATCTACACACGCCGCGTCTCACTGTTCACCTGAAGGCAAGAAAGGAACTGCCTCATCCATCGTTTGTGAAGCCATTACCGAACATGCGGAAAGAAGACAAATATTGCTGCAGATGCTCAACTTTCTGCAAATGAGCGTCTTCCAGTCAGCTGTCTCCAGCCATGCTGGGGCATTCGAGTCGGAGAGATATGATCCTCGCTAATGTAAAATGTTTGTGCGCCGTTACCACCTACAGTCAGCCTGCTTGTTTATTAGCAAATTATCTAATGTGCCAAGAATGACAAGAAATATGAGTTTGAGATCGGTTTTTAAAGAGTGTGATTGTATTTCATTGCATTACCTGATGTCTTGATCAAGGATTGGACTGGAATGGTTGACCTTTGAACCTTTCGACACTGTGTGACATGATTCTGACAGACAGACTGTATGGCATGCTGTCCCGGTGAGTTTGAGAAACCAACACCAGCGTATATACGGCAGAAAACACACAGACAGTCTGCCGCCACTTTGAGCTAATCGCCGCCCGTACCACCCGATACTGTCTGTATCGCATTACACCCGTCTTATATATACTGTCTGTGTGTGTGTGTGAGATGGAGAGTGTGATACAGACAGAGTGAGTGTGTGGTTTGGACCGGCCATCTGGGAACCTTCAGTCAACTATCCAGCATTGTCAGGGTTGCGTTATTATTTTATATTTTTTTTACGCCAAATTTGTTTTAAAGCAAATAATCAGAATTGAATAAATTTCTGCAAGCATACTGTATGCTATGGCAAACAAAGGGAAAGCGTAACTGCAGACAATGGGCCTGATTTATTATGCGGGACACAAACGGATTTCTGTGTAAATCATTCGTATAAATTGTTTACACTGTGAATGTGGTATAGATGACAATTTAGCAAATTCAGAAAAAAAAAACTTTCATATCCTACAGTACTCCTCTTTTTGAGTGTGTGTAACCTTACACATAAGAAGTCTAATATAACTAATATATATAACTAATATAAACCTCGACTGATCGACTTCGAAGCTTATAAATTTGTGATGAGTTGCTGCGTTTTATGTACTAATTATGCCATCAAGTTCAAATGGTAATTTATTTCAAATACACACACAAATTAAACATTTTTCATATAGGCCTAACCGGCATGAAGGAAATTTTACAGTGATCTTGTAAGAGCCAATTCAATGTTCTAGACACCTTATATATATATATATATATATACATACAGTTGTGGTCAGATGTTTACATACACTCAGAATAGACATGAATGTCATGGCGATATTGGGCTTTCAATAATTTCTCCAAACTTTACTTTTTCTGGGGCAGAATGATTGTACATCTTTAATAAAAAAAAATAATAATAATTTGGTTCACAAGTTTTAATTCATTTGGGGTTTTCTGTAAGCAACACGGGACCAATATTATACATACAGGGTCAAACATATACATACAAACACTTAGATTATTAATTCAGTGGTGCTGAAAGTTCCAAAATGTCCTTTAATTTGCCAAGACCAAGGCATCTTCATTTCCTGTTAGTGATCATGATTGACTACAGCTGGCAGATTCTCTGTGCGAACATAAAAAGGGTTTGTTTGACAGCACTCATTGGATTGGCCAACACACAGTGCTATGGAAAAGTCCCAGGAGCACAGTGCAGATCTGAAAAAGAGGATGTTGGATTTAAACAAGTCAGGAATGTCTCTTTGAGTCCTTTCTAAACAATTGCAGATTAAGAGATCATCAGTTCAAACAATTGTACGTAAGTACAGGTTATTGGAAACTGTAGCCACTTTGCCAAGGTCTGGAAGAAGACACAAACTGTCATCCTCAGCTGAGAGGAAATTGGTTTGGATGGTCAGGAAAAACCCAGGAACCACCAAGTCACAGGTCTGCCATGAACTGGAAGCTGCTGGAACATCAGTGTCACTGTCTACAGTCAAGCGGGTTTTACGTCGCCATGGACTGAAAGACTGCCGACCAAGAAAGAAGCCCTTGCTCCAAAATCGACACCTTCAAGTCCATATGAACAAAGAAATAGCCTTCTGGAAGAAAGTTTTATGGTCGGATGAGACAAAGATTGAGTTGTTTAGCCACAACGAACTGAGGTATGTTTAGCGGAATAAATGTGAGGCATTCAACCCCAAGAACACTGTACCAACTGTTAAGCATGGTGGTGGTAGCATTATGTTCTGGGGCTGTACCAACTGTTAAGCATGGTGGTGGTAGCATTATGCTCTGGGGCTGTTTTGCTGCCAGTGGAACTGGTGCATTGCACAAAGTGGATGGAATATTGAAGAAGCAGGACTACCTTAGAATTATTCAGCATAATCTCAAACCATCAGCCAGACAGTTGAAACTTGGACACAATTTGGTGTTCCAACAGGACAGTGACCCCAAACACACATCAAACCTGGTTGTGGAATGGATAAAGCAGGCTAACATTAAGCTGTTGGAATAGCCCTCGAAAATCCTGATCTCAACCCTATCGAAAATTTGTGGACTGTGCTTAAAAGGCGAGTCTGGGCTAGGAAACCAATACATGTCATTGAACGTTACCAATTCTGCCCAGAAAAGTGATCAAATGGCTACCAAAAGCATCTGCTCGAGGTAAAACTTGCTAAATTCAACTAAATATTAGGTGTGCTGTATGTATATTTTTGACCCTGTATGTATAATTATGACCTTGTGTTGATTACAGAAAACCCTAAATAAACTAAAACCTGTGACCCAAATTCTTGCTTTTGTTTTTATTAAAGATGTATATTGTACAATCATTCTGCCCTAGAAAAAGAACAGTTCAAAGAAATGATTGAAAACCCAATATTGCCATGACATTCATGTTCATGATGAGTGTGTGTAAACTTCTGACCACATTACATACATTATATATATAAAATTTCTTTACTTCTTGTATTTATTTCTATATTTATGTATGTTTATTCTTATGTTTTAATTCCTGATCTATTAGCCACTCCTACCTATTTAAAAAGAAGTTGTACTTGTTTAAAGACTTCTAGCCTCACACACTGATGAGTAGGAACTTCTCCTGCGTTATAGATAAAAGGAAAGGTCATTTTGGGCCTTGTCTCTAAAGTTTGTTTGTTTGTTTGTTTTTGTTTGTTTGTTTTAATACTTTTTGTGTCAAACCATTTTCTTCTTTTTTTGTCCTCACTTATAGTGTGCTGGATGGATTCACCTCTGTAATTTCTCTCCATATTTTGGCCTTTTCAGGTGCTGTATCTCCGCTGGATACGCTACTAAATAATAGTTGTTTTTTTTTCATTCTTGCAGATGTGCGTCAAAAGTACTTCAACTTCTGTCAACTTCGCTTTCCACTCCGTGAACGCGGCCTTTTATGGAGTTTTGTGGGCGTCACCAAACACAAATCAGCTGTGGCATGCGTGCAGCTGGTACATACACACATGAATACGAAGAAAATACAGCGTTTATGAAACTTTTGTCATTGTTTTGTTCAGTTTGGCTTACGCAAACATTTACAATCAACTTTACTTAAAGATTGATGAATGAGGTCCATTGTGTCTATGATGTACAGAAACATTTCTTTTGTAAGATTATATTGGAGGAGGAAAAAGGGGATTATGGGGCCGATAATGTCTGTACCAGGTGATGATAAATATTGTGCATTGCAGATACTGCAAATCAGAAATGTGTACACACCACGGCCAGCTTCCCACATAAAGACAGAGAGAAATGAGAAATGGTAATAAATACGTTCCTAGTCCATTTTTTGGGGGGCTAGATTCAGGTCTTTACAAGCTGTACTTCTGGCATTAACAACATTTTATCCTACAGCAGAAAGACTAAGATCCTAGGTACAAGTCTAAAGGATCCAGACGAGATTAAACACTGAATCAGAGTTGATTCCTGGACATGAACTGTTTTTGTGAATTAAATCTTCGTGTCCATGTGAGAGCATCCACAGCAGCAGAAGACGTATCAGGATGAATCAGGCAGGTTCAGAGGGCGAGAGGAGACATGGCAGGAAAAGCGCGTCAGGATCAGGAGTTCATGTAGAGTACAGCTCGAAGGAGAAGTGTTGTTAGCTTTAAAATGAGCAGTGTAGCAATTAGCACATCTGTTAATATCAACTCTAACATGTAAGAAGAATCTGGTCTTATGACATTTTTGGACACTAAGCCAACCGAGACCTTTCACACAGTTTGAAACCTGTACATTTTATATAGATAGAGTTGTGTAAGTTGTTGGTTGTTGCGTGGCTGCTAATGGAAATGCACACACACACACACACACACACACACACACACACACACACACACACATGTTCTTTTTTATTGTTAATCAGCATTTACTGCTCATAAAATATAAAATATCATAAAATGCTGATGTCCTGAATCCATTTTCGTTTTAAACCGGGCGTTTTTGCAACTACGGCAAGTTTTATATACCAGGAGTGGAACATTTCTGCATCCTTACCATAACACTGGCCAAAACACTCCGAGGCACTGCGATCTCAGGAAAGACATTCTCACTATTTTGAATTATAAATGACATGTAGCATGCTGTGCTACATTAGCTTTAGCACAAAATGTCATATTGTCGAATATTAAATTCAGTTCAATTAAATCAAAACACGATAATCATCAATTTTACGGCGAGCACATAAAAAATATCCATATCAAAATAATATAAAAAATATTATATTTACATATATGTTTATATTTTATTTACAAAAAATTTATACTTCATATGTTTTGTTTGTTTGTTTGTATTTTTTGTGAATCCGGGTCAACTAGATTAGGTTCTTCACTCTTTTGTGCTTTAATTAAAAGAAATTTAGCTAGGGTTATGGTAAAGATGCAAAACTTTGACATTTGGGGGGGGGGCTTAGGAATCATATTCAATAACTCAAGAACTGATCAACAACAGCATTTATTCCGATTTTTATTAGTTAACCCTGTATACAGTGAGAGTTGCATCGGAAAGAGTTTAATTATATATTAATTATAGAGTATACACTTTAAATTAAAATTAAAATGTCTTTACAAATAAACAGATTTATCAAATAAATATTTGGAAATTTAAAAAAAACAATTATATGTGTTCATATTTTATTGTTTAATTTCATTTTATACTCTGATTTATAATTTAAGCAATTGCTTTTTATGCATCTGGAGATTAAAATCACGTGTGAGACATGAACAAAACTGGATTTTTTTTATTTTTTAATTTTTTTTATGTGAAATTAGTTATGACTAACTGGTTACATTTTGTTATTTGTTTGTTTGTATTGTTTTGTTTTTGTTTTTTAAGGTCAACTTGTAAAAATTGTAGTAGTTGTTCAACCCATACCTTCTTCCATAATTACAAATGATTCAAAAAGTTATTGAAATAAATACACAATGCACAGTGTATAGAGTGGCATTAGCGTGTACAGTAGGTGTATGGACAGAGTTGTTTTTATGTGTATTAGTGTTATACCTATACATCTTCACTTAAAACCAGATATGGATCTATGAATTTGTTGGAATCGCAATCCCGAGCTTGTGCTTGTCTCCTACCTCGTGTCTGTATGAAAACTTTACCAGAGACAGCAGGACGTCTGACACAGATGAGGCCTTGTAGACTCCAGTAGTGCAAAAGGTCATTAAGGCCTTGCCTTTAACCCACTTCTCATTCCGCACTGCACATTATAGGCTTTTCTCATGGCATGCCATGATGGAATGACATCAGGTTTGTATTTCTAACCTAGGTCACATACACACATAGATATGCACACGGGTTAGGGAGTGTCCTCTTAGGAAAAAAGAGGGAAAAAAAACCCACACGAGGCACAGTAAAAGTTGTGTGTGGCTGTCTTGGAGCTTTAACGGTCCTCCGTAGGGCGTCCCGCAGAGCTGGCTCATATTTATATTGGCAATATATGCGAGAGGATTAATCTCGTAAAAACCTGACGACCACACAAAGCCCTGGGTAACATGGAGGACTGTGTGTTTGGGACGGCCGCTGTTATTTATGCTGTGTGGATAGGGATGAAATCGTCCTCTCGCCCCCTCTCGCTCTCTCTCGTCCATTCTCTTTAGCTTTCTGTCAATATTTTCCTTCCGTCTAGTTTATTGCAATCCGTGGACTTGGACTTTCAATTTTTAAGATTACTTAAGAAGTCGTGGTACAGCAACGATGTGTTGTTTGGTTTAACAGACAGTACATCTGAGCCAACAGCCTGTCCATTTTCTATTGCTTGTTTCTTTTAAGTCTCACTTTTTTATGTTCGGTTTTATCTTCTTCCCGCAAAAGGGACTGTCCCCATGCAGTCGTTTTAAAAAATAAAGCACATTAACGTGTCCAGATGCAAAATGGAGGCGCATTTTAATTTCACCCTCTCTGACATTAATGATCATTATGGAATGAAAAAGTGAGGTTCTCAAGGAACGCAACAGTATCCCATGACCTCTGGAGAAAAAGAAAAAAAAATTCAAAAAAAGGACAAAGGTCATATCTAAATGTACGATTTGTCATTTTTTGTCAAAACAAGTACACGTATCTTACTATGCTGTCCGAGTGCGTGCATGCGTGTAGGCCCAATATATTTGAAATAAAAGCACAATTGTCGCTAAAAACCGGATGCAAGTCAATGTTCTATATTGAAAATAAATAAATAACAAAGTATTTTTTTTTGCAATTCGAGATAAATAAACTTATTATATGACTTAAACACATTACCCATTAGAAAACCGCTGTTCTCAAGCGCAGAGCGTTACTTCGCGACTTGGCCTGGTGTGTGTGAAGCGACGATCTGAGCTACAGCGTGTTGGCAATTAGCCTCTTCCTTCACAGAACATCTTGTCATCACAGCTTGCCCTTAATGAGATGGATTGTGGAGATCGTTTCTAGCGTCACCGAGAAAAGCCTCCAGATAAAACACGCTCTTTCTGCTGAAAAAAAAAAAAAATGTAAAAAAAAAAACACAAAACAAAAAAAAAAACGCTTGCTTTTTTTTTTTTTTTTTTTTTTTTTTTTTTTTTTTTT
>JANDJT010000001.1:32595927-32612528 GCA_024331685.1 Stegophilus panzeri | reverse complement strand
TTGAACTCACCTGTTTCCTGTTGAACTCACCTGTTGAACTCACCTGTTTCCTGTTGAACTCACCTGTTTCCTGTTGACGCTCATTTACTTCTGAGTATTTATGTCACTTCATACACAACATATCTTTGCGAGGGTTTGTCATTCCGGTGTGCGTTTCATTTCTTTCTTTTCTTTGCATGTTATGGTTATGGTTTCTGTGAATTTGATTCCTCTGTTATTTTTTGACCCAAAGTTGAAAAACATTGTATACTTGTATTTATCTGCCTCTGCATTGTGACATCACTCATGCATATAAAGGTTTAACATTAGTATATTAGTTGATAATGTAGTTGCTTGATTTGGAGAGCAGAGCTGGTTGACCCAGTAGAGCATTTCAGAAATGAACCACTTTAAAGAAAATATATAGAAATTATAAATGCAGCTGCGTACTGTATAGGTACTGAATATGTAATAAGTTTCCCTGATACTATTACTATTATATACTGTATATCATCACCTTGTAATATAATAATCCATTGCTAAACCCTAACAGTTTTAACCCTCCTATCTAATATCACCAACCTCCACCAACTGCTGGAGAAACATCAACTGATGTTGAGTCCAAAGTTAATAAAGACATATCTTGGTGTAATCTGAAGATTCTGAGACAAAACAGCCATCCTCCTGTTAGAGATTCAACTCAGCGGTCACAAAGAACTCTGTAAAGTATGAAGGAGTGTGTTGATGCAGGCCGATCCCGACAGCAGACATCCTCCCTTGGCGCCCTATCTTAGCTGGTTGGGCATTGTGTATGTGTGTGTTTGTGTATCACCATCATTAATTAGACAGCGAGCAGAGGATGGTTTTGGAGTGGAGTGGTGTCTTTCACTAGGGAGGTGGATAATTAGTTCTCAGCTTGGCATTTCATTAAGTGTGTGTCGGGGAAGTGTGAGCCATCCAGCTGCTCTGTGGGCGGGGTCTACAATACACCACTTAAAGAAAGGTATACACAATTATTATAAACGATGTAAAATGTTTAAGCTAATGTTATACATCACTAAAGATTTGAACTTCCCAAAAACAATTTATGACTAAGTTTCTCTCTTGCTTCAGTGTTTAATCACCTGGATACTGTAGATTTGTTCCTAAGAACTACTGCTGTAATCACAAAGATTACTGTCCTGTGCTCATCCCAGCGCTCTTATTCTTAGGCCCTGTTTACACCAGTGAGAAAACGATCCTCGTCCACACTGGCGTTTCCGCTGTGTTTCAGAAACGATCTCTGTCCAAACTACACGAACAAAAACACATGTCACATGACCATTCATGCACACTGGGTATATGCGCACATACAAGTGTAAACAGGAAGTTGGTTGCTAGTCCAAACCAGCGTTCCATGTAGGGCTTACGCCGCTTGAAATAAGATTTGTTGGTGATCGCTCTAATTGTAGCTCACCTCTTGCACATGTAGGCAACTTGCCCCTCATGTGGTAGGGGCTTGACGAATCAGGGAAGGATATGCAGTGATCCAGAAGACCCAATATGGGGGCGAATATGGGCGGAGCCACGCCTTAATTTTCAAAAGTCTCCATTTTGGTCTGTTTACACTGAAACGCGAGCCCAGAGTTTTCAAACTAAATTGGGGACTTAGGCATTTCTGAAAGTCTCCATTTTCGAGGGTCGAAAACCGTAGCAACAGTTATGTGTTTTAAAACGAAAACGCATTAGTGTAAACAGGGCCTTAATCTGCCCATACTCAACATCCTTTCAACACACGATTTGTACTAATAATGTTTGTCATTACATGCCTACACCTGTATACCATATGATTTATAATCCCACCAACAGGTGTTACCCAGATGAAGACGAGTTCCGAGTTCCCTTTTGAGTCTGGTTCCTCTCAAGGTTTCTTCCTCTTGTCATCTCAGGGAGTTTTTCCATGCAACTGTTGCCTCTGGCTTGTTCAGTAGAGATCTAAATCTACATCTGGATCTCTTAAGGTTCGTTTTTCTGGAGAAATCCCTAAAGGTAGAACCCTACTGCAGAGAATGTCAGAATATAGGAAGCTGAGAACTCTTGACTATTCAAAGAATCCTTGAGGAACCTAGTTAATACAGCACTGGCATGAGTGCAGTCAATATATAACCAGAGTTTCTGTTCACAGATTAGGATAATCTTGCAATACAGTACGTGGGCCAATGCTTATGCAAGTGCAGATCAACACACATATACGGTACATAGATTACAAAACAAGCAGAAGAGAGAGGGAGAGTTAACCAACAAAGTAAATTAACTGATTTTCCATAATGTACAACTTCTCTAATTTCGTACTTGTATGCCAGAAACCCATAAAGACCTTTGGGAGAAAACTCATGAAATTCACTGACAAACATCAAAACAGGTGAACCCATCCAACAACACCAACATGTTATCTCAGTCGTCATGACTCTCACGGGCTGTGTGATTGGCGTATGATGCCCCACGGCTCTGTGATTTCCTCTCATTCTTTCCACATCCTCACTCCTCTGCAGGAGTTAACAGAGACTACACCGGCTTCATAAACACTTCATACAGGGGAGATGTGAAAACAGCCCTCTTCTTCATCCTCATCCTCAGGAAACAGGGTGGCAGACAGTACAGGAGATAATATTAGACCCCCATTGTTTAGAAGCTTTTTTTTTCTGTATTTGTATTTGTGTATTTTTATGTATACTATTTACACTTTAAAATACAGTATTAGTGTAATATGTGAGTTTATAATATCTCTATTCACTTCATGCTCTACTAAGCACAAAACATAGCCCAAGTAGCATGGTAGCATGTGGACTTCTGCTGTTGTGGCTCATCTACCAAACCTTGTTTGCAGAAGACCACATCAGGATACATTCCTGTCACCCAAGAACAGGAATCTGATGCTACAGTGGGCATGGGATCACTGGATGTCACTTGGTCTGTTGAATCCCGATTTCACCAGTTCAGGCTGGTGGTGGTGGTATGATGGTGTGGGGAATGTTTTTTGTCACACATTAATACCAATCAAGCATCATATCAATGCCTCAGACTATCTGAGTATTGTTGCTGACCATGTGCATGACTTTATGGCCACAATTTTATCCAGCTTGTAATGGCTACTTCCAGCATGATATTGCACCATGTCATAAAGTCCTTTGTTGAGTCTGCAGTGTGTTTTGGATCGTTGTCTTGCTGCATGATGAAGTTCCTCCTGATTAATTCGGATGCATTTCTCTGTAAATTATCAGACAAAAAGTTCCTGTAAACTTTTGAATTCATTCTGCTGCTACCATCCTGAGTTCCATCATCAATAAAGATTAGTGAGAATGTTCCAGAAGCAGCCCTGCAACCCCAAGCCATGACACTACCTCCACCATGTTTCACAGATGAGCTTGTATGTTCTGGATCTTCAAGAGATCCTTTCTTTCTCCACACTTTGGCCTTTCCATCACTTTGGTAGAGGTTCATCTTGGTTCCAGAACTTTTATGGCTGTATTTCTTTGTGAATTCCAATCTGGCTTTCTGATTCTTGCTGCTGATGAGTGATTTGCGTCTTGTGTTATGGCCTCTAGATTTCTGCTCTCAAAGTCTTCTGCGAACGGTGAATTTTGATACCTTCACCCCTGCCCTGTGGACACTGTTTGTGATATCACTGACTCTTGTTTTGGGGTTTTTCTTCACAGCTCTTACAGTGTTTGTTATCAGCTGTTGTTGTTCTCTGTGGCTGACTAAAACAGTGTTCTCACGACTTGAACAGTAATCAGATCATGTTTTTGCCTTCTGGATCCAAAGCATTAATCCACATTTGAATATGCCAAGTGATCAAAGACTTTTAGCTGGTTATAAACATAATAAATACTTTATTTTATCAACCTTGAAGACCAGATCAAACAATTAAAAGCCACAGCACTACACTGTTTACATTCTAAATGCATTTTCTATGACAGACTTTGAACAGACTTCAATGCATTTTTTACCTCTTATCTGTGCTGTTATGCTGATTATTCTCTCACGTAAGTTGAAAGCTTTTATCATTTTCCAATATGGTCTAATACTGATCCGAGGCAAAATTTAAGCTATGCAGATCTTGAGGCATCCCGTCTCAAGACGTGTGGTCATGGATTTGATGAGAACGCTTGCTAATACTAATGGTTATGAACCAATTGATTGTGTAGAACATGTAGAAAATCTGGACATATTTACATCTGACAGGCTCAATGTAATGTATTTTTTGTACAGTGAGCCAATTGTAATGTGAATCTGGAATGATTGACAGTATAAGTGATTTAAATTCTAAAATATTAACTGACACACTCAAGTGAAGCCCCGCCCCCAAATTAACACCCGTTTAAAAGAAAGCAGTCTAAAGTCTAACATTGTACTAATTTTTTTTTTTTTCAAATTGTCTTTGTTACACAACTGTAGTTTAGAGTCATATCTCAGTCCAGCTTCATTTCTGTTTCTCCAGCGCTCACTGTGTCACCAACCTAAATGCATTCATATTATATTTGAAATCATTTCTGTCATGCCTCCATCTTTAATGGCTTTAATAACACATTTGTGTGGCTTGTTTCAGATTTCCTTTTTCTGGGAGTCTCTTTTTGAGACTGTTCAGATAGCAAGAACAAAGCTCACACACACGGAAAAAAAAAAGAAACGAATAGATCACTCAGGTCTCACTAAAGCTAAATGAGGGTTGATGGGTTTCTTGTTTTGTTTTATTTGTTTGTTTTTTTTATCCTATTCTGACTTTTTAACCCATTGTGTTAGCAGCCTGGCCAAGGACATGTAAACAAAGTCTGTGTGACGTCAACTGGGGAAAAGATCAACTCACTCTGACCAAGAAACCAAGCAGCAGCTCATGAACAACACATACACACTCACAGAGAGAGAGAGAGAGAACAGAACAGTGCTCACAGACAGAAAAGCTTCATCATATAGCAGAAAATGTATTCAAATATTAATATTAAATGCTAGTAGTCATAGTAGGCTTTTTATAACTGAGCAAATCAAAGTTACTATATTTCTGATTGATGTCTTATAGTAATTGGCCTGTTTGACTGGTCACTGCATTTAACCCTAACCTCAATAATACAATAACATATACGTTCACCTATAAATAATGGATCTAATCGGTTCTGTCAGTTGAGAGTTTAGGAATACAGGGCTAGCTCTGTGGCTCTAATAAATAATCAGAATATTATTGTACACGTTTTTTTGTTCTGTTTTTTTTTTTTTTTTCAAAAGAGCCCAATATGTGTTTGGTTATATTTATTAATCATAGTGATGAATGTTTATCCTTCAGTGTAAATTAAGCAACCATGTTCTCTCAGCAGGCTTTTATAAGTACTTTTATTCTCTCTTTGTCTCTTTGTTCGGCTTGAGGAAAGGGTGACTGTTTACTGTCAGTCACGGAGCAGAGCAATCATGTCATCCTAAGGGCATCTGCCGAAAAGACCGAACGCTGTTTGTACCTCTGTGATGAACATGCTCCGGTCACAGAGTTTTCACTATTCGTACTTCTGCGTCAACTGTGTCTCAGGTTCACATTTAAAACCTCTGGAGGGGTTTGAAAGAAGAAAAAAAACAAAACACTGAAACTGAAGAACACTTTCTACTACTTATGTTTGGCTCGTTGATTCATGAGACTTGAGCAACCACAAGGTGAAGGGGTGAATCATATTTCACTTATTTGTGACCCTTGACCTTGTTACATGGCCAGTTGGGACAAGCAAAGGTTGAAGGGAATGGAAACAAGTTGAAGGAGTGGGAGCACATGGATCTCTAAAAGCAAAAGTACTCTCTCTTAGAGAACAGGAAAGCTCTTGAGAGAATGTGTCTGTATATTTCCTATATTAAATTAGGAAAAAATAAGAGGCAATAACTGATCTCTGTCTTTTAGTGGATAATAGCGTGCACACAAAGATAGCTATGGTATAAACACAAAATGAGATTAAATGGCTATTAGTAGTTTAAAAAGGTACAAACACTTCAGCATTCAATTAGGCAGGTTTCCCGCATTTCCGCTTCATTCAGTACAGTCTTAATTGCAGTATTTTAAGGTCAGTGTCTACGAAAGCCCAATGACGGTCATTGGATATGTAAGAGCACTTGCAAAGACCCTTAGAAAGGCTTTAAACTGTGCCCTTTATCATAAATACACTACTATGAAGGTAAGAAACAAACCCACAAGCAACAAACATTAGCCCACACAGTTCACTGTGAAGCAGCTTGTGTTATTGCTAATGGTGCACCTCAATATCCATGATATTAGTTTCTAGACATTGTTACATAGGATTTTCTTGAACAATTTATCACATCATTCCGTCTATTTATTTGGACCCATACTATTCAAAGAGCAATGGCACTGTGGTTTTTTTCTCTGACCTTTTGGTCGGTGGTTTTAGTTTCAGCAAGCTGACCTGGTGTGAACTGTCTGCTACAGACCTTCATATGGGTGGAAACGCTGAAATGATCACAGCGTAGGTTTGCTAACCGTCGTCTCCTGAGATCGCTCAGAGAAGGGAAGCTCTCTGAACTCTCCGAGTCAAAGACGACGTTCTGAGAGGGATACAACAGGGCTCATGATATTTCATCATTTATCTTTGTAAATGTTAATCTTCAATACCTTACGGCAGACACTCATTTTCAATGCATTGCAAATGGCAAACAGTACTACTGAATGTAAACAGTGCTACTGGAAGCATGAGAATGGCATGATTTCAAAAGACTAAGTAGACCTGAGTGCATGTAGCCTATTACCTGCCAAGATACTACAGGTAGAAATGACAAATTTGGTCGCAACATTCATTTTTCTGATTTCTTTGACAAATTTAATCTATAACATGTTCAGTTAAACTGTAGTAACGAATATCGAGAATCAATGTTTGTTTAGCTGTTTTGGTCCACACTTTATCTGAAACTTAGCGACTTTTAAGAAGACTGTATTCTCCGCCCACTTGCCACAATGACATATAGTGTACCTGAACAGCTTGTTTCCTGATGTATATGTCAACACGACATCACTGCACGCAACCTTGGGGTAACAATCAACTGTCCTTTTCCTCTCACATTGCTAATCTGACACGCTCATGTCAATTTCTCCTTTACAACATCAGAAGGATTCGTCCATTTCTATCCACACAGGCCACTCTGCTGCTAGTTCAGTCCCTTGTCATTTAGAGACTGGATTACTGCAACTCGCTCCCGTCAGATCTGCCAATGAGCACCATTCATCCTCTGCAACTGATCCAGAATGCAGCTGCATGACTTGTTTTCAACCTTCTTAAGTTCTCCCAAACCTGCCCAGTGCTACTCTCCCGCACTGACTTCCTGTAGCTTCCCTATCAGGTTTGAAACACTGATGCTCGCCTACAAAGCCAAAAACAGACCTCAAAGCACTTATCACACCTCACACTGCACCGCACTTCCTCCGATCCTAAAGCACCGCTAGACTGGTCCAACCATCTCTCAGGGTACAAGGAGGGAATGAATCAGGACTCTTCTCTGTTCTGCCACCTACTGTAGGTGGTAGAATGAACGTCCCCTAGATGTCCGAACAGCCGTCTTCAAACGACCTGAAGTCCTGAAGTACTTAAATTAGCACTTAAAATTTTAATTGTGTTGTCTGTGTGCATTTCTTACTAGATTACCTCCCCAAATGAAGTTTTAGACTGGTGGTATTCTTAGTCTATAACCTAGTGAACTGGTATCTGTATTTATTGATAGAGACTTCAAAGCACTTCTGTAAGCCGTGCTCTGGATGAGGGCGTCTGCCAAATGCCGTAAATGTGAATGTAAATTTCAAATACATTTCAAGTTCCTTTTTAAACCACACAAACCAGAGTGGAAACATATTAAACAAGAGTGTATTTTTTCTTCACCATGATGATATTTTTATTGTAGGTTCTGAACCAAAAGAAACTCTACATGACCAGCATTCATGAAATGTTCATTCCTATCCCTAATTAAGAATCTTATTAGAGTGGAATTTCCCAAAATGATGATAATTGTTGATGATTATTGTTGGGTTCACTTTTTATACTGAAAAGTGACATTTTTTATATAACTGTCATGTCACAGCAAACCAGTGACTACATTTCCCATTCTGCACATGGCTGCCATGAACTGCAATTCCCAGAACACTCACATTCATTCTTATCACACACACCTGCATCAAATTCACAGCACTCACAACCACAGTATAAAGAGACTGTTTGAACACAATGACTTTGCGAAGTATTGAGTGTTATCACCGTACCAAACGTTTATACACTGTTCCTCAGTTTGTTTCATGGTCTTTGATCTTGTTTCTTGTTTCTCGTTCTCGATTCGTGCCTTGCCTAGTTTACGCCTGTTTGCCGATCTCCTGACCCATTGCCTGTTTTTGACCACATTATTGTCTCATGATTTGGATTTGTCCGCCTGCCTCTCTTTATTAAAAGCTCTTATCTGCACCTGCATCCATCCTAACCTCCATTACGTTAATAACGTGACAATAACAGTGCGTCATTTTCTTGGTTAAACAATAAAGACATGATTTAGTGTATAAAGGCTACATTTTTGTTTTTATTCAGTATGCAAATTTTATTTTTATTTTTAATTTCCAATATTTGCAACTAACTGCCAAATACTGATTGTGACAGTTACGTTTTTAATTACCCTACTTACCTGTAGTGTCTTTCCTTAAAACTTAAAGCAAGACTCACTTTTATCCTTTCTTAATTTCAACCATTTTACCTGGACACTGGTTATTTTCTGATATCAGGAGCGTGATCTTTTTCATGCTGTGGCTCAAGGTTTGTCTATTCAATTTTCCATGTGATATGGAAAGGTCAAAATTAATTTATTTCGCTAACTCATTATATGATCGTTGCTACGGTTACAGCTTGCTCTCTTGTTGTTCTGTTGAACTGAACCATTTCCGCACACCATAGCCTGTAAATACTTGCTTTCTGTTTACGCCTATGACATTCGTTTTTCCTGTTTCCATTTAGTGACTGAATAGCGACGCATACATACTGTAGGCCTAATATAAACCATTATTTACGATTGTTGTCATGATTACATTTCAGTATCAGGAGCAATGCTTTAGGAACACTTAATGAAATGTTTTTATACCGTGTCTATACAGAACCTGCCAGCCAATCAGAAAGAAGCATTTCCAGTGGCCATGGTATTGTATAATCAAATTTTTATCAAATCACTGTTGAATTCTTGATTCTGATTGGTCAGAATGTGTTGATCTTCTTTCATGGATGTTCCCCAACATAACTTGAAAAGAATGAAAGTACTATGTGTCATTCTTTAATAAGTGTTTCCGAATTATAACTTTCGGGAAATTGCTGTGGTATGAGCTTCGGGACACGCTTTTAAAGGAAAATAATTCACTTCCGCTTCATATCACACTACAGGGTCATTATATTCCTATAACAATTCAGTTCAGTTTTATTTGTATAGCGCTTTTAACAGTGAACATTGTCCCAAAGCAGCTTTACAGATATATATAAATTCAGGATATAGATTTTAAACGTATGAAGTTATCGCTAATGAGCAGCCAGAGGCGACGGTGGTGAGGAAAACCTCCCTGAGACGATATGAGGGAGGAACCTTGAGAGGAACCAGACTCTAAAGGGAACCCGTCTTTATCTGGGTGTCACCGGTTAGTGCAATTATTAAGCTTTAGGAAGACATTTATGAAACTATATAGTAAATGTTTGAATCTTTGAATTGATGATCTATATACAGTATTTTACGAGAAATATTATGTTAACATTATATACAGAATGGTCCATAAGTATTTGGACAGCGACACAGTTTTCAGAATTTTGTCTCCGTACACCACCGCAGTGGATTTGAAATGAAGCAATCAAGATGTGATTGAAGTGTAGACGTTCAGCTTTAATTCAAGGGGTTTAACAAAAATATTGCATTAACCTTTTAGGAATTACAGACTCAAAAGTAATTGGACAATTGACTGATAAGCAGTGTCATGGCCTGTTTCCTCTTTATTTCACAAAAATTTAAGGAGCTTAAACATCTGGAGTTGTTTCCAAGCATTGAATTTGCATTTGGTAGCTGTTCATGGTTGATTCCTTCATTTCAAATCCATTGGGATGGTGTGCAGGGGCAAAATAATGAAAACTGTGTCACTGTCCAAATACTTATGGACCTGACTATAGTTCACAGAAAACTAAAAGTTAGTGTGTACATTCACCCTGTTCTTTAAACCCATGGCTCATACTCTTACACCCCTGACGTCAAACCCGATCTCAGCCTCACCTCTGGACACTCTTTCCGAATATAGAATCCTCTCTAAGCCCCTTTTAGACTGGCATGTAAATCAAAACATGGTGACACTAGATCCACTGAGCTCCCCTCTGCTGTTTTCCTTCCCGCGCTCATCCCCCATCTCTGACGGCTTCCTGTTCGACTGATATGTTTTTGCGATGGCTATTCCCGATGAAGAAACATACACGGGTTAGTTAAAAGGCTCTCAGGTCAGCTTTTTCCACAAAAAACTAAATCACAAGAAGCGAAATTACTCTACTTCATCAAGTGTCTTAAATTCAGTCATACCACATCTTTGTCGAGTATTCGAATCTGATCCGTCAGATTTCTAGAACAGCTGCTGTGACAGTAGTTATGGTTTTTATTAATGCTCTCATTCTAATACGTTATCGTTTCTATAGTAACCACTTACACAGGGGGATAATCTGCATCGTACAAACCTAATAAACAACTTTATATTTCAATGTCAGTGATTTGTAATGGGAAAGTCTTCAGGATGGAGGAGTTTGCACTTTCAGTTTACTTGGTAGCATGTACATACAGTATGTGTTTATTTCTTTTATTCACTTCAAGAGAGACAAAAATAGAGGCTAGTGAGGGAAGGACTGTCACGTGAGTGATAAGAGGTTATGCAGATGTTCCACAAAACAGCGCAACACAAAACATTGATCAGCCATATCATTAAAAACCAATTTCCTAATATTGTGTAGGTCCGTCTTGTGCTGCCAGAACAGTTCGGACCCGTCGAGGCATGGGTGTGCTGTGGTTACCATAGTGCATCCTGGTGCCATCTCTTTCCCAGGTAAGCGACGCACACACACACGGCTCTCCACATGATGTAAAAGAAAACATGATACATCAGACCAAGCCACCTTCTTCCATTGCTCCATGGTCCAGTTCTGATGCTCATGTGCACATTGTAGGTGTTATCAGAGATGGACAGGGGTCAGAATGGGCACTCTCACTTTTTCAGCAATTTGTACTACAGTAGCTCTTCTGTGGGATCGGACCAGATGTTCTAGCCTTCTCTCCTCACACTCATCAATGAGCCTTGGGCACCCATGACCCTCTCGCTGTTTCACCGGTTGTTCTTCCCTGGACCACTTTTGGTAGGTACTAACCACTGCATACCGGGAACACCCCATAAGACCTGCTGTTTTGGAGATGCTCTGACCCAGTCGTCTAGCCATCTCAATTTGAACCTTGTCAAAGTCGCTCAGATCCTTACACTTGCCCATTTTTCCTGCTTCCAACACCTTAACTTTGAGAACTGACTGCTCACTTGCTGCTCTCTTGACAGGTGCCATTGTACCGAGATAATTAATGTCATTCACGTCACCTATCACTGGTTTTAATGTTATGGCTGATCAGTGTATGAAGTTCATTAATAAATTAAAAATGGTTGGGAAATCACTGTAGTGTACGAGGACATGCTGTTATTTGAAAATAACGAGCTTCTAGGTGGTAACAGTGACTCTGCTCCATCACAGCACAACAGCATTGAATATGTCCCTATAACAGCACATCATGAATTCTTTTATTCCTTACTTACACACTGATCAAAGCAGCAAAAACTTCCACCAACAGCAGTGACTCTCATGCTCTCCAGTGTCAGTCTGTCAAACGACCTTCTCATCCCTAATGGACTTCTATATTATCTGACGGATCATAGCACTCAGAATGACATGATAAAAAGTGAACGTAGTGAGCGTATCGCTCTTGTGGCCTCGTGATAGAATAAGGCTGTCTCTTTGAAGAATAAAATCGGGGCACAAGGAGGCTATGTTAACAGTGACCTGTAAATATTTTGGGAA
Organism: Stegophilus panzeri; assembly: GCA_024331685.1. Classification (NCBI taxonomy): domain Eukaryota; kingdom Metazoa; phylum Chordata; class Actinopteri; order Siluriformes; family Trichomycteridae; genus Stegophilus; species Stegophilus panzeri. The sequence goes on along the minus strand of JANDJT010000001.1, from coordinate 32,600,433 downwards.
CCTTGATAGCCGGTTAATGGTGGAGATAAAAATGTGTGCCCTTGGTTTATTATGTAGTTCTGTTCGCAAAAGGCTAATAAGCCTCTTTAGTCATTGTGTAAGATTCCCACAAGGCAGTGTCCAGGGATACACAGGAAGTTTATATGCATGAATGGCAATGAGCACAGTTCTCATTCTGGTGGGAAATGTCACAGTTGTCTAGAGTAAGGCATTTTTAGCGCCAATTGTTCTGGGGAGGGGGAACGTTCCTGAAGTTATAATGCACTTGGGATGAAATAAAACTGTATTAGTATCTGTTTACGTATTCGGGTAGTGAACTCAGGCCAAATAGCTTTTCTTTTTTTTTTTTTTTTTTTTTTTTTAATACGCTCAGATCGTACTGGATATGTAAGGGATAATCCACAGCTAGGTGTGCATTACACAATATTAATGCATAACATGGAGGCAAAGAGAGAGAGAGAGGGAGTGTGTGAACTACCTGTGTCTGTGCCAGGTCTCTACTAACAATGAAGCTGCAAGTGTAACTACTGTATGCAACTATAACTGTATGTTACTATGGTTACAAGTGTTTATAGGCAGCGCATTCATTAAACTGACTGGAAATACCTGTGCATTATACTGTTTGAACGCACACCTTCCAGCCAATCAGAATCGAGTATTCAGGCAGACCCTGGTATAAAGAAAATCCATACATATCTCTCAGAAATTATTTATTTTATTTCTAGTCACATAGAAAATAATCTAAAGTCTAGTTTGTGCACATACCAGACGGGTGAGTTCTCCATTTTGATTGGTCAGACAGTATTTTCTATAACCGCACAGCCTGAGATGGTTTTTTTTTTTCTGCATTTTTGGAAGGAGTCTCCAGTGTTAATATTGTGTAACATTAAATTTTCCATCACAGGTAGATTGTCAGGAAGGGGGAGTTCTGAGGATGCTTTCTGATTTCTTGGTAACACGACAAGCTACAGGTATTTGTTCTTGTTGTTTGTTTGTTTGTTTGTTTGTTTGTTATTTAACTTCTTGAAAGAGACAAAAGTGAGGTTGGTACGGAAATGAGTTGTTATAGCTACTACGAAATCAGTAATAACAGCAATGAACTTGTTTCGCTGATATTCGACAACATTGAATGTAAGTATGAATGGAATTTTTAAAAAGTAATTGATCTTTAATCAATGATAAAATTGCAATCATTGGCAAATGGAATAAAACACGTCATACCGTGCTGTTACTGGAAAACAATCAGCTCCGTTTTGCCTCGGGCTGCTTTACATCACCCCGTCTTTGTGCTTTATTCCTTAATTATTGAAGTATATACTCACCAGGTGCAGACTCACCTCATTAAACACACTGCTGCATTTTGACCTGATAGTGAAGTGACATAGCGATGTTTAGCAGTGTGATGAAAACATATTCCATAATCCGACACCATGAGAGTCGGCTTTACTGTAAGCGATGAACCTGTGCACTTTAATAACACGACCGACATTAATAATTCAGTTTTGTGTTCCTCAGTCATGGGCTAAAAACAGATCAATCGCACTAATATTCAAGTACAGTCTTACATCACAAATATTCAATTCAAATCAAATAAAGAAAGTTACTACCTCGACAACCGTATAACTGTCGTTCCTCGTATTAAAACTGTAATTCTATCCTTATTTGAGATTTACAGAAATAATATCTGGATTTCTTCGTGTCAAAATAGCATGAGACAAAACACTTTTATTGTTAATGCGCAATGCTCAGTCGATTAGTGGATTAGGTTCAACCTTCAGAAATGAGTAAGAGCTGCGGACTTTTAAAAGTCAATTTAGTTCCTCAGCACTATCTCAGTGTCACGTCTAGAGACGTAAGGGAGATTGGGACGGATGCAGGTGCAGTTTAACAGTTTTTTTTAGAGAGACACAGGCAGATAACTTCAAATCATAATCCATAAATGTAATCCAAAAACATGCGAAAGGTCAGGCGATCGGCAAACAGGCATAAACGGGGCAAAGCAGGATTCAAGGTCGCAGTCATGGAAAACAGGGTCGAGAAACAAAACAAGAAACATAAACTATGACTATGACCTGGGAGCGGAATAACCAGCGTGAACTAAACGGACTAATCTAAAGTTTAACTTAACTAAATCTAACAAGGCATATAACATGGACAATGAATGACCATCCATCCATCCATCTATCCATCCATCCATCTATCCATCCATCCATCCATCTATCCATCTATCTATCTATCTATCCATCCATCCATCCATCCATCCATCTATCCATCTATCCATCCATCCATCCATCTATCCATCCATCCATCCATCTATCCATCTATCTATCTATCTATCTATCTATCTATCTATCTATCTATCCATCCATCCATCCATCCATCTATCTATCCATCTATCCATCTATCCATCCATCCATCTAATGTATCTAAACTAATACTCCGCGCCGTGTGCCGGGAGGCGCGTGGTATAAAAGCAAACATAATCAGCGCGTTAAGTGCTGACGGCTGACACCAATCAGACACACGCTTAAACAACAGCCAATGACAGAACAGGGAGGAGACATAACAGAAACATAAATGCACGTGTCCATAGTAAACAATGTCACTGTTGTCAACATTCGAAGAGCGGGCGCTCGCGCATCTTGTTTGTGCGCGCGCGCGCCCACATGCTCTCCAGCGCGCTGCCTAAAGGGGAAACCGTGACACTCGGCAGACTTGTACGGTGTCACTGACTTTAAATTCACCAGATGTGTTCGTCTCTCTAATGCCTCTAATGCCTAATAACCTCTAATGCCTGGCTTAAAATTCTGTATTATGTTAATGCAGGTGTCACGTGTTATTTGTGAGTGTGTGTGGGTGTGTGTTTCCTGTATCTCATATGCCTTGGCAGGTTTGAGCTCAAGTGACTCTTTGTGTAGAGCTTCTGTGCATGTTTTCCTTGTGACATGGGTTTTCTCGGGGTCCTCTGGTTTCCTCCCAGCTCACTATGACATGAATGTAAATGATCCCTAAGTGTGAATGAGTGTGTGTGTGTGTGTGTGTGTGTGTGTATATGCCTGGTAGTGTTAATTTTGTCAGCTATTTTTTTAATTTAGTCTTAGTCTTAGTTCTGGGTCAAATGTGTCCAATCAAAAGACAGAACAAAATTAAAATAAACAGGCTTGGGTCAGGTAACGAACAATCAGACTTACAAAGACAAAACCGTACTAAAAAAACGAGAAGAAAAGAAATCAAACAGAACGAGTAAACGCAGAGCAAGACTTCGCGTCGTGCATGAACATGATGGCGGCTGATGTGGGTGATGGGAAATGGAGTCCGGATGGATCGGCCTGCTGTGGTAGGTTCTGGGAATCAGGGTCCATGGCCGAATCCGGCGCCGACATGACAATGTGGTTGTGCTTGATATCTTTCCTTAGGACTTTGGAATGTGCTATCTAAAGTCTAAAATAAACATAGTGTAATTATGCTTGACAGTAAAGCTAATTAAACATCTGGTTGAAGCTGGTGGAGTGTTGTACTGGAATAGGATATCAAATGTTTACTTTTGTACTAATAGTGTGTGTGTGTGTGTGTGTGTGTGTGTGTGTGTGTGTGTTTCCCATCTACTGATTTGAAAGAGGAAATGCCAGTAAACATCATATCATCTTGTTGTACACAGTGCGGAACTAGACATCGTAGCGCTCAGGTTTGGTCACATGACTGACAGCAACAACACGAGGAATTAGCGTCAATTGGTCTGAATGTTGTGTGTGTGAGAGAGCTCCATTGATACATATTTATTTGTAACTCTTCTTTATAAATATTATTTGTCATTATTTTTTTAATAAATTGCTTCATTTCTTGTCGTATAGGAAATGCAGTATAAAACTGATACGGTAAAGTCTGTTCTTCCATTTTATTTTACGACCTAGCTGATACTGTGCTACAAACCTAGAACGACTTGAACCCAGGTTCGTTATTTACCATGGCTCGTTTCAATATTTCTCTCAGGAAGGCAGCAGAGATGGATGCAAGTACAGGCGAACTTTATTTTATAACAGGCAGAGAGATCCAAGTTGCAAAACAAAGATGCAGCCAAAACAGGCGTGGGTCAGGCGCTCTACAAACAACATGAACGAAGAAAAAAAACAGAAATGGCAAACGTCAAAACCATAACTCAACCCCTGGAATAAACAAAGCCTGTCTCAAGAATGTTCTCAGAGAGAGTCTTTGCAAAGACTGCTAGAAATTTCCAGGTTATTTATGCTGTAAGAGTTGATTGGGTTCAGGTTTGTGCATTTAGAAGTTCGGTGACCTTGAACGTGGCAATGATTGTGGCTAAGGGGAAATGGAGTCCGGTGGTGTGTGCTATTAGAAGTTCGATGACCATGAACGTGGCCATGACTGATGGGATCGGGTTCTATGGTCAGATGAAACTAAAATAGAGCTTTTTGGGAATAAACACCAGAGGTGGTTTTGGAGCACACAGAGAGGTAGCCATATGGAAAGGTACCTCATGTCCACGGT
>JANDJT010000001.1:32560235-32573695 GCA_024331685.1 Stegophilus panzeri | reverse complement strand
CCTCTTCACAGTGCGTTGAGACGATACAGACACACGTCCAATTCCAGGTTGATTCATAACATTTCCAGTTGACTGGACCTTCTTAATTATTGCCCTGATGGTGGAAATGGGCATTTTCAATGCATTTCCACTTCCCATTTTGTGAAGCTCAACAACCTTTTGCTGCACATCACAGCTATATTCCTATATATATATTTAATAAAAGATCAAAAGGTTAAACAATAAAGACATTTTTTTACAGCCTTCTTTGCTCATATTTACCAAGGATGCCAATATTAGTGTAGGGCACTGTACATTAGAAGAGTTTGTTGAGAAAAGTGATAAATACATCAGTGTACAAATTGTAATATTGAGGCAAATAAATAACGTTGATGTTTTATGAAAGTTCTTCTCCTATTCCTCTGCTACTTATGGACATCATTTTAACAACAATTAAAAAAACATAACATCTTCGAATCCTTTTCAAACGAACAGCTTGAAATGTTCGTCTACAGTTCTCTCGCTATCAAACACGTGTCCTTGGCTTAAAACCCCCGTCTCTCTATCTGTCTTTTTTAGAGCATCTATAAATATACTCATTCACATGTTAATCATTGAATGATGACTCTTGTTTAAACTGTACGAGCTCACAGCTAAAAATGACCTGACATTGGTGAAAAGGTCCTCAGGGATTGGACAGCTCCTGATGATCCCATCTTATAAAAGCAAGCGATGGAACACCACTGACAGTCGAGCAGGCATGATGAAGGTTCTCCTGTTTTTGGGATTGGTAGCAGTGGCTCTCTGTGAGCCGAACCACTATATTGGGTAATCGTAGGGATTTTTTAATACAATTATTTCATTGATTTAAAACAAAGGAAATTAAAAAAAAAACAATAACATCTCTTTTGCCTTTTTCTTACAGGGATAAAGTTTTACGTCTTTGGCCTGTGAGCGATACACACGTATCATTCATCAAGGATCTTGCCAGCAAAGTGAAGGTATTTATTAGCTTTATTTATTATGACTAACCATTTTGTATGATGAAGAAGCGAATACCAAGGTTCTGATCTAGGACCAATGAATATCATATTATTCCATTCATTCCTCATCCAGAAATATGATTCAATAACACTGTATTTTATGGAACACATACTGGGTGGTTAGCACGTTCGCCTCACACCTCCAGTGTTGGGGGTTCGATTCCCGCCGCTGTTCTCCCCGTGCTGCGGGGGTTTCCTCCGGGTACTCTGGTTTCCTCCTCCAGTCCAAAGACATGATGGTAGACTGATTATCATGTCCAAAGTGTCCATAGTAAATACTAGTATATATATAAGGATTACAGTTTTGGATTATAGGCATGGGCGACGTCAGTTGCATAATAATAATCAACAGATATTACAGATAATAATAATCAACTTGTGATGTATGTGGTATTGAACGCAGATTCACAACAGCATGATGATTATCAATTTAGAGTCATAACCCTTGTATAAAAGCATGATATATTGCAATAAACTTCATGTAACCAAAAGTTAACTGTTTCTGTCCTCTGCCCTGTGGGTGGTGTGAAGAGCTGCTTCAACAAAGGAGGCCTGTTCCATTTCACAATCAGGGGTTCCCCCCTCCTTCTCTTCTCTGTGTTCTAGTCCATGAGGGTTAACGCAAGGTCATGATGAGCTATCCTTTTGTCTGGCCATTTTGTCCTGGTACTTTGTCTAACTTACCATTAAAAGGTGCATAGTTAATCTGAAGTGGTGGTGGCACGTACTCCAGTAGGTGAGCCAAAGAAATATGGTCAGGAAAGGTCTGTGTCTTTTATGGTGTGAAATGAGCTTAAAGTCCAGTGATCCTGCACTGCAGTCCAGGGTATTGGTTTGCTTCTCCAGGGGGTGAATCATGGCTTTAGTGTGACTCCTTCAGCCAGATGCCTTCTTCCAAGGCCATTAGTGTTACTCAACAGTGTTGCTTGTTTATCCACAACCCAGATTAGCTGGTACAAAATCTTGGATTTATAACTTGGATGGTCCAAGCATGTAGGTTCAGGTCCCCAAGGTGGAATGTGGCTCATTGTCCTTATTTCTTCTGTTTCTTTCCTCACTGCCTGGTTCACCCTGGGTCAGGGATGTATCTAACATTTGCCCTATTGTTGCAAGATAGCTGGGATAAGGCAGGTGCACACAGGCAGTAATGAAGTGGCTCCTCAGTGTCTGCTGAGTGAGGATTCAATGAGGTATGGTTTCCTGTGATATTGCTTGTGCACTGAGATACTACAGTAGTATCAGTGTAAGAGCTTATAAAAGCTAAATATGTCACCGATACTACAATATATGCCCCATATTCTAAAGTGGGGTTTTAGTTATTCCTGATTAGAAGCTATAAAAAGCACTCATTAAGTCAATCTGTACCTCATACTCAGAAGTCAGGTTCATTTCATCTTCGTCTTTAAGTGAAAAACAGTCGAACGCCATTAGATCCAATCCGAGCAATGTCGAAAGACACAATTACATTATCTCTGTCTGAAAAATAACACGATTCCTTCCATTTAAAGAATTCATAGTGAAATGCTTCTGAATACTAGAATATTTTCTAGTGGAAATGACTCAATTAATTAGTCAGTTCAGAGAGTTTTTCTTCTTTTTCATCGTATATTTTTGTTCGTTTCTTGAAAAGTTATGTTTAATACTTTGGACACAAATTGAATTCCATACAAGACATGATTTCATTCTAAGACATGCTTTCAATTTGACAACAGCCATGACACATAACTAACGTCACAGTCAAGGCTCTGAAATGATAACGCTGTCAGGAGGTGCGTACTTGTTTATCTAAGTTAGCCCTCGGGTCTGAAACGATAACACTCTCAGGAGCGGTGTCCTTCTTTAGCATGTTTAGTTAGATCTCTTTGGAAGAGACATGAATGAGAGAGTTATGACAGTGTGGTGTCTGTTATGCCCTCGGCAGGTGGACTTCTGGAGCCCTGACAGTGATGACTTGGTCACAGTTTACACCGAAGTCGATGTCCGTATCCCTGCTTCTCACACTGACATGGTTTCCGTCATGCTGCAACAGAGTGGCATGGACTACCGGTGAGTCTGACTGAGAAAGCGACTATCATTACCTATCATCAGAGATAGCAGAATGGATCTGAAAGTAAACAAGGCAAAAATAGATTACATTTCAATGTAGAAACGAAAACATTCATCACTGGTAGATTCAGGCTAGTGTTGAACACTGACAGTACATGCTTCTAGACTATACTAACTAGACTAATATAGACTATATACTGATAAATTCTGCATTTAGAGCATTACAATCGTTTCTCACAATGCCAAATATAAACAAAACATGTATATGTATATATTTTCACTTCTTTATCTTTTGGTGATTTTTTTGTTACTTTCACAATTGCTTCTTTACATCCAATCGTTTACGTAAAAAAAAAAATCCCCTTAGTTAAATGTCTATTTTTTAATATTCCTAATAGTTAGTTACAGTTACATTTATATAGCGCTTTTCGTTGTATTGAGGGGCGGGGGGATCTCCTCAACCACCACTAGTGTGTAGCATCCACCTGTATGATGTGATGGCAGCCATATTGCACCAGAACACCAACACACACCAGCTATTAGTGGAGAGGAGAGTGATGTAGCCAATTTAGAGATGGGGATTATTAGGGGGCCATGATAGAGAAGGACCAATGGGGGAATTTTAATGAGAGTCAGGACCTCGGTTTAATGTCTCATCCAAAAGACAGTGCTGTTTTTACAGTATATATACGGCTATACAGGGGCATTAGGACCCACACAGACCACAGGGTGAGCGCCCCCTGCTGTCCTCACTAACACCACTTCCAGCAGCAACCTTAGTTTTCCCCAGGAGGACTCCCATTCAGGTACTGGTCAAGCTCATCCTGCTTAGTTTCAGTGGGAAAGCAGGTGAGAACTGCAGGGTGATGTGACTCTGGTAATAGGCCAATAGTCTGGTCTGTTTAGTATATTACATGTCATACATGTGTGCACACACCATGTCAAATTCCTTGTGTCTGTAACATACTTGGAGAAATAAAGAGATTCAGATTCTGAAGACAAATTTCATTAAGAATGCTCTGAGCATGTTGTAGAGTGGCGTGTGTGTGTGTGTGTGTGTTGCAGAGTGCTGATTGAGGATGTGCAGACGGCTGTGAGACAACAGTTTGACAACAACAAGCAGACCAAAGCCCACAGCTATATAAAGTACAACAGCTGGGCAGATGTGTGTATTTTTTCCCTTCACACCTAGCTGATATTCTCAGTTTGTGTACAGTGCAGTGTGTGTTCTAATTGCATACTGGTGTGATGGACAGATCGAGGCCTGGGTCAGCTCCATGACCTCGGGCAACCCTGCACTGATCAACAAGTCCACGCTTGGGAAATCATACGAAGGCCGTAGCATGCACCTGCTCAAGGTAAGTTCTCGGCTTTTGAAAAGGTGGACATTGAGTTTCACATCAGGATCGGAAATTGGACTTTTTTTTAGCGATTAGATGAACAGACCACAGCGTAAATCTGCCAGCATATTGTGAGACAACATTGCAACAGCACTTCTTAGATGCACATGACATACAGTATTATGTCATAGCTTCACAAACTTTGGGACACCTGATATACAGAAGGGGTCAGAGGAGATTTTTACTCAGCGTTATTTATGATGCAGTTCTACACACATTTTAGAATGATTTAAATTAATATTTAAATTATTATTCTTATTGTCGTTGTTCAGTTTTTATTAGCCTTCATTCAGCTTGGAGCTCCTCTTAAACCCATTTTACACCATCATGTGTCCTGAAATGTGTCCAGAGCAGGGCAAGCGTATGTTTTGCATGCTGTACAATAAAATATAACAGCACATGGGTTATAGTCCAGGCTGTAGCCTACTGCAAAAGTGCGTGCTCTGTCTTTGGTTAATATCCACACTTTGTGAAAGTTCTACGTGAGAATCAACAAACTTAACAATTTTCATAGGATCGTATACATTGGTACTCGACCTGCGTACAATTAAATGTCTGTGGGTTCAATACTGTGTATCTCTGGAAGAACCCAGAGTTTGTTAGCAAACATACCTAAACATACAGCATCATGAAGATCATGGAGCTATCAAAACGCCAAAGGTTCTGGGTAACGCCATTAGAGTGGAAGAACTCCTAAACTTTGAACATCTCACAGAGTGCCATTAAATTCATTGTAGAAACATGGAATGAATTTGAATGAAAAAGCATTTTCCCTATCATCCAGACATCACGAGTTTGAATCCCAAAGATTCAAAGACACAACCATCCGTGACCTGGAGTCTAGGGATCAAACTTGGCCGTGCTGTCTGAGTGAGAGGGATGCAATACTCGGTCTCCCCTGTCAATCAGAGTGTCACTCGCTAATCGTGGGCGAAACTATGCAGTTGGCTGGCTTCATGTGTCTCAGAGGAAGCACATTAGACTCGCTCTTCACTGTGTGTTGGGGAGAGAATTGGCTAATATGAAAAAAAATGTGGTTCAAAAAAAGTTCAATAGGGTGAATACTTATGCAACCACATCGTTTGCATCTTAACATTTTTATTTGTTAATAATTATGCAAATGATCAATATTTCATATATTATCAATACCACCCACATTAATATTACTGTAGGGGCTATTTTGTGTAAGGTACTGTATACAAACCCTACATGAAGCTGATGTTAAGGTCAAAAAGTATGTTTTTTTCACTCTCGCACACTCGTATTTAGGTTCACATTCACAGTTTATCCAAAAAATACATTTTACATACAATTTAATGATGTATAAGAATGAGTTGATTAAAATGGTCAGTGCAGCCATACATAATGATAATGATAATGAGACATTATTGGTCACATATACATTCCAGCACAGTGAAATCCTTTTCTTCGCATACCCCAGCATGTTAGGAAGTTGGGGTGAGAGCACAGGGTCAGACGTGATACAGCGCCCCCTGGAGCAAGGTTAAGGGTCTTGCTCAAGGGCCCAACAGTGGCAGCTTGGCAGCGCTGGGGTTTGAACCCCTGCCCTTCCGATCAGTAACCCAGAGCCTTAACCACCTTAACGTTGGCTGAAAATCTGAATTCACTTTTTTTCTCACAGATCGGAAAGAGCAATGGCTCCACTAAACCTGCCATCTTCATGGACTGTGGAATCCACGCCCGTGAGTGGATCAGCCCCGCTTTCTGCCAGTGGTTCGTCCAGGAGGTGAAGCCAAACTCACTCACAGATCTTCAGAGCCTAATATTTACCCTAAGGGGTGCTCAGTAAGACATAAAGCATTCCAGATGGAACATGCCGTTATTGGAAAATAATCATCGATGGAGTGGTGTGATGCATCTTAATGCGAAGCGCACTTACTGTGACCATATAAGAAGTTGATTATTTGCTAATAGCAGCACATTCTGTAGTGTTTCCTTGCTATTATACTACAACAATTCTCAATTTATAACTACGCATCGTACGCCCACTTGTGCACACTTATAACAAACACTTTGGGTTTCTTTCACCTCCTTACGCATTACAATAACACCCTCACTCCATTCTAACCATGCTTTTTAATCACAGTACTTGTGGGAATGTTATTTTATTACATTATTACTGTATGTCACATGGTTAGAAGTCATCTGTGACACTGTCATTTTCTTTGTGGTTAGGCCGTGACCAGCTACGGAAATGACCCTCAGATGACCAGCCTGCTGGACACGATGGATATCTTCGTGCTGCCTGTGTTTAACGTGGACGGTTACGAGCACACGTGGAAGAGCGTACGTGTCTTACTCCTCCACTAGGGTTCAAAATTCAGAACAATACCAATAACTGAAACTATGGTTCATCAATTAGCAACCTTTTCGATTGTGATTAAATGTTTTATCGACAACAGTCACTGGTCCATTGTAATTTCTGTACTTCAAATCAAAAAAAAGAGGGCGCACGGTGGCTTAGTGGTTAGCACATTTTCCTCACACCTCCAGGGTCAGGGGTTTGATTCCCGCCGTGGCCCTGTGTGTGCGGAGTTTGCATCTTCTCCCTGTGCTGCGGGGGTTTCCTCCCGGTACTCCAGTTTCCTCCCCCAGTCCAACGACATGCATGGTAGGCTGATTGGCATGTCCAAAGTGTCTGTAGTGTGTGAATATGTGTGTGATTGTACCCTGCGATAGATTGGCACCCTGTCCAGGGTGTACCCCGCCTAGTGCCCAATGCTCCCTGGGACAGGTTTCCCTGTGACCCTGAAAAGGATAAAGCGGTATAGAAGATGGATGGAAGATTGATATAATTATTTATCAGAATTACTTTACAACTCAAACATGTCTCAGTTTTTTGAATGGAGCACACTTGTTTATTTCTTTGTGTTAACTGATGAACTTTTTAATATGAGGTTAAGAAATAAAATGCGGTATTGCGATGTGTTTCCTGCAGGACAGGATGTGGAGGAAGACTCGCTCTCGCAAGACCGGATCCAGCTGCATCGGTGCCGATCCCAACAGGAACTTCAACGCTGGCTGGTGCAGTGAGTACAGCTCAGATATACAGTACTGTGGAAAAGTTTTAGCCATCCTATTTTTAATTTTTTTTTAGTATAAACTTTGTTATAGATTTTTATTTTATGACTTCTACATTATCGAGTCAGTACAAAAACATTTTAGATTCCCAAACATTAGTTTTCCAGCACAAAATGAAATGTTACAGAGAAATGTTTGTACGTCAGTAAAGAAAGCGGCGTATTTCGTAAGAGACACTTTTCAGACAAAACAACACAATGAAGGCTGCCTGGTTTCGCTGCAGAAATAAGAAGCGAGTGCGACAGTCAAAGTCTCCAGGAGAACCGTGTCTGGTTCTGCAACATGCTCAATAACACTTACAGACTCATTTCGCTTCACTAATTCCACCTGAGACTACTTTTTTTTAAGTAAAGGGTCGTCACACCAAATATTGCCTTTGTTTCATTTATTACTAGTTATTATTGCAGTTTATAGTATTTTTTTTAATGTAGCAACATTTAATTTCTTTATTTTTGAAGGCATCTTTGCTCTACAGCATTTCTTTTGCACAGTACTGTACAAGTAAACATTTTCCTTATATTTAATCATGTTGGTAAACATCATCATCCTTACTATTGTACTTCACTAGTAAAAAATAAAACCCATTTTATTTCTGCTTTTTTTATTCTTGAGGATTTATTGAGCCTATTTATGTAATTAGATATTTTCATACTGTAGGCTACATATATTTATTAGATAAATCAGATAAATAGATATTTGTAAAACAATTTTACTATGAATTATAATGAACAAAGCATTATTGTTGATGCTGCTGTGTATTGAATTTTAGATTATCCTTACTTTTATTCATTTTGCATCAATTAAATATATTTTTATTTGTTTACTTATTTTATTTGCACATTTATTCGTTGTCATTTTTATCCATTTAATTATCTTTTTTTTTTTTCGTAAATTGTAAACCAACTTTGACACCGAGGTAATAATAGATTTTTTTTTAAAAATATTTAATTACTAATTATAATAAACAAATTATTAATGTTGTTGCTGTTGTATAGTAAATGAAAGATTATGCTCACTTTTATTTTTTATTTTCACTATTGTACTTCATGGAAGATGTTTTTATTTATCTAATTTTGCTTTTGGTACTCTTTGGGGTTTGTTCATTTGTTTGTTTATTTATTTGTTTATTTGCTAACTTGTTTCTTGTTGTTTTTATTTATTTATTTATTTATTTGTGTATTTTGGCATTAAATTTTAAATTAACTCTGAAAATCAGGGAATAATAGAACATTTAATTTATTTCATTTATTATTATTATTATTATTATTATTGTTCTTTTATATTAAAGCTGACTTTTAAAACATATTAAAATATAAAATGTATATAGAGGTAATGTTATTACCAGTAAGAGGAAGATGCGAAGGAGGAACAGCTTGGAATAATATGATTTTGTTCTCTCTCTCTTACACACACACACACACACACACACACACACACACACACACACACACACACACAGCATTGGGAGCCTCCAGTAACCCCTGCAGTGACACTTATTGTGGATCTTCTGTCGAGTCGGAGGTCGAGGTGCAGAACGTGGCAAACTTCATCCGCAATAACAAGTCCATCATTAAGGCTTACCTCACCATCCACTCGTACTCTCAGCTCCTCCTGTTCCCGTACTCCTACAAATACGATAAGGCCAAAGACCATGCTGAGCTGGTAGTGCTCCTCACACACACACACACACACACACTCACACAATAATGAAATTTTGACCTGAAAACTTTCAGTCATGTGCGAACTCACCTGTTCAGACGTGTTCAGCGAGGCAGCTCAGTGGTGGAGCAGAGAGTGTTGATGCCTCGATGAAATGTTTTGACTGGTACACCCTGGAGTACAGACAAGGCTGACTCCAGCTGTCCCGACTACTTACAGCACAAATAATAACTTCAGTCAGTTCACACAGGTTTACAGGTTAGAATACAGGTGTCAAATATACCACGCATGAAAAAACAGTCTCTGTTATTCCACTAGGGGGCAAAATAGAGCAATAATTTCAGGGTGACAAAATGCGCTAATGATGTTCCCTCCCAATAATTTTTGCTTTCCCTCTCAATAGTTTTCTGTTTCCTAGCAATAGCTTTGCATTTCATATCAACAGTTTTGTGTTTAATTATAATAATTTTTGCGTTCCCTTACAATTGTTTTCCGTTCCCTCACATTTACATTCACGGCATTTGGCAGACGTCCTTATCCAGAGTGACCTTTTTTAAATTTATATTTCCACATTTATACAGCTGAGCAGTTGAGGGTTAAGGGCCTTGCTCAAGGGCCCAGCAGTGGCAGTTTGGTGGTGCTGAGATTTGAACTCTGATCAGAAGTCCAACGTCTTAGCCACTACAAATTGATGGAGTTTTGAGTTACCACCACCTCAAAATAGTCATGTGTTCCCTTGCAATATTTCCAGGTTCACTCCTGTATTCTTCCTGTAGTCCTTCCCTGCATTACACTGTCATGGTGCACACGCAGCACTGTCCTGTAGCACCACTCATGCACTTACTGAATTTCATTTTCAGGCTGGATTAAAACAAGTATTGTCGCTGCTTAGTAACTAGGACATTTGTGAACAAACACTAAAGCACATGCTGAAACGTTGCTGACGTTTTAAACAGAAAGATGAATACTTATGCAATCACAACTTGTATGTTTTCTAATTATTTGTAAATAATTTTTGCAAACCCTATTGATTTTTCCCCCGGATTAAGTCCGAGTCCTCATTAAGTCCATTTCAGTTCCAGGTTGGAACACAAAGTGCAGAAGAATTTACATTTGTATTTATTAAATATACATACTGCATGCATTTTATTTAGGTTATAGGTATAATATTAATCTCTAAATAATATTTATTAAATCTAAATAATATTTATCTCTGTTAAATAATCATTTAAATGTTGACATTATTGGAATATTACATTTTAATTTGTGTTATATTGTGCGGTATTTATTATTTGTGGAATTGCTCTTGTAATGAAATGCTTGCTCTCTCTCTCTCTCTCTCTCTCTCTCTGTGTGTGTGTGTGTGTGTGTGTGTGTGTGTGTGTTAGATGAGTGTGGCAGTGGCTGCATCAGAGGCTCTGCGTAGTCTGTATGGCACTAGCTACACCAGTGGTCCTGGAGCAACCACTATCTGTAAGTACCTCACACACACACACACACACACACACACACACACACACACACACACTCTAACTCTTCTCCATCCCTCCATAATATATAAGAAGTGTGTAATCATGAGTTCTTCTTGTATGCTTTGGGGCATAGAGAACAAATCCAACATCATTACCGGAGACTTTTTTTTTATTTTGATTTTATTTATTTTTTCTATTTTCCATAAAGGAGTATCCAGTTCGACCCGAAGCTTATTTCCAGTGGACGTCTGAGTGTCAAATATGTTAAAAGCACCCATAGTTACAGATTATATTAGCTGCAGATGTGTGTGTTTCCGTGAATGGGGATCATTAACCCTTAAACTCCCGGTTTATTAGTTATTGTGCATCTTAAAGGACATTATACAACACATACTGTGAATGATTCAGTATCTACAGTGAAACAGAAATGTAGTGTGGATGTACAAGAGTGTAGATTATAAATTTGGACACATGTGTGCGTCCTCAGAGATTAAAGGGCTAGAAGAAAAGGAATATTTCAGGTACCTCCTGTCCTGTTCTTACTGGAAATTCAATTACACTCATTTAACCTCATTTAATACCATTTTCTCAGCATGTTCTTTCCTTTCTTTCTTTAACCAGTGTTTAAGAGGAGTTTAAGAGGTTAATGAATAATTCTTGTGCTAAATTAGACCTTATCGGAGCGGATGTTCTTTTTGTGGTTTCCAGCCCAGGTAGATATGAGCGCTTCCTGATCACGACATGTTCGTGATATTCTGACATTAGTCACCTCATTTAGTTATGTAAATGGTTAAATTATGTCATTGCTATTCGTTTCACACCACACTGATTGCCTGATAAACAAACATATTCGGGAAATGATAGCAAAGTGTGCTTTTTCAAAAAATCATGGCACCCCCTGGTGGTCTGGTGTCCCTGAGTGACCACTTATACCATTTCTAACAAGAACCAACCCTGATCTCTAATATATATAATACAAAATGCTTTCCGTCCTCAAGCAATCTGATTCTTCTAAGTGTTTGGTAAATGTTATCTTATTCATTCTGCATGATTAAACTGCACATAAACGGATAATCCATTTCCCATCATGCCTTGCTGGCAGTGAATCATGTGAATAGTGAGTCCTGTTCGAGTTAATCATTCAAATCTGAGCCACTCTTGACTCTTACTGTTAATACACAATCGTGATTATCCATGTGTGTGTGTGTGTGTGTGTGTGTGCTTCTTTTCTCTGTAGACCCTGCTGCTGGAGGTTCTGATGATTGGGCGTATGATCTGGGTGTGAAATACTCGTTCACGTTCGAGCTCCGTGACACCGGCCGCTACGGCTTCCTGCTGCCCGAGTCTCAGATCAAGCCCACGTGTGAGGAGACCATGCTGGCCGTCAAGTCCATCGCTGCGCACGTGCTGAAGAACCTGTAGTGAGAGAAAAATGTGCAAGAAGTGCATGCATGAGAATAATTACAATAAAAACTGAAAGCGTAACCTTGCATTTATTGACTTTTTACATATTTTACTTGGTCCTTTCCATTTGTACTGAGAAGATCTGATCAGGAACGTCTAACAAATGAGAAATATATGTATGGACATAATATATGTAAATCATTACAATATATAAATGATAATTTGGTCATGATTTAAATTAGAGCAGCTAAAAAAAGCTTATTTTTTCTTCCACTTTCAAGTGTTTCTTTAGATACAACATTTCATTTTTATTATTATTATTATTAATTATTTATCATCAGACATCAGTTGTTTTGCTGGTTTGTGATTATACTTTAATACAGTTCATACAGGATTTCGGTACTCCTGTAGATTTTCCCTACAGGAGTTCTTTGTGATTCTTGCAGCCAAAAACGCTCGATTTTTTCAAAATTTGCGATATTTTGCAGCGTTTTTGTGCTTTTTTTTTTTTTTTGCAGAAAACTACTCAAATTGGCGAAATCGCAATTGTACAAAATAGTTCTGCGTGCTCTTTCACGGTGATGTTTGTTGGTAAACAAGACCTTTTAGCTGTACTCATGTTCGACGCACGTGAATCGAAGAGCGCTTTGACTGAAGGCGCGTTGTGATGATGTCACATGATGACGTCACAAATCTGCTAAAAATCTGCGGTCGTTTTGAAAAAGTTCAAGCTCCTCCGAATATTGTGTTGTTTGCTTGATTTTGCGTTCATTTCTCCGAACGTAAAATATCCTGGAGGGACCGATTATACAAGAGATTCAGCAGTGTTTGTGTTTCTGTCAGTAAGAAGTAGAAAAAGAAAAATTATGTCACTGATGAGAAAATATTTTAAAATTTTTTGTTAAATAGAGGAAACAGGTGTTTACACATTTCATACCTGCTCTTCAGTCATATTCATTTGCACACTGTTTCTGAAGTGACTTCCACTTTTTTTAAGCAGAAAATAATTAAAGTTTAAAGGAATAATTTGTTATCCTGTGTTAAATTAGATCAGAGGGGAAAAAAACAACAACTAGGACTAGTATATACACTATCGGTCAAAAGTTTAGACACACTCATTCTATATTTTAATTTTTTTTCCACATTGTTTAATAATAAAGTAATCAAAACTCTGGAATAACACAAATGGAACTATGGGAATTATGTTGTGATAATTATGTAGGAAAATCCAAAATAAATCGAAATAATTTAATATTTTAGCATCTTCAAAGTAGACGGCCTTTTTGCCTAGAATTTCCAGAAATGTATTCTTGGCGTTTTCTCGACCGATTTCTTGAGGAATTTCCCCGAGATGA
>JANDJT010000001.1:32540146-32555302 GCA_024331685.1 Stegophilus panzeri | reverse complement strand
GAGTTTTCATGAGAAAATGGCAGAAAATCTTCTGAAATAGGGAGATGTATTGCTTTTCTCTGTTTTGTATCATATTAAACTGAATATCTTTGGGTTTTGGACAAAACAAGACATTTAAAGACATCACCTTGGACTTTGAGAACTGGGACGGACATTTTTCACTATTTTCTAACATTTTATAAACCAAACGATTAATCGAGAAAATAATCTGCAGATTAATTGATTATGAAAATAATTTAGTTGAAGCCCTATTATGATGGAATATTTGCAATGGAATATTTGGGAGTTACTTTTACTTGGATGAAGCTTTGGTACTTTTCCTCCCCTGGTCATTGCACACATGTGCAAGGTTCTGACTGTGAAAGTAATTTGAGTTAAGAAGATTCCTAACTAATCCATTGATCTGTTCTTCAGTTGAGTGGATTATTAAGTGGATTACACAGTATTTATAATCCGTGTGAGATCACTTAACTCTAAAGACTTTTATTGTAATTGGTCTATAAATCCGACATGAAGTCTCACATAATTTAATATGGAGATTGCCTTTTTTTTCTGTAGTAGGGGAAAACTTTACTTTCCCAGACTGGTGTTAAAACCCTTACAGTAGATCAATTTTGCACAGTTATACTCCAGTTTGTGATTTCCTCTGCTTAGTCACACTGCAGATGAGGATCCGGTGTAACTGGCACACTATAGCAGTGAATTCAAACCGTGCTTTCTCTGAGTTTTTACTCTGTGCTAAACTCACACTGGTCTATTGTAGTGAAAGTCACTTCTATGGTCACCTAGACGACACACAACACACCATGGCAACACTGAGAGCCTTTAGAGCCTTCTGGAGTTAACACAACTCCTGCCTTGGGTTGTGGAGTCATGGTCATATTCCGACAGTAACGTAGTACATAATGGATTTTTCTGGTTTTTATATCACAGCGCTATTGACTTCTGGATTCCGATTAGTCAGAAGGCGTTGATTAATTTTCTATAACCATACCCCTGACCGTTCCGGCTGCAAAGCAACTCGCAGGCTTATATTAATGTTAGCATTTCCATGGCAGTGGATGATTCACAGGGGCTTGTAATTTGGGTGCTCTACATAATCTGACTAATAACAAATGGATTAGAAACTTGACACTTATTTATGGAAGGAGTCTCCAGTTTCGGTGCTTTGTAACAGTCAGGGGTAAAGCTGTATCTTTAAGTCTTGAGTTTTCCTTTGTTCCTTTAACACTTCCTCCACTGCATGTAATCCTGTTTCAACCAGGAACAGACAGATAAAGCCTCTGACCACATCTTCCCCCAAATACTATTTGCTCACATTCCTATGACTGCCTGAATACCATATATGGAGTTGTTCCTCTCTTACACTGATGCTTCCTGTCTTCTGCAAAAATGCTGTTCTGCCTAGCCAATCAATAGTTAACCCATTGTATCATGCCTGACGCACAAAGACATACTACTCTGTCTTTCTTTGAATAAATCAGAGATCTGGCCATTTGGATTTTCTGTCACTTAGCAGCTCTCCTAAGGCCTTGGTGTGGGAAGTGTGTGGTGGTGCAGGGGCACAGGCTGTGCATCTTCGCTTTCTCTCTCAAGAATCATAACCCGAGGATCACAAATCCTAACAATGTATATATGATGAGTGGACCTTATATACTGGTAAATGAGTATAGATGGACAATGGGTATATAATGAATGTTGAGCTTTGTGGTTTCTCAGGAACATGACAAGCTGCAGGGATTCTTATTAACTATAACTGTACTGGAGTGTTGCTGAAATTTATTCTGCGCTCCCTGTGTATCTAGCACTCTGTAAACTCTCAACCATGCATATGGTTTCTTCCCCCATACAGGGTCTAACATTGTTTTAGTGATAACATTGAAATTTTAGAGTACTACCTTTTTTTTAAATATACAACTTTCTCTCTTACAGCTGTTACTAAGCTTTGTATTAGATACAAGTGAGACTTGTTTATTTTTCAGCATGTGGTGTTGATGTTGCATACAGAAAACTGGCACATTTCAGACGTATTTGGACTGCCTTTAGTCATGGAAAACATTCGCACCATAAGTTTTTAGAGCAGGCTGCAACATGCAGTTAACCAAAATGAGACTTTCTGTTCTAAAAGTTGTGTTGGAATAAATTCATCTCTCTCTTTGCAGACCAGGCATTTGTCACCTTGGCCACGAATGATAAATATGCTAAAGGAGCAATGGTGCTGGGGAAGTCCCTGAGGAACCATAAGACCTCCAAGAAGCTGGTGGTGCTCATCGGACCCCACGTGTCAGAACCGTCCAGGTATGCATCAATAAAGCTGGAGATTATGAGAAGTTGGAACATGGACATCACACCTCCAAAATATTTGTGAGCGGCAGGATAATGCGGTCAGTTAATTGATGGTTATTCTCACTTTAAAATCCCTGTGAAGTGCCTTGAAACACACAGCATTTGATGTAATTTCCACTGTAACAGGAATTCAGGGTGGGACCTATCAAGTGGCTCCTCCCTCTTTGTAAATAGCCAATAGTGTTTACCTAACCTCACAGCCCAGGCTAAGCCAAACTTGATAGTTGGTGCAATTGGTTTTTATACTGTTGTGGGTGGCACACTTCAGATTCTAGAGTGCATTTAATTGGACAGAAAATCTGTTAAGAAGCTAGCAGAACGATGTCATCAAAATTGTTGCTCTGTGTTGGAGGTAGAGAGAAACTACATTTTGAATGCATACGTCTTCTAAATTTGAATGTAGTCATTGTTTTGGCTAACACTAGCTTATAGAGAACCTTAAGGCTAACATTCATGCTAAAAGCCACAAAATGCCAATTTTGATTTCGTGGGGACTTATTTACAGTCTTCACAAACGTATGCCAAAATAACCAATAGAAATTAGGTCAAATTTGCAAAATGGCTAGCGATCCAACGATACTTCAAGAGACTAAAACTACAGGTGTTGACTCGAAGTGAAGAGTGTTGGTTTGGTCAGGTTACTTCCTGTCATGTCTCCAGAGCTTCTTTAAAATCTTCATACGCACAGTGGCCTGTTGACCAATGCTGCGTCACATACAGTACAGTTGTGAATGGACAGAGAAAACCGACCATATAACCACAAGGAGCATTACAACACATGCGTGTAAGAGTGTTATATAATTCATGATGGTTGCTTGAGACAATTCACGAAGTAATGATCTAATTATTCCTGAGGCAGAGTGGTTTAGTAACACAATTTTGGGGACGTGGGTATCGATCGTCATATTATAGACATCCTCCAACTGTAAAGCTACCACCCACTTTTTGGGATGGATTGATTGTGCAAATTCTGCTACCTACATCTCCTAGGAATGTTTTCCTAATATTGTAGCAGAAACATTTTATTTTTAGTTATTTATATTTTTAAAGATTAAATACAACTGACCTGTCCCAGATGCATTAACTGCATGTGTAGACTTGTTTTAAGCAAGTGTAACTTCAGGTGTTTGGTTCCTGTGTACTTGCCAATGTGTTATGTATGTCATTAACACAATGTTGCACTGGTGTATAGAAATACCCATACAGCATTGAGGCAGTGTTAGGTCCAATAGGAGAACCTGACAGTCTTAAACTTACAGGAAGTACTGTATAGTGAACATTGTGTATAATTGGGTGTAGGTGCTGAATTTACCACTTTTGCAAAGTCAACGTTTCCGGACTGAATGTGTAAGCTAGTATTGAGCAATTGGCAGGAAATTGCATGTAATAGAGTACAATTATCAAGATGTGACTTTCGTAAGCTACTGTGCTGCAGTGTTCCACTTTGCATATCACTCATCTTGCATCTTTTGGCCCATATTTGGGATGGTCTGCTTAGTAGTAGTTCTGAGCTAAAGCCTTTACATGAAATATTGGCTTTTGGGCCTCTTAATCCAATGAGTCCAGGTGCTGAAGCTGACTCTGAAATCAAGTAGGTTATCATAGGGGGTGTGTGTGTGGGGGGGGTCGACCACCACCACCACCAGATGGTTTAGATTCTGAAAAATGTTAACTAAAATTGTTCCATTTTGGAGAAACTTAAATCCTAATTTTTACATTAAGTTTAAAAAAAAAAAAAAAAAAAAAAAAAAGCCCTAAAGCTCTTCAACCTGTGAAAACTTGAGGCTTGTCCATGCCAGTAAGTCCATGTCTAGTCTGTCAATAAGGACAAGTCTTAAATTTGTCCTGTAATTTTGCACTTAATGGGGATGACAGGCTTTTAAAAAAGTAAAGTCTAGATCATGGGTTTCATATTAAATGTGGATTTGCTCAGTAATTCAGTCACTTTACCTGTAAGCAGAGCAATGCAGTACCCCATAGAGATCTCTGCATACAGGATAATGCAGTTATAGGATCTTCTGGTGCCTTTTTCTAGTTTTGTTTTTGTAACCCTGTTTTATCCCAATTTGGTCACTTGGCAATTCCCACCCTCTAGCTAGTTCTCCCCATCATACAACTGCTAGAAACCAGGGTGAAAACTAACATGCTTCTGCCGTGACACGTGAAGCCAGCCAACCGCATTTAATCATTCTGCGTCACAGGGCAGTGTAATTCACTCGAGCACTATCCGTCCTCTTCCACGTACATGAGCTCACCGATGCCCACGCAGTTGGCTAGTGTCGTACTGTTTGACAGGGGTGAGAGTAATGCCTTCCTACTCGCCCAGAGAGCGTGGACAGTTTTTCTTTATTGGACTCCTGGCCACAGTCGGCTGTGGCATTGCTGGGATTTGACCTCGCGATCTCTCAGTAACTGGGCATGTGAGGAAGTGCATTTCATGCTCATTTTTGTAATTCGAGCCAGTGTGTGCTCGGTTTCAGTACTGTTCAACACTCCCTCGTCTTCCCCTCACAACCCAGAGGTGTGTAACCCTGAAATTCCAGAATTAGCCACTTTGTCAAACAAGAGGGGGACGAGTGGATTTTAAAACTGACACGCTTGCTCTTGGTAGTACGCATATGATGATCGTTTCACACTTCATTATTCTTTCCTTTGTGATTTGCACAGTACACTTACTCTGAAATAATTCAGGTCAGTGTTCCTGTCCTGACTGCTAAAGACACTGTACTCGCTAGTTACTCAGTACTAACCCTAACTAGCAAAGTAAACAAATGTACATCGAGTCTAAACAAATGGAGTGGTTTTGAGCATAAAGCCCAGTTTGAAAGTAGAAAATCTAATGGTATGTCTTTAAAATGACATTTTATTGCTCAAACAGCTTTTTTTCTTTTAATGAATATGCACTGGGTTGCAGTGATTTAAGGGTAGGTTCTGCTCTTAAAGTCCACGTCTCCCTGACTCGTTAAATCGCCCCTGTAAGTGGCTATCTATCCAAATCCACTTGAGCTAGTAGAATTATAAAACCACTCTTGAGAGGTCTACTTGCCCTTGGCGTCAGGGAGTCCCTCAAGGGAGGGTGTGATAAAAAGAGCATTGACACCAGGCCAACATTAGTGCATGTGAGAGCCAGTTCTGGTAAGTGTCCAGTGTCACCTTTTAGTCTGCAGAGGTACTCTGTCCTGAGAGCCAGTTCTGCTACAATGCTGAGTCAGCTTTTAGTGCACTCTGATAATTAGCAGCTTTTATCACCTGTACTAAGGTGTGTGTGTGTGTGTGTGTGTGTGTGTGTGTGTGTAAATAAAGTCTTCAGCTTTTTACATTGCTGAGCTGATTCCTGTGTAACTTTCATAATCCGTTTCCTCTCAGTTCTCTTGGTGAACTATGGTTTACCGCTGTTGGGTTTGACAGGAACCAAAGAAGGCTGTTGCAGTGTGGGGTTTGCCGATGTTAACACATCTACCTTTACCCAACTTGGCTTGGTTTCACACCGACTAATCTGTATTTAATGACTTAATCCACGTTTAACTGTAGCTAAGCTAGAATATTCATCTGGACGTCTATAAACTGATCATCTTAAGCTTTGAGAACATGATCTGAGGATTACCGAGCATTCATTAGTGTTTTCACATAGTGGATTTACTTAACATGGATTTATTTTTAAACTGACTACATGGCTAGCTAGTTTAATTTTTCTATCAATATGCTAGAGATGTTTTAAAGGGAATTCTTGAGGACAAGAACTTGCATTTATTAATATTTGGGAAGATGGGAATGTTCGAGTGGAGTGTAGGAAACATTCTCTAGATTCCCTGGCTAAACCTTGCATTCTTCACTAATGCACTGTGGAAACAACGCTTTGGTTAATTACAGTAGCTGTTGTGTAGTGTTCTCGTCAGTCCCTCCAGGATTTTGCGATCACAGAAATTAAACCAAAACTTGTAAAATTTACTGCAGATTTGGTCAAAGACGCATCGTGTGACGTCATCACGACACCCATTCCGCCGAAGCCCTCTTCGATTCACGTGCGTCAAACATAAATACAGCAAAAAGGTCTCATTTGCAGACATTCACCATCATGAAAGACAATTCAAGTACAAAGCACAAAAACGTACAAAAAAAAAGGCCACTGCAAAATCGAGTATTTTTGGCCACAACAATCTGAAAACTCCGAAATCCTGCATGGACTGTCCTAATTTCTTACACAGTTTAGTTTTTATGAGCTGTTTGTTTGGCTCGATCATGTGATTATTTATTTATTTATTTATTTATTTATTTATTTATTTATTTATTCCCCCCCCCAAAAAAATTTTATTTTATGATTTTGTGTATTGAGGTTATGCTTCAGTGCTGTATTTAAGCATTATTGCACTCAGTTGTGCGGTTAAACTGAATTTTCACCGGTATGATTGGCTATGACACTCAGGCTATGGCTTCATGCCTACACCTTCACAGCTATGCTAATATTCAGCATAACCGCACAATTGCAAGTTCAATATTGCTGTTACACAACAGCTCTATAAACAAGAAAATATCCTGTAAGTGACACTTTGGACGTGATTTTTAGCTAAACGCTTTGGCTTATTTCTGCTCCGCTAGTGAAAATGGATCCTGAAGGTGCTACGCTGTCTTTACTCCCCATTCGTCTGGCTGGCTCACATGTGACTCGTACGTTCCCATTTAAAGGTGCTTCTGGTAAAGTTGTTGTCCCTCTGTCCTTTTCACCTTCATCTGATGAGCTTACTTTATTTTATAAAGTGATATATTCATGACCTCCCCCCCCCCCATGTCCACTGAATTTGCATTCCAAAATTTGCAATTGGAGTTTTTTGCAGTAAACTACTTGAATTGTGATTGTTTTGCAGTTTTTCGCAATGAATGTTCAACACGTGGATTGAAGAGGGCTTTGGCTGAATGTGTGTTGTGATGCCACATGACTCATCTTGGCCCAAATCTGCTGTATTTTTGATAAATTGCATGCTCTTCAGAATATTGTGGTGTTTGCTCTTTTTTTTGTGCTTTTTATGTTCTCTTTTCGCTGACTTTTGCTTTACAATTGTGAAAATGTTTGAATGGACGAACAGTAATTGGGGTGGTGGTTTGGTTTTTTTTTTTTTTTAAATAATATAAAGTGTTTTGAAATATTTACTGTTTTTCTGTGTTTTTGTAAGAGCTGACTGTTGGAGTATCCTAACTTCACCCTTCTGCACAAGTGTCAGTAAAAGGGAACAAGGTGCAGCACTTCTCAAGCTAGAAACAGAAACCCAAATGTTTCTGTGATTTCATCTGGGCTATGATCATTTCAATATTAAGGTCAAGGGAAATGCGACCATTTTAGTATTGATGTATTGCATTTCTTTGAATATCATAGGTATGAACTGTAATTCTTATTTTATTGCATCGACTTACTGTTTTTCAGTAGCTGAATTTCTTCTTAGTATCCTGCATTTCTTTTTGTTTTACTAAATGTGTTTATTTATGGGAAAATATCTATGGGTGTGGAAAGGACATTGAGGATGAGCGGATTGTGAGCTAGAGTGCTGGAATGTACAACAGGACAATCTGAAGAAAGGTTGGCTCTACCGGTTTGGTTGGCAGTTTGGGCCGAGACACCAAGTTAATGCCAAAAATTACACACCTGTGTAGTGTGAAAAGGTAGAACTTTCCCTGCAAAGATATTACATATGTATTCTGAATCTAAATGGATTTTTCTGCAGGGTCCAGATTTTTGAAATTTATAACACTGGAGAAGTTAAGTCTAGACCACACCCTTTATAATTTATTAAAAAAATAACTTGTGACCAGCACCGAAAGTCCCCATGAAATCACAATGGATGGTTTTTAAAGCTGCTTGGACAAATCTCTTGGTGCTGTAGACACACAAGCCAGCATGTATCTGCTGATTTGTTGATCATTGTTTATTTCCCGGAAAACTGTGTGAAATAGTTTTGATGATCCTTCTTATACTTGTCCCAGGTTGCGGCTTTCTCTAGAACCCATTTGTGTCCCCATAAAACAAACGGCAGACATCACACTACAGTAGCAGCAAGTTAAATGTTGACTATGGGTTGTTTGTGGAGTTGTGGTTGTGCAGCTTCCTGCATGTTCTTTCCAAACCTGAATGTGTTGAAAAGATGGGAGGCAGACTTACATGCGCTCGTTCCTCTTCCAACATCATGGTCTTGGCTCCAACATGTACGACCGTTGCAGATTGTGATGACATATGGTCTATGACACGGTTTAACATGCAGGAAATGTGTGCAATGGAGAGTGGGCAAACATTTGGACATATCAAGGTGGGTGTGTGTGTGGGAGTTGTCCATAGTCAGCATACGCAATCAAATCCCTCTCGAGCCATTTCACATGCATAAAGTTTGTGAGCACTTCTGAAGTGCGTAACAGGCTTGTGAGGGTGATATTCTCATCCCTATTCAGTCTTGCACTTCTACGATATACAGTGGTCTTTGTTTTTACATTTACTCATTTAGCAGACGCTTTTATCCAGAGTAACTTACAAATGAGGAAACACAAGCAAAGTTATATATCAAGCAGAACAATACAAGTAGTGCAACCATACAAGATCTTTGAGTTCTAGAAAAAGGCAGAGTGTGCAGAGTCATGGTGTAAGTGCTAGAGTAAGGTTGGGGGGGGGGGTTTGGGATTAGATAGGTCTTCACAGAAGAGGTGGGTCTTTAGCTGTTTTTTGAGGATGGTGACAGATCTGTGGCCCGGATTGAGGTTGGAAGTTCATTCCACCACTGAGGGACTGTTAGTGTGAAGGTTCTGGAAAGGGACCTTGAGCCACGCTGAGTAGGCACTACTGAATATGGTATTGTATTACCACACCTGCCAACCTTTACTCATTTGTGCACAAGAGTATGCCAGTAAAATGGGAGACGAGCCAGTCAACATATGAATCTTTGAATCATCTCATGTGTTCTCGATACACGCAGGTTTCCTCGCTTACGGTCACAGTAAATGCAGAATGTGTTCAGTTCATTAATATGAAATAAAAAAAAAAAAATCTATGGGTATGTCAACCAAGGTGAACATTAGACTAAAGTGCTGCAGGGATGACCTATTTTTGCAGGCCAACCTGGAAGTTCGCATCACTCTTGTTCCCTCGACAAAAATCCAATAGGATTTTCCACTGGGTTCTTAGTTTGTCTAAGAGTAATGGTGATGCTAATTATAAAGTAATTAAATGGTTAGCTTGACTGCTTGCTTCTACAAGATATCCTTTTTGTAAGTGTTAA
This sequence comes from Stegophilus panzeri, assembly GCA_024331685.1. Taxonomy (NCBI): domain Eukaryota; kingdom Metazoa; phylum Chordata; class Actinopteri; order Siluriformes; family Trichomycteridae; genus Stegophilus; species Stegophilus panzeri. The sequence continues at coordinate 32,545,703 of JANDJT010000001.1, read as the reverse complement.
TCAGTGTGCTTTTTATTTGATTTAGCTTATTTTTTATAAACTGTCGACTGCATTGCTGTAAGATCACTTATGCTCTCATTTCACCTGAAATAGTGGGATTGCTCATCTTTACTGTATTTCAGTTCTGGATGATTAAATCACTTCACAATATTTATAATTAACTCATGAGCAAGGAGATCAATTTCACACAAACCTAGTGCATAGTTCTGGTATTACAATCGGTCTGTGACCTTAAATGTGAATAGAGTACTTTAACAATGCACACGGTGGTGGTGTTGATGATGATCAGGTTTTCTTAACCATGTCAAATGAACAAGGGAAAGATACCAGTGAGGAGTTGACCAGAGTTTCTCATCCTGTGCAGGGCAGTGCTTCAGACGCTGTATGATGAGGTCAGGCTGGTGGACGTGTTGGACAGTGGTGACACCGCACACTTGGTCATGATGCAGAGACCAGACCTGGGAGTGACCTTCACTAAGCTCCACTGCTGGACGCTCACGCACTACTCCAAATGTGTGTTTATGGACGCAGACACGATGGTGAGAGTCGGATCGAGGCGTGGCCGTCTGAGCCGAGCGATTCAGGGTTCTACCGTTGCATGAGAGCAGTATGGTTTGTGTGGAACACTGTACATCCTCCAGCCAGGAGCAACAGAGTGCAGTTAATCAGGAGTTTAATCATCAGGGGGGTAGAAGTGTTCGAATAAATGCTCTTTAGTCATGCCAATCTTGAGTGAAGTCTTCATGTGCAGTTTATTTGACTTTTCATATTTACAATGCTTTTCAAAATGGATCCTTTTCTTTGTTCATTTAGACTTTATGTAGTGCACGTATGCCGTGAGTCAGAATTCAGTCTGTTGCCTTCATTATGATGCAAGATGGCAGATTTTTAGATCTAAATATAACGAGCTAAATAAGACCATGAAAATAATCACTAAATGTTAAATTAGAACTTCATTAAGATGGTGGGTGGAGATATATATATATATATATATATATATAATTAATTATTATTTTTTTTTAATAAACTAATTTTGCTCTATCTGGGACAAGTTTTTTTTGCAAGCTTTGTGGAGGACCATGTTAGAGTGTTCTCCATCCTGAGTCATTCCACACTGAGATAAAGACTGTCCCAAAGTGAGGAATGTGCACCAAGTAGTATGCCTAAATAGTAGTGATACCAGAGGTGTACTGAAAAAATATTGTTTACAATAGCATGCTCCTTGTGACTCAGCCCCAGTGTCTGTGGCTCTGAATATATAATGATGTCCAATTACAGTGTGTGGTGAGCAGTATGAAATTTGATTCAAGTTCTGGAACAAATAAAGATCGGCATTGGAAACTTAAAATTTATTTATTTTCTTGTGAGATAAACGCTCAGAAGGATTTTGATATCGGCTGATTACTCCGTTTCATGATCCGTATCGGAAAAGAAAGCGTGGTATCTCTACCACTTACTCGTCTTCAGAGGAATATTTTTCTTTGTGCTCATTACATAAGTTGAATGAAATTGTTCATCAGAACATTAGTCTTTGACTATTAAAGGTAATGGAATTGCTATTAAAAAAAAAATGCTCTTATCCACCAGTGTTTGTAGTTACTGTGTAATGTGTTGTGTTTAGGTGGTAGCGAATATTGATGAGCTGTTTGACAGAGAGGAGTTCTCAGCAGCTCCAGATCCCGGATGGCCCGACTGCTTCAACTCCGGGGTGTTCGTCTTCCGCCCCTCCAACGAGACGTACGGCAAACTCCTCGAGTACTGTACAGAGCACGGCAGCTTCGACGGTGAATAACTATCTGCTTTTTTTTTTTTTTTTTTTTTGCGTGTGATGGGCAGAAAAGCTTGGGTTTAAAGTTTGATCCATTACATCGCCTGTATTTACCGTAAGCTGGTCTACTCAGGAATGAACTCGCTCTTTGTGGGTTGTAAACATGGGTTAGAGCATCAGCTCCAGAGAGCCACAGTTTCTCGCTTTTATGTGTTTTATTACTCTGAGGGCTGAGTGAGGTTAACCTACTTAAGATTTGATTCAAGTCCTAAAGCTGTAGGAACACAGGTTCAGGTTGTCTAGAATATAAAATGGTTGCAGTCAAATGTAGACACGTTCATTAAAAACTCTGGGTGGTAGTTTGCATTCACACACTATTGATTCAAAGAGGGGGACGTTTCCAGGGTTTCTGGAAGGTTCCAGGTTTCCAGTCATGGAAAACACCTGAAAGTGAGCAAGTGACAATGTATTAGAAATTCTATTAAGGTTTAGTGTTGCATGTTTTCCCATCGTTTCTTCCTGGATTCCGATCACACCACAGAGTAAATGCACATAATGTATTTCTATTCTTTATTTTGCCACAGTGACCATGTTTACGTGCATGCATGTTGATATTCCGATATTAATCTCAAATTAATGGAAACATTCGAATAAGTATTTGGTCATGTAAATACTGCACTTGGATTGCTGATTCAGATTAAGACAGTGTTCTGATTCCCGCCCATGAAACATGCTCACTTTAAATTAAAAATTTGTTGCATGTAAGCACCTTTTTATTCAGAAAATCAATTGAAAGGAGGTATATGCGCAAGCTCAGTCCGCAAGGAATTCTGGGTAGCAACGGCAGTATCTTGAATCTCGCAGAAAATAACCACAGGAAAGGGAAAGTGCATGTGTGGACCAGCATATCTACAACCATGTATACAGGAATATTCCGCCGCCTGTACGCATATAAAGATGGTATTTGGGATGTCTACAACCCGAATATAGACCTTTTTAGTTGAATTTGTGCATGTAAACAGACATTGTGAGGAAACATCTTTAGAAGAGATCTGTGGAAGAGGCTAGAGTTTGTTTAGAATCAGGATTTAAAAATTTTAATTTGACTATCTGGTTAAACTTGACCAGTCACTTGTGGTAAAATATTTGGTGGAAGGTGGGTGTGCCTGTGCATATTTGGCATGAGGTTTTGTAGATTTACTCTTTTGCTGTTCTAAGTTCTTTGTACTATTCTACACGTGTGCACCAACAAAACCTTTCAACCAATCGAGTTTGTTTTTTACTCAGTAATGGGTCGGATCTACATAGCCTAAATGGCAAAAAAAAGGATGTGGAAGGGAATTGCGAGTTGCAATTATTCAGTTGTACAAAATCTCCTGGAAACACCTGAAGAGTGTGACATGAACATGGCTTCACAAGTACGTGATGGTGTTTGTATGTTTATTTAAAAAAAAAAAAAAAAAAAAAAACACCCCTCGGTGCATACACTTGTATATTTGTGTACGGACGTTAGAAGTTAAAATTCCCAAATGTTTTCCCTGGTGTTGAATCAAGTCTCTTCTGCCCAGCTGTGCAGTGCCCATGTCCAGTCTTGGCCTGTGGCCATCTTTTTCCTCCAGATCTATTATAGGCCTGGGTGTGGCAGTTCTGAATGGGCCCATTCTCCCCATGGGCTGGCTTCTCAAACTGTGTTCTACATTCCTGCCATCTGTTCAAGCAGAAATCTCTCCGATAGACAACTTTTACGCTTAGCGACCTGATGCGTTTGTGCTTTCTAATGCTGACAGGTGTAATTTCACGGTCATGTTTTATGTCAAATAAATGTGTGAAGTTGTTTTTCTCACTCTGTGGGTGTTACAGCCTTTTTGTTTTGTGTGTCCATGACGCTCTCGAGTGTTCATATTCCTCACAGGGAATTTGGCACAGGGGCCATGTGTGGACAAAAATCCTTTTCATACCATTTTATTTAAATCTGGATTTGAGCTTCTCAGGCCTGCCTCAGCTTAGTGAAGTTCTTGTGATGGGCTGTACTGCTTCTGGAGGTCAGCAAGATGGGAGCTTAACCATTCAGAGCTTTTAACTGCATGAGCAGGAATTTGCTTCTTTTCACCTTGGTTACAGTCGGTGTAGTTTGAATAAGCCGGGCAACTGGCAACACCTCGCGGTAGTCCGAGTTAATGTTTATGAAAGAATGCAAGATTTCTCAGGTAAAATAGGACCACATATGAGGCTCTAAATGACCTTATGATTGGTGTAGTTCTAGATGCTCCATCACTTTATTCTCAAGACGTCCAAATTTCTTGACTCTACCTTATTGCAAGCAAATATGGCGCCCATCTTGTGTACCTAAATGTGGTACCCAATGACTAGATTAAACTACCTGAAAGTAGGCATAGCAGAAATTTAATGTTTTGGTACATGTTTGATACTTTTGACTTGGACAAAGTTTCATATCAGAAGTCTAGAAGATGGCTTAATTTATACTGGCATGTACTTGAGTTTGGTTTAATATGGTGTGATTACACATGGGTTCCTTCTATCTCTGGCAGGAAGTTTGAATGGATTCACAAAGAGCCTCATTAGTTTGCTGAATGACATGAGCAAGCAGAAACTCTAGTGGAATACTGGAAAAGAAATGCCTTGTCAAGACTGGATCCTGTTCACAATTGACACTAACTCCCATGTTTTAATGACTATTTTCTTGTTGCTGTAGCAGAAGAGCTTGATGCTTGCTGGAGGAGTTTTGAAGCATCTGGTAACAAATCGCATTCCCAAACAGTCTGAAGGCACATGAGCTATTGTAATGGTGTGTTTAGTAGGATTGGTCTGTGGTATGCAAGATGTCCACTTTAAACGTTTAACATTTTTCTATTTTTGCCTTTTACTTGGTGTATAGCATGAAGCTTATAGCTTGGTTGAAGGGAATCGTACAATATTCTATGGAAGTGGGTATAAAATGCAACTGGATTATTCTAGGTCTATGGATCTGTTTAAGAATCCCCAAAAACAAAGCAGGTGTGCATTTTAAAGATTTTAGGGGAGATGAGTAGGTGTCCTGTTGGCTTGGGCATGGGGAATTATCTAATACAGGGTAGAAATACCAGTTAAATCCATGTAAACGTGAACTGGAGGGGCTTTATTTCTTTTTGTATTTCCTCCATTTGCGTGTGGACACAAGCACTTGCTCTCATCCTTTGCCAGACTAAAGCAGCAGTTGGCACAGTATATTCTTCCAGAGCCCTGTTCATCCTCTCAAAATGAAGACTGAAACTAGTGCAACATTTAAGGCCTCTGGCATCCAGAGGGGATTTACTGAGCCCTGTAAATGTGCTGATAGCGTGCCTATTTTAAACTGCAGGGTACACTTCACTGAGTGAATGATTAGCTTAAGTAGAGCAAACATACACAGATATAGCTGTTGTACATGAGCATTCCTCTTGAGTGCTAGTGGTATGGTCTCTGGAAAAGGCTCTCCTTCTTACAGTTGAAGTCTTGTGTGAGTGGTTTGTACAAGAGGTTTATTGAATATGAAGTCAACATGGCCTCCTTGTTGAAGTTGTTGACTCCTGCTGCAGAACATGGCAGTACTGATCTTTTTATTGACTGTGGGTGTTTGGGGGCAAGCTGGAGGTTTGTGGGTGTTTTTTTATTTATTTTTTTTGTGTGATATATATATATATATAAATATAAATATGTGTGTGTGTGTGTGTATTATGAGGTGGTGTTTTAAAAGATGTTTTTGATGGACTGTAAGTTTTGGGGGTGTGAAGGCTTTTGGACATGTGGTGG
>JANDJT010000001.1:32507526-32530858 GCA_024331685.1 Stegophilus panzeri | reverse complement strand
GTCATTTATTATGTTAATGTCATCATGCTGTTTAGCTTGCTATGTAATAAGTGTACAAAGTGTACAACAATATATAGAGGTAACCTGAAACGTTAGCTATGTAAAGGGTCCTGGAGTTTTCTTTTCTTAATTCTAAAGACCATGGGCGTATCAACGCATTCTCTGGGGGAGTCGTGTCCTCCCCAATGTTGAGGAAATACCAATCTGTCGTCTCCCCCCCCCCCACAATATACAGTACAAAATATTTTCTATATGTCCCCCTTTAATGAACCCTGCCAACGGATCTGTCCTTCTTCATCTATTCTATTTATTTATGCATATTCCTTTTTAATATATTTCCATTTGTTAAGGAAAATAGGTGTGTTCCCCCCCCACCAATTGTACACTTGGTTGCGCCCATACTCAACACAAGTTCGTTGATATATTTCAGCAGCTCAGTCTGTAAGAAATGGAGACAGCAGCCAAGTGTAGAAAAGTGCAGCAGAACATATGAGCTTTTTTTCAGACAGTCAGTAACTAGATACCTAAATAGTAGGTAACCTTAGCTTAGTATAGAAGGCATCATACCACGGCTTGGTTTGTTCTTAAGAACGTCAATTAACTTTTGATATTTGCACACCCACGAAGTAGGCTAGGCTAACGTCAGGTCCAGTTTTTGACCATTAACGTTACATTCACTTGCATATCCTCCCGCCGAGTTCGCTGTGACAGACTGTTATAAATGTGAGTGAAAGTGAGGAAAGTTGCACAGCATTTTATTCCTTTACACTACATTTGGCCTAAGGACAACTAAGTCATTAAATCGGTCAGTAAATCAGCCTGCATGCTCAGGTTTAACACTGCCTCTCAGTGGATATGATCAGGGCCGCAGGTCAACGTTTTCTACAATGTGTTGTTTACAGCCAAAATTCTACAGTCTGTAGATTATAATAATAGCAATAGCAAACTAGTGGGTTATTAATAATAGCAATGTGTATCACAGACACCTTTCATACTCTAGAGCTCTTTCATTTATTATTATTATTAGTAGTAGTAGTAGTAGTAGTAGTGTTTTAGTAGTATCCTGATTTTATATTATATTAAAATATTGAAGTATTATTGTTAAATTACTAAATTACTTATTATTATTATTATTATTATTGTCGTTGTTTTAAAATTACTAAATAACATTATTACTAAATATTCTTATTGTTCTTGTTTTTAAATGACTAAATTGCTTATTATTATATCATTATTATTATCATTGTTATTATTTATTATTATTATTAGTTATTATTATCGTTATCATTATTATTGTTATCATTGTTATTATAATAATAATAATAATAATTATTATTATTATTGTTGTTGTTGTTAATCCTGAAGTTCTTTCCCCATATTCCCTTTGAAACACATTTCCATGACTTTATCTGCCTGATACATAAAGCGCAGTTACAGGGCCGCGTCCCACTCCGCTCCCTCCTCCCTCTCTAGGCGGCCTACATCAGTTACACATTGCAGGCCGCAGTGCACTGCGTGTTTAATAAAAGGCGGTGTGTTTGGGACGCGGCCCGAGTCCAACCCTCCACCTCAGTCAAATCGCAAGATGGCTTCACAGCCGCTGGTTCGCGCTGCGCTCCTCGTCGCCTTCTCCGTCTTCCTCACGTTCCTCCTGGCCTTCGGGCTGCCCGTGGCTCTCACCTGGCTCGCGCACTGTGCGGGCTTCGAGGAGGAGGCCGGGGCCACGCACTGTCTCGCACTGCTTTACGCGCTCTTCGTGCTGTGCGTGGCCATGCCCAGGGTCCCGCGCGGATCTGTCTCGGTAAGCGCCGTGCTCCGTACTGCCTTATATTTACAAACATTTCTATATTAATACACACGTTATCTTTTAAACCGCAAACCGAAGTGCCGTAAATAGTCGTAAAAGCGCCCTCTCAACACAGCGTCAACGACATACCCTAGCGGTTACCATAGTTACCACAGGTCGCGTGTTGTTTATGTACAGCATCACAACACACAGTTGGATGCACAGGACACAAATCTTATTCACAATGAACATTTTAATCTCATTTATATTCTAATGACCCCTAAACATTCCTGCTGTCCTTTTAATATGTAGTTTCTATACTTATTTAGTTTTACTCGATCTAAAACACACTGAAAACAACAATTAAATCAAAATCTGTGTTTCTGAGCATCTCTTTTACCAATCTCAGTGTTATGGACACCAATAGGACCCTATATTTATTTATTTTAAAAAAAATTATGTATATCGTTTTAGAAATCATCTCATTTTATTTTTTTAAAATAATTCATCACTTATGATAAAATGTTTTGATATCTCATCCTGTACTATTCCTGTGTTCGTCCAATCAGATGCTCTCTTCGCCCAAGTCTTGCTCAACAGTAGCAGCTCGCTAGCAGTACACATGATTCATCTGTGTGTTTTATTCTGAACACTGCGCTTTTTCAAGTCATGGCTTGGTTGAGAAGAAATGGCTGAAAAAAGTCTCTGTTTAAAATAAATAAATAAATAAATAAATAAACCCTCAAAAACTACACATTAAGAGCCAGGGGGGTGTAAACTTTTGAACAGGACGATTGGTGTAAATTGTTATTATTTTGTCTTCTGGGAAACGTTAATATCTTATGTAGCTTCTGAAGGGCAGTACCCCTACCCCCCTGTTCTTAATGCATCGTGTTGGCTTCTTGAGCGTCACTGAATGTGTGCACCTTTTGTAATAGTCGTGTACGAGTCCCTCAGTCATCCTCAGTGTGAAAAGACGGATCTGAACATCATATAGCCGCTGTTGGAAAGAGGTCAAATATGCAGAAGATGATGTGCAGGACCTGGAGGATTTTTCTGAAGAACAGTGGTCAGTTTAACTGCTCAGGAAAAAACAAGGGACTCGTAAACAACTATCACAAAACATAAACACATCATGTCATTGATCATCCAGGTGACGACACACAGTATTAATAATCAAGCGTGTGTAAACTTTTGAACTGGTTCATTTGTGTAAATTCAGTTATCAATGTGTCTTGTGGAGTATATGTAAACATCTGTTAGGTGAAATAGCGTATTCAGAGCAGGACTAAATAAAAAAACACTAAATGCAATTATTATGGTCCCTCTTTTTGTATTATTATTAACACTGCAGATTCTGCAAGGCATATGTAAATGTATGACTTAAGATGCGTTAAAGAGAGGACATGAAGCAACAATTTTATGCAAAATATCCAAATATAATTTTTAAAGTCACTTCAAGTGCAGGTCTGATCTACAAACACCCAGCTACTGATATCTCATCCAGCTGTATTAACTAAAATATCACTCTCTAGCTCAGTAAAACCACAGCTGGCTGCATATTGGACTTTTAATAGACTATACAGCTGAACATAGTTGCAATTTGTTCTAAAAATCAGTGAGTGTTTAATTTTAAATTTTTTTGTAAGATCATGTCTCACATTAAAAATTGAAGCTGTTGATTTCTAAACTCCCCATGTCAGCTTGGGCGAGCCTGCTAATCTAAACGGAAATTAGTAAGCAGCTGATATTAGATTAGATTTTTGTGTGGAATGAACAGAAGCACAGGCGTTCCTAATAAAATGGGCACACTCTCATGCACAGGAGAAAAATCAGATTTACGACACATTTTAATTCTGTTTAATACTCATGAGAAAAGGTGAGCCTGACGCTAGTGTTTTTCTTCTCAAGCCGGTATTTGTCCATGATGACTGTTTCAGACCGTGTGTGTGGGTGTCCGGGTCAGAGTCCGTCACAGTTTGGAGGTTTTCCAGCTTTAGCAGGTTTAACAGTTACAGAGAGTTAAAGAAAAACCACAGCTGACGTGAGTGACGAATGTAACAAACAGAACAGGATTTTAAACCTTATCTCTTTTTTTTTTTTTTTTTTTTTTGATAATGTTTATCAGTGGTGCTCCTAAACGATGTCGTGAATTGGTGTTAAACTTAATTATTTTCATGCCATGATTGTCCTCACTGTGGGCGTGGCTTATTTGATGGACAAGCTATGAAAAAAAAAAAAAAAAAGCACAATTGCGCCCGACAAAAACATGCTGGCGTGTTCCAGTCAGAGAGAGGGGAAAGTGTAGCTCATGTAGCTAATATGTAATGGAGGACTATGACCACCAGTTAGCATCCTGTTTACTGGGTGCACAATCAAATCACACTCTTTATATTTTCATTTAAATGCAACACAACAGTGTTCATTTACAACAACATGTATTTTTCACACATAGTGCAAGCGTTTTCATTTATATTCACTTTTTTCATTTATGTTCACGTGTGTGTATATTTACTTTTTTTTTTCCTTTTCTTTTTTTTGCACGTGATTAAATTATTTTCAAATGTGATAATCTCACTTGATCCAGATGTGCTATCCTCACGTGATCCAGATGTGCTATTCTCACGTGATCTAGATGTGCTATTCTCATGTGATCCAGATGCGGTATTCTCACGTGATCTAGATGCTGTAATGCATCGTGTTGCCTTCTTGAGCCACGTGGCCATGTGGTCCAGATGTGGTATTCTCACATGGTCCAGATGCGGTATTCCCACGTGGTCCAGATGCGGTATTCCCACGTGGTCCAGATGCGGTATTCCCACGTGGTCCAGATGCGATATTCCCACGTGGTCCAGATGTGGTATTCCCACGTGGTCCAGATGCGGTATTCCCACGTGGTCCAGATGTGGTATTCCCACATGGTCCAGATGTGATATTTTCACACTTTTTCACATGATCTCATATTGTTCACTTAAATGCACTTATTATCACAGAAAAGTCACATGAACTTCAGGTGTGGGTGTTTTTTAAAAAAAAAAAAAAAAAAAAAAATTACCTGTCTGGTTTGTAAACACACATGTTTCACACATTTTTTTACATATAGTGCATTTTTTTTTTTTAATTTAATTTTTGTTTCACGTGTATTGCTTGTGAATTAATTTTCTGTATTTAAAAAAAAAAAAACTTTTTATATTACTGTTTCCATGTTTATATAATGTTTTATTTATTTATTTATTTAACTCTTCACTGTCTGTAAGGCACGTTGTAAGCTTTATCTAAATGACATTTATAGGCCCTTGATTGTTCAAGCTGAAGAGTTTAGCATTCTTGAGCTGTTGAACTTTTTTTTACCAGAGGATTAAGTATTGGCACTGACACACCTGATTAAACACATCTGCTCAGCTCAGTTCAATAAAAAGTGCTTTGCGATGTGACACTGTGTGTTCGAGAAGTAAAACAATAAAATGTGCTGTGAATGGGGTCTAAATGAACCGAACGGGGAACTGCAGGTCGAACAGGAAGTGACGTTATTGTGTAATTTTCCCCGCAGGTTGAGGGGAAGGCGGTGTTCATTACTGGATGTGACAGCGGCTTTGGTCACCATTTAGCCAAACACCTTCATAAAGTAGGCTTCACCGTGTTTGCCGGATGCTTTTTGAAGGTAACGTGTTACAGATGAACACCACAGAGCTGCACTTTCTTTGTGAATCATAATAAGAGGAAGTGGGGGGGTTGAGAACATTAACCGACAGTTACACAATTCTTCTTGAACAGCGAGTGAGCTCAGTGTGATTAAACAATGCGACTCAAACCTTCACTGTGAATGAATGCTATAGATTATTATATAATAGGTAAAACTACACATTTTTAGGTAATACAGTGCTGTGATTTCTTCTGTTTCTGTGTATATCTCATACTAAATAGTTTTAGATCTTCAAACGAAATACAAAATAAAACAAAGGCAACCTGATTAAACACACTACAGTTTTTTATTTATTTATTTATTTATTTATTTATTGTTATTTTTATTGAAGCAAAAAAAAAAAGTGATCCAACACCTATCACCAATGTGAAAAACTAATTGCCCCTTAAACAAATCTGGTTGTGCCACCATTAGCAGCAATAGCTGCAACCAAACTCTTCAGATAACTGGAGATCAGTCTTTCAGAGCGCTGTGGTGGAATTTTGGCCCAGTCTTCTTTACAGAAATGCTTTAGTTCGGCCACACTGGAAGGTTTTTCGAGCGTGAACTGTCTGTTTAAGGTCCTGCCACAGTAATCTCAAATGGGTTCATGTCGGAACTTTGACTAGACCACGCCAAAATGTTAATTTTGCTTTATTTGAGCCATTTAGAGGTGGGCTTACTCCTAGGCTTTGGATCATTGTCTTGCTGCATAATCAAGTTCCGCTTGAGTTACAGACTGAACTTACAGACTGAAGACCGGACATTCTCCTTTAGGATCTTCGGGTAGAGAGCAGAATTCAGGTTTCCCCTCAATTATTGCAATTATTGCCCAGACCCTGAAGCAGCAAAGCATCCCCACACCATCACACTTCCTCCACCATGCTTGACCGTAGCTATGATGTTCTTTTTGTGGGATTCTGTATTTGGTTTACGCCAGATGTAATGGGACCAGTTCCACTTTCGACTCTTCAATCCACATAACATTCTCCCAAAAGGTTTGAGGATCATCAAGGTGTGTTTTGGCAACCTTCAGACAAGCCTTATCTTCTGAGTTAGCAGTGGTTTGCACCTCGTCACTCTTCCACGGATATAATAGGCAAAACTACAGGTTTTGAAAGGATTTTTCTGAATAATATTTAATATTAAACTTTAGTTTAAAGTGCTAAAGAGTTTTTTTTTTAAAGTTTTTTTAATGACGAAATAAACAATTGCAAAAATAGTCACTTAATGTATTATGTATTTATTTTTAATAACATATTTGGCGAGCGGGTGTAAATACATCACGTATTGGCTGTTAAGCATTTAAACACCAAATTTAACACCGTTTTAGAGCGCTAAGAACCCATAACTATCCAAAGAACTCATTTTTTGTTAACTTCTTTAAGTTTTTTTTTAATAAAGTCTTTAGAGTGTCTTGCAATAAATTTTTTGTTTTTATTTGTTTGTTTGTTTCTGTTTCCTACTAAATAATACTCAAAAATAGAACATATAATTTGTATTGAAGTGTCCTGAATAAAATACAGTATATCCTCCGGTTCCTGCACACTTCACTGCTTTTTATGCAGGACTCGGTAATTAGCTCCTGAATTGAATATTAGTGTAGAAAATTTCAAGCTTGTCAGGATGGAGGTGTGCAGATTTATTCCTCAGAGACAAGAGAGAAGGTGATGGTGTTGAGTGTGTGAGGTGGTGTTGACCCACAGGATCAGGCTGGCGAGGGGGCGGTGGAGCTGGAGAACATGCACTCTGACAGACTGAAGGTGCTGCAGCTGGATGTGTGCAGTGACGAGCAGGTCTCTAAAGCTGTGGAGTTCATCAGGGCCAACCTGGAAGACCCAGAGAAAGGTGGGAATGCACGCTGACTACCTGATGCTAATCGCATTACAGCTGGGTGATAAATATTTAAGTATAAATATATATGTGTGTGTGTGTGTGTGTGTGTGTGTGTGTACAGGTATGTGAAAAGTACTGTACTGTAGTAAAACATTGAGCTTTATTTAGGATGAACAGGCTCAGGAGCTACAATAACACCACTATTATCCTCCATCATGAAAGCGCAGCAGCAAATACTGTATTTATACCACAACGTTGTTAAATTCTTGATTCTGATTGGTCAGAAGGTGTCGATTCATTTTCTGTAACAGCAGCTCGGACGGCTGTAATTTGAATCGAGGGTTTATATTAATGCGCTCGTTCTAATAGGTTGCGTTTAATAAAGTGCGAGTGTTTTATTCTTGATGTATTTACGTATTTTGCACGAACAGGCTTGGGGACTTTCAGAATCCGTTCGGTTACTGTACAAGACTGCACTCGCTTTATAACGAAGTGAGCTGAGGTCTGAGATTCAGTCACGCTGTGCTGTTCGGTGCAGGTCTGTGGGGTGTGGTGAACAACGCCGGTGTCTCCATGTTCGGGGAGGTGGAATTCACCACCATGGACACATACAAGCAGGTTTCAGAGGTCAACCTGTGGGGAACCATCCGAGTGACCAAAGCTGTTCTCCCGTTCATCCGTAGAGCGAAAGGTACGAGGCATGCCGAGTAATACGCTTGTTAGCGGGAAAGATTCATTTCTGCTCAATGCATGAACGTAATCCGGTGACCAGTTCAGGGGGAAACTCTGTAGAGCTTTCTGATTGACGTGTTTCATTTAGAGGTTTATTAGATTTCCATATTGACCTCCACCTGGTTTAATATTTCCAGGAAGTCATTCTGAAGGTTCAGAAATCAAAAGCGCTGAGCTTAGCGTGATCGTGACTTTTTTTTTTTTTAATCCATTTTTAACCTCTAAAACTAGTTCTATGTAGAATAATACATTTATTTATTTTACACCATCGGGACTGTTCAGTTCTCAAATCTGATTGTCCTCTCAGTAAGGTGTTTCAAGTAGAGAACCCTTTCTTGGAAGCTACGAACCCTTAATTATCCAATGAACCATTGAAGAACCCTTGAAGAACCCTTTTCTAAGTGCATATGTCTTGGTACTTGGTACACTCTTTGGGGGGGAAAATGTTTTTCAAGGGTTCTTTAATTAATCTTAGACTCCAAAAGAGTTCTACTTGGACACCTTTCTGATGCCACTGTTGTAGAAACAACCAGGAACCCTTAAAGGTTCTATGTACCCTATAGCAATGTATTCTACCACAAAAGGTTCCTAGTAGAACCCATGTTTGGAAGCTAAGAACCCTTGATTTTCCAATGAATCCTTGAAGAACCACTTTTTCTAAGAGTGTATGTCTTGGTACTTGGTACACCCCTAAAAAATGAGCTCTTTAAGGGTTCACTGGATAATTAAGGGTTCTTGCCACCTTAAACAGTTCTACATGGAAAGGTTTTGTGTATGTCTGTACACTCCAAATGACTGGCAGTTATTTTCTTCTTAATACCAAGAACCTGTCAGATGTTCAGCTAATTAAGAAAAAACTGTTTTGGTACTTGACACACTGCTAGAAAAAAAAGGGTTCTTCAAAAGGTTCTTTAAGGGTTCTTAGCCTCTGAAAAGAGTTCTACTTGGAACCCTTTCTGACAGAAAACACTGGTGTAGAAACAACCAGAAACCCTTTAGCGTTCTAGGTAGTTCCCTACAACAAAGTGTTCTATCACAAATGGTTCCAAGAAGAACATTTTCTCTGATGCTAAGAACTTTTAATTATCCAATGAATCCTTGAAGAACCCTTACACTCTTCAAGTACAAGAACTTTTTTTTTTTTTTTTTTAAAAACGATAAAACAAAACAAAAAAAACCTAAGAAACCTTAATTATTCAATAAACACCCTAAAGAACATCCTAAAGAACCTTTGAAGAACCCTTTTCTAAGAGCTTATGTCTTGGTACTCTCTTAGAGAGAAAAGAAAAGGTTTTTGAGGTGTTCTTTCAGGGTTCATTGTATGTATGCGTGTGTATTAACTGGGGAAGTGTCCGGTACAAACTCCAGATTGTTGGTCATTGTTTTCTCCTTAATAACGAGAGCCTGTCGCTCATTTAGAAAAACTCACGGTGCATCATACACTCTTATGGGTTCTGAAGGGTTCATTAGATAATTAAGGATTTGTAACCTTTAAAAAAAAAAATAGTGTTTTACTTTAAGTGCTGAACACTCTGTCATTTTTGTGAAATATGCGAGGTTATGTATTTTTGACATGATATATATAAATGATATATCTGGTGTAAAACGCTAGAATTAATTCATAACGCACTGTTTATTTTTACTCTTTCGAAAATACTTTTTGCCATTGACCAATTGTTTTGTTTTTTGTTTTTTGTGTAATATAAAAGCCAATAAAAAGTGTCCACTGCGTGTTACGCCTCTGTTACAGGGCGTGTGGTGAACATAGCCAGCATGTACGGCCGGATGGGAAACGCTCTGCGCTCTCCCTACTGCGTCTCTAAATACGGCGTGGAGGCCTTTTCCGACTGCCTCAGGTACGAGATGAAGGTCTGGGGGGTGAAAGTGTCCGTCGTGGAGCCAGGGAACTTCATCATGGCTACGGGGATCCTGACGCGCGACATCGTGGCCTCCACGGCCGAGAAGCTGTGGAAGGAGGCGCCCCCTGGTGTGCAGGAGGACTACGGGAAGCCCCACTTCGAGCACTACATGGCCCTGATGCGCTCTTACTGCAACAGCGGCCAGCGTGACCTCACGCCCGTCTTGGACGACATCACAGATGCCATCATATCCAAACGGCCATACACGCGCTACAACCCCATGGAGCCGTACTGGTGGATTCGCATGCAGGTCATGAGTCATCTCCCAGGAGCCATTTCAGACCGCCTGTATTTCTGAAGTGTTCTCTCTCTCGTTCTCTATCTCTCTCTTTGTTGCTCTCTATCTCTCGCTCGCTCTCTCTACCTCTCTCGCTCGCTTTCTCTTTCTCTCTCGCTCGCTCTCTCGCTTTCTCTATCTCTCTCTTTGTTGCTCTCTATCTCTCGCTCGCTCTCTCTATCTCTCTCTCGCTCTCGATCTCGCTCTCTCTATCTCTCTCGCTCGCTTTCTCTTTCTCTCTCGCTCGCTTTCTCTCGCTCGCTCTCTCTCTCTCTCTCTCTCTTTGTTGCTCTCCCTCTCTCTCTCTCTCTCTCTCGCTCTCTCTCTCTCTCTCTCTCTCTCGCTCTCTCTCTCTCTCTCTCTCTCGCTCTCTCTCTCTCTCTCTCTCTCTGCACACACTGACCGAGGCTTAATTGCACTTCATTATCACATGATCATCATCACACTTTGCTTACAATTCATCCTTAGCAGGCTGCTGATGCTCATATTCCACATGGAAATCGAACAATTCACGGTTATATAACAACCCAGTGACATTTCTCATGAGTTCTGTATGGAAACTCGGACATTCCTGACACTCAAGTGACATCTGATCAATCACTCCAGCGTTTTTTCACCATGATCTATAGTACGTGGGATTATCATGGACAGGAAACTGATCTGACACGCGGTCTCCCGAGGTAGCACAAAAACAAAAACTTCCAAGAGAGCAAATAGCGTTCTCCTCCTCCGAGTGCCGCGGCGTGCGCAGCAGTTAGAGAAGATGCGGTTGGCTGGCTTCACGTGTCTCAGAAGAAGCACGAGATGGCTTTCAGAGACATTCCCGGTTGGTAGCTGTTGTATGATAGGACAGCGCTGACTGGTGAGCGGGACTAAATTAGGGAGATAACAGACACATTTCCTGGCTCTGAGAAAGGAACGATTGAATTAATTTGTAATCGATAACCATTTTAAACTACGACAGCCGTTAGAGAACATTTCTAAACCCCGGAGCGATAAAGAAATAAAATGAGTCTGGTTTATTTACCGTTCATCTGCTGGTTATAGTGATAATTCCATATAAATCCTACAGACATTCAAGCACACGTTGTTGAGACACTGCACTAACGGGAATCTCAGACAGACGCACGGACAACCCGAATACGTAAAAACATGGACGTTAATTAAACCAAGCCTAGTCCTCACTAACCCAAATAAATATAAAAACACATCTTTCCAATCGAATGAATCTGAAAGCATTATTTTGAAGTAGCTAAAACGAACAAAATGGCGGACACGATGTAAAGGTCACGGGTCAGATACGCTGTGCGCGCCGTGTTTCGTTGCTCGCGTTTCTGACAACGCGAGCGTGTCTAAAACGTAACTTTAGAAATGACGGAGAGAACCAGGCCCGAGATGAACGTCTGCCCCTAGATTTCCGTAATCAACGAGTTTAACGTAAACAGTGCGTCTGTTCTTATTTCAGCACGGGGGAAACATTTCAAACGACTCCCGGGGCGAATCGTATATACCGTACACTACGGCTGTGATGGATGGAAAAACGCTGGAGTATTCTCTTAACGTCGTCTCCACTGTTAGAACATGTAGATTTCAGTAAGAGCGATTACTAATCAATCAGTTTGATCATTTTGTACTTCTAATTGTACAGATCATGTACTAATCACGGCAGCACTATCAGTCATTTTATGTACTTAAAAAGAGCACATCGGTGTTAGATGTAATTATCAATATATACTCTCTCTCTCTTTTTCTATGTGGACGTATATAAAAAAAAATGATATGTATTTTCATATAGCACTTTGAGCATATAAAGGGTTAAACCTTGCACGTTTGACTAGCTTGGTTGTACAAGGTTGTGTTTGTGTGTGAAGTGCCTGTGGTCAGGCTGAGAGCACATGCCTCAGTTCAGACTGTTTTCAGTACGAGAGGAGAAAAGGAGGCCTGCGGTCACGTCCAGACTCCGACATAAAGGCAGAGTAACGCAGCAGTCTGTGAAGAAATAAAGCGTATCGACGTGTTTACCGGTCTGTACGGCTCGCTTTCGGGCCACGTGAATTTGTGGCGCAGGAGTGTACGACGAGATGGATCACACGATGGACCTCGTTGATGGATCTTTTAGTAACGTTATGAAGTAAAGTGCGTAAACTTTTTCACTTCAAGGACAAACTCGAGTTAAAATATCCCACCAGATTTACAAAAGTTTCAGTAGTGCTGATTTTTTTTTTCTCCTTTCTTTCAGCGTGTATGTTGATAAAAATGCAGATCAGCCGTAAAATTACCCAGCGTGTCCGATATGCGTTTAGACACGCCCACAAAACTCCATAAAAGGTCAAGCTCGCAGTGAGACGAAAACGTCAAAATGGCGACTAAACGGTGGAAGAGTGCCTCCTGTCGCCGCCGAACCTTCACCATAGACACACACACCGACTCGTCTTACTTACTTTAGTAGGAGTAGGGTGCCATTACTTTTGTCCTAATCGAATGGCAGATCTTTTGTGTCTTTCTGGACTTGTTTTGGATTGCTTTCTTTCAAGTCGTTAATATGAAATGACAGAGTTTCACACAACGTTCATTAAAGTCGGGTGTGTGTGTGTGTGTGATTAATAAATAAATAAACGATTTCAACTCGACGGTGTAATCCATATATACAATCACAATTTGAATCCCATCAATCGACGTTCACATGAGTGAGTGTCTTTGTCCTTAAACGCAGTAGCTCTCGCAGGATCTCGCACATTTTTCCACACTCGCTGGATTTTTATTTGAAATGATTTCTTGTTAACGCTCCTGCTCCAGAGATTAACGAATAAAGCCGTTCAGAATCGGTTTGATAAACGAGGCTCGGTGTCGTTTTCTTTAGGAGGGGGAAAATAAAAAGCTACTACAGTTATTATAACCAAGTTTTAAGTGTTGCTGGTTTGGCCACTAGAGGGAGCAACTGGACAACTCTTAGAGTTTTGCGGGGTTTTTTCTTTGTTGTTGTTTTTTTTTTAAAGGAAATTGCTTACAATTTTTGAATATTTGAGCGTTGCTACAATAAAAGTGCTTTGAGAAAGAAAGTGTGTCGTGTGTTTACGGCTGCTGCTTTCACACGAGGTGTTGATTTTTCCTCAACCGCCAGCGTCTAAACTAAACGAGTTTTCCCTCTGAAACGTGCTGATGGACGTCAAAAGGGGAGTGGCTACAACTTGTTAATGCCGTAACATTAAAACCACTTGCGTAGTATTGTGTAGGTTCCCCTCGTGCCACCAAAACAGCTCTGACTCAAGGCTCTGAAGGTGTGCTGTTGTATCCGACACCATGACATTAGCAGCAGATCCTTTAAGTCCTGTAAAGTTGCGATGTGGGGCCTCCATGGATCGGACTTGTTTGTCCAGAATATCCCACAGACGCTCGATCGGATTGAGATCTGGGGAATCTGGAGGCCGAGTCAACACCTTGAACTCTTTGTCATTTTCCTCAAACCGTTCCTGAACAGTTTTTGCAGTGTGGCAGGGAGCATTATCCTGCTGAAAGAGGCCGCTGACATTAGGGAACACCGTTGGTCTGTACTGAAGGGGTGTACGTGGTCTGTGACAATGTTTAGGTAGGTGGTACGTGTCAAAGTAACATCCACATGAATGCCAGGACTCAAGGTTTCCCAGTAGAACATTGCGCAGAGCATCACACTGCCTCCACCAGCTCGCCTTCTTCCTATAGTGCATCCTGATGCAGTCTCTTCCCCAGGTAAGCGACACACACACACACATGCATGTAAAAGAAAACGTGATTCATCAGACCAGGCCTCCTTCTTCCATTGCTCCATGGTCCAGCTCTGATGCTCACGTGAGTGAGAAAAGAAGCTTTTTCAGGAGCTTACAGCGAAACCCGATCATTAGAACTTGTTTAGGAATGACGACGTTTTAACAAAACCCATAACAAATAATTGTTAATATGGTGAAGTTTTGAGTCTCCAACATTTATGGGAGGAGTCTCCAGTGTCAGAGCTGTGTAACAGGCAGCAAGTTCTCCACCACAGGAAAGTCTTCAGGACAGAGGAGTTTCTCTGTAATATGATTGATATAGATAAGCTGCATGGTTTGTCTTAATAACTTACGAAGAAACGGAAATAAGAGTTTGGTGAAAGAACGGCTGTTTATATCGGTTATAATGCAAGCGATAACAGGAACTAACTTGCCTCGAGGATGTTCTACAACAATAAACATGACTACAGACGGATAAAACACATGATGTGTGTGGAATAAAGGAAGAAAACACTTCACGTCGTACCGTTAGAGGAAAATATTTGACTTTAACTCTGCTTTGCATCACCGCATGCTGTCGTTGATTATTTTCCTAGAAACAGCACACCCCCAAATGTTAAATTCTTTCTTACACCAATTGTTCGTCGGATATCCGTTATAGAAGCCCTGAAATGGTTCCTCATGTCAGAACCACTGAAATTTTCTCTCAGAGTGTTAAAATCTAACATACGATTTTATTTCACAAGAATGTAGCCCAAACCTCTGAAAACGAGAGCGCTACACCGGCGCATGTTTGGAGCAGGTGAATCGAGTCGAGTCGAGATCATCGGCCAAACCATTACTGATGTGATCTGGGATAAGGAAGGGTTAAAGAATACGACCAACATTTTATTGGGATAATCTAGGCTCTAGTATTCCCGCTGCTGCCATGTGTGTGTGTGTGGGTGGAGTTTGCACGTTCTCCCCGTACTGCGGGGGTTTCCTCCAGGTACTCCGGTTTCCTCCCCCAGTCCAAAGACATGCATGGTAGGCTGACTGACTTGTCCATAGTATTCATAGTGTATGAATGGGTGTGTGAGTGTGTATGTGATTGTGCCCTGCGAGTGATTGGCACCCTGTCCAGGGTGTACCCACCTTATGCCCGGTGTTCCCTGGATAGACTCCAGGTTCCCCGTGATACTGCAGGATTAGAACAAGAATGGATCTAGTATCAAGCGTTATAAGTACTAATCTTAAAAAAAAAAAAAAAAAAAAAAAAAAAGTGATGAAATTGCAGTTTAAAACTGGTTTAAAGCATCATGTCATCACTGCATCTTTAAAAGTCCCCTGTAGATGGCGCACTCGTACTGTTCTCACAGCGCTCATACTGCACGGCGACCATGTTTAATATAACAAGGGAGGACATGTCGCCTTTAAACCCCTTCGAAACGTAGATTTGATCTAAATTTTTTGCCGATAACGGTGACACTAGTTAGAATTTTTCACCGATGAAATGTTATTCGAATCCAAACCCCAGTGTATAAACCAGCAGTTCTTTTTGAGTTTGAAACTTCCAACCTGATGGGGTACATTTTATTTAAAACAGGCACCTGGTTTCTCAAATACGGTTCTTCTGACACACACGAGTGTCCCGAGCGATGGTAATGAAGTCTGAACAAACCCTATTGCGTTTGAATGATCTAACAGTACTAGTTGCATTCCCTCGTCATGACCAGGCTCCTCCACTGAACTTCTGTAGAGATTGTGCTGCACTTTTCGTTAGTGTTTAGTCGTTATGGGGAGGCTTGTACGTCCAGGTCCGGGTTCGAGAACAGGTCGAGCATCTTATTCAATTTCCAACATCAATCCTGAAGGTGACGCTATTCCTGAAGCTGAGATCTATGTCCCTGAGATCATGTAGTATGAGAAGGAAGCGATGTCGAAACAGTTTAATGTCGATGTCATAACGAGTGAGGAATTAAACACTCGAGGGCGTGCTGTTATTGGAAAATAATCAACGACGGGGTGTGATGGGATGCGGCCCGAAGCAAAGCGGAGTCAAAGTTACCGCCTCGAAGTTATTTTATTTTCCAGTAAGTGTTTTAGTCCTCTTATACCACAGCAAAATTTGTATTTATTAATGAACAACACGTTTTATCCGTTTCTAGTTACACGAGTCAAGTTAGTTAGTTCCTGTGGGCTCATGACATTTTCTACCTTTTAAAGTTAATAATAATAATAATAATAATAATAATAAAACAGCTTGTCCATGATGTTACACAAACTCCTCTGTCTCGACACTGGAGTCTCCTTCCATAAATGTTAAATGCATGTGTACGTAAAGAAAACTTATTTATAATCGTTGATATGATTATGTTAAATGATGTTTTACTCAATCGGTCTTAACGTACGTAATGCAGTTCCTATTGAAGCTGCTGCTGTTACAGAAAATTCATCAACACCTTCTGACCAATCAGAATCGAGGATTTAGCACGATACCCTTGTAGCTACATTTATTAGCTGTGTCGTCATGTGACCTGATCAGATAGGATGATTTTTTTTTTTTATGTACACAATTACCGAGTGTAACCCGTTTCTGTGTGTCTAATAAAACGTATACAGTGTGTAAAGATCTCAGCACACACACACACACACACACACACACACGTCCATCTGTCGCTTCTGCTACATAGAATGAAGCACCAGGCGAATAATATCCGCTCAGCGATGGTCCAAGCGCGCTGCCAAACTGTGCATAATATAATGAGTGTAAATATGAAGCTACACCATGATCTATACAGTATGTGGAGTTGATAAAGTGGGTCTGCATGACCAAAAAAAGTCCTAATTTAAGATCTGATTTGGCACGAACTCATACTAGAGAAGGAAATCTAGCAGTAACGGCTCACACACTGCATTACCTCAACGTTAGGAAATTCCTCAACTACCAGATAACTGGCGTACATGTTACCTAGCAACCGAATGCGAATCCACAAATACATAATTGTTAGAACTTAAGTTATGTGTAATTTGAAACGTATTGGACTAAAATGGCATTATTTCAAGCCACATGTCGTACAGAGCACTACACAGGGAAGCCATCTTAGATTCGGCCGTAGTCACACAGCGACTCTGGCTAAAACGGAAAGCCGCTTCATCGCTCGCTCCAAAGCTGGTTACGACGACTCGTTTCGTCATCACGTCAGCTTTTAGAAGCATTTCAATCGTTAGGTTTGAATGTGTATCTCACAGTGTAAATAAATAAATAAATAAATAAATAAATAAATAAATACAGCTGCAGTCATAAGTTTACATTAACACACTGTACGTTAAGAGCCAGGGGGAGGGGGTGTAAACTTTTGAACAGGATATTTAAAAGATCTTATATTTTTCATTTAGTACTACCCTTCAGAAACTATATAAGATATTCACGTTTCCCAGAAGACAAAGTCATTTATACCGATCATCCCGTTCAAAAGTTTACACCCCCCTGGATCTTAATGTATCGTGTTGCCTTCTTGAGCATCAGTGAATGTTTGCACCTTCTGTAATAGTCGTGTACGAGTCGCTCGGTTGTCCTCGGTGTGAAAAGATGGATCTCGACGTCACATAGACACTGTTAGAAAGGAGTCAAACATGCAGAAGATGCTGGAAAAGTAAAGAATGTGCAGGACCTGGAGGATTTTTCTGAAGAACAGTGGGCAGTTTAACTGCTCAGGACAAACACGGGACTCGTGAAGAAGTGTGTCGGTGATGTTTGATGGTAAATGAGACTCAAACACGGATTTGGCTGAATGCGAACTGTGATGACGTCGCATGACTCGTCTTGGCCCAAATCTGTCATTCAGAAAAATCTGCAAGCTCCTCGGAATATCGCAGAGTTTCCTTGAATTTGCGCAGAAATTCACGAAATCCTGGAGGGACCGTTATGCTGTTATGCTAGCTGGTGCTAGTAAGCAAGCTAACATCGGACTACAAGCGAAGTAAACATTCCGTCTTCTGCTAACGGTATAAACGGAGACTTCTAATAAAACATTAGGACACGCTGTAGAGGATTCTGCAGAGTTAGGTTGCTTCTGTAATCCTCTTTTCTCGATTCCGATTGGTTAGAAGGTGTTGATTCATTTTCTATGACGGCAGCTCTGATTCGGTTGTGGTTTCTACGGTAACAGCGTAGACAGGGAATGGTATAGTGGACGCTCCACAGAAACAGATAAAAAATGTGTTTAATCTTGGATACGGTGAAGTTTTCTGTAAGGTAGATGTTTATTACAGGTTTACGGAAGGAGTCTCCAGTGTGAGCGCTTTGTAACCGTCAGAGATAAAGCTGTAACTCTTACACACAATCCAAATCAGAGAAAAACTCATCAGATTGCTGTGGGTTTGGTTCAGTTTCACCCTGCACATAATTAATAACACAAAAATAAAATAAAATACATAAATAAATAAATAAAATTTATTAAAAAAAACAAAAAAACAAAAAAAAAAAACCACACACTAAGGGGCACGTAGGGTTGAAAATGTATTCGTAAAACTCTTTCACTCATTGGTCAGAAATACCGCGATGGAAAAGGCTTCACTTTTGTCCGTGTATCGAATTGAATAGTTTCCCCCAGGTATCCAATAATGCCTTAGATGCCATGATAAGCGGAGGTTAAGTGCAGGTCACGTACCATCAATACCGTTCTCTGTAAAGCCAAGTCGAGAGAGGGTTCTGCAGACAGGCAGGACAGATCAACATCCGAGATCTGATCGGCTTCTCGTGACCTTTGAGCCCATGGAGCAACCTGTGGGACACGACGCGGAATCTTCTGCAGGAAAAGAATCGCACGTTTTCGGAACTTTATTTTATGAACGGGAAAAAAAACCAAAATAAACACTGTAGACACGAGCGAGGACGGCGGGAGAAACGTTCACGGTCTGGTTTAGTTTATCTGTTGTTTCCACCGTTTATTTTGACGTCTGCAAACGAAGACCGGAATTTCAGTTCAACAACCAGACAAGCATTTCGTTTATTTTCCATCAGCGCATTTTCGGTCTGATTGTTCAGATCAAGATGTGACTTTTGCCTCAAAACCAGACAATAATAATCATCTGGATCCACTTTGACGGAGCGACTCCAATAGCGCTCTGAATCTCGCTCGCTTAAAAAAAAAATTAAATAAAAATAATACATGACGCAAAAAGAGAAACCATTTGGTTTATGTACTTTATTACTTCCTTTGCACAGTCTAATAAACTTCTATTAGATATGAAGACGAGTCCATGTAGATAGTGAGCATACAGTATAAGTACAATGATTTTTCACAGCATCGTCTCTCAATCGCCTCCTCGAACAGACCGTGGGTTCAGGGGTCAGGAAGAACCGCTTTCTCTAAACGCTACGGCTTTCCAATTTACATCACGGTGTTTTCGTTTATACAGAGGACTGTTCGAGATCAGCTAGGCGAGGTTGGGAACCTGTGGTTTATCAGGATAATGTTAATTTAGTAAAAAATATCACATTTCGCACCTTAAAGAAAGTCCTAGTGCGGAGATTTATTTAAATTAAAAGATAATCTTAACCCCCCCCCCCAGCCACCCCCAAGAAAACAGCCTCCTGTCCATGCAACTGTATTGGTATTTAATATACAAGAGCCAAAATCTGGTCTAGACTACCAGCACTGTGTGAAGTGTGATAAACGATCTGTAATTATCACAATTCTCACGCCTCGTGTGTTGGCAAGCAAATCAAAACGAGCATGAAATATCGTACATCACGACGAAAACGAGACGGAAACGAAGACTCTGTCTGTAAATCTCTCCCTCGTCGAAACGGCCGTGCCTTTACCTCGCGAGGCTCCGTCTCTTCTACACGTCTCTTATTTCTTGCATGTTAGTAGATTAGACAGCATTAAAAAAAAAAAAAAAAAAAATCCGGTCAGTGTCAAAGATCCTTTCAGACAAGATCAGACGATCGAGCGATTCGTTAAAGACTACAGAAGAAAAGAAAAGAAAAAAACAAACCCATGAACGACAAACTATCTAACGCTCCCGCTTTATAAATTAAACTGTACATCGACGCTGTCCTAAACACAAGCGCGGCCGCTGAAGAAGAAGAGCTGACCGTGGTGAGTGATCAGAGCTGTAAAATAAGGTCACTTCATACCATGCAAACGAGCCAGATTTTCAGATACGTATCGCATAAACGCCGCGGAGCACAACCGAGGAACAGGGAAAGAGTCGGATGCCAAGAATCGCACCGGAGACGGATTACACACATGCAAAGCCATACTCAAATAACAGAAGGTGTGGACGGCTGCGAGAAGGAAACGACACACTCAGAGGAACGCTAAGCCTTTTTGGTTCGGAGCAGCAGCAATGAAGGCACTTTTTTTTTTTTTTCTTTTCTGGATTCTTTTTTTCCTTTAAAAAAAACAAAAACAAACAAACTGACAAATACAGAAATAGAAAAAAACTAACAAAAAAAACAAAAACAAACAAAAAAAAAAAACAACCCACGAGCACCTGCACCACCATCTGCTTTATTCCCAACCTTTAGGCCTTGGGCCTTTTTTTTTTTTTTTTTTTTTTTTTTTTGGAACGATATACCAGATCAGATTTCACTGCGAACCTCGGGTTCACCCCTCGCTTGACTCAGATCTCTGCTCGCCTATGTGAGCACTTTTTCCATAATGAAAAAATCCCCCATTTCTCACTCCTTCCACAGATCCAACTCCCTACAGCTGGGGAAGTAATCAGCGAGTGCTGATGTTCCCCAGGAAGAAGGCCTCGGTGAGCTCCAACCCCTAACCTCGTTAGAAAAAAAAACATCCTCTTATTCGCTGTGGTTTTAAATATAAATCCCCTTAACATCTTAACCATCCTCGAACAGTTTACCAAACCGCTAAAACACAAAACAACAACAGGAACTAGACGCACGACCATGTATGACCATATGCCGGTCTGTGCTTCCGATACAAAAGCTCTCGACATCCCATGACGGTGTGTTGCTCGGCTTTTACACAACACCACCGGCGCCATTAAACCTGCCCCGTTTCACATGCAGCCTTGTGTAAACAACAGACGCCACGAACGTATTCCAGGGACTCGTGCACACACCTGGGGAAGCTCCGAAGCAACACCTAGAACAGCTACAGCACATGTAAAACACCTGGTTCGCCAAGCGCGAGAATGAAAACAGCCTCGTTTATGACAGCGTTTATGAATCCTCATTTATGAACCCTGAAACTCCCGCGAGTGAAGATCTGGCCCTGTCTGACACCTCGCGTTAACAATGCGATCATCATCGGATAGCGCTCGGAAAACACGGTGAGATCGGAACGTCAGGAAACCTCCGTAGGTCCGAGCAAGAACGTCGACACTCGAGATACGACACTGATTTCTTCTATAAAAAAAAATAAAATGCACTAAAAGGATGGCGAATGATGAATGCGGAAGTATTTCGGAAAACTAAGTACAAACCGTACGATGGTATCTGCCAATCGGACGCTTTCCATGTCGACAGCCAGCAAGACAAACGTAAACACACGTACAGATATGAAAAAAAGTTGCACCAAACTTAAAAAAATTTTTTTTTAAAAAGATCGCCGACACTCCAATCTGCGTACGAAATCAAGGTCAGGAGTCCGCTTCTGGTCACCTGCATCCCAGCGCACGACTCTAGCATGCTCGGGAAACTTCCGTCACTCAAAAAGAGATGGACCTTTTAAATATAGAACAGTTTCCTGTCCCCTCGAGGACAGGAAGAACCCTACATCCTGTTAAGCTGCAAGCGCCTGTGTTCTTCTGATATTCTTTGTAAACACTGAGCTGGATTTTGAGAAAGAAAGAAAGAAAGAAAAGAAAAAAAACGTCGCTAATACCTCGATACGCTCTGGCCGCCCACTTTTATTCTGCAGAAAGGTTGGATCACTATAAATATCGCATGTTAAATCAGCTCGCTATGTTGCGTTATTCGAGCGATTTGGAAAAACGTGTAAAATCATGGAAACGGGTGATGAGTAGTGACCCGACGACACGATTACTGAAAGAAGCTGTCCAAAAAAAAAAAAAAAAAAAAAAAAAAAAAAAAAAAAAAAAAAAAGGATATATATTAAGAAGAGAAAACCTAAGTTGTAATTCTAATACATGTTAACAGCAAAATACATCACCTAGGCCCTAAACAACTGTATTTTGATACATGTCCAACCATGAAGCTGTCTCTGAGCATGAACATGGGAGTCCAAAACCGTCCGTCGCTCCCCCACCCCCTTTTCCCTTCCTCTCCACAGTTGGAATGCTCCATTTTCCTCTCGAGTCTCTCAGTCCTGCCACGTGGTTCTAGATTTCCAGTGCGGGTCACGTTCCGGATCAGGAGGCAGCCAGGGCCTTGATCAGGTACAGTTTGTCACCCTGCTCGCTGGTGAAGATCGGCGCCTTTTTGTAGTGTTCCACCAGCTCCTCCATGGAGCCGAACTTGCGTTGTCCGATGCAATACAGGTTGTCCTTCAACTGCACTTTGAAATGCTTGTTTTTGGTCTGGGCCTTCAGTGATATGGAGAAATCGTTGGGCTGCATGAGGGAGGGGGAGCAGAAAGAGATCGGCATGTTAATCGCAGACACAGCAGGGATATTTTACCTGTCCCCCACCCGTGCCAGCTTGGCTTTAATCGTCTGGCCATACCTGATGCTGTACGTGTCAGCGGGTGTTCGCTTACCTGTTACAAAATACACCTGCTTATTAAACAAAGCTTAAACCATTTAGAAACATTATTATTTTCTCAGGCTGCTGAAGGTGTCAAAGCTCAAACTATTTTGACACGCCCATTTAAAATCGTAAATCCAATCGGGCAAAACATTATGACCACATTTCTGTATCGGTCTGCCTGTGACTGTCGTTGACTTTGTTAATGATCTGAGCTACAGTACCTGGTCCGCCTGTCTTTACATTTGCTTCCTACAGGCATCAGTGAGTCTTGGCTGCCCGTGATTCCGTCTGTGTTTCATTATTGTTCTTTCCTTAGACCACATAACTGAAGACACCCCACAAGAGTAGCAATTGACCCAGTTGAGATGCTCTGACCCAGTTACCAATCCTAAAGGTCCCAGAACACTTTGCGGTGAATAAGAAGCAGCCTGTGGGTCATTTATTACCAGACCACATAATAAACAGACATTCAGATTTAATAGTCTTTGGGTGTTTTTGTCCCCAAACACCACTAGGTGGGATTAGCATCTCATTACAGAATCCAACATACCTGTGGGTAGAACGTTGTGCCTGGACATGTACAGCACTTTACAAAATTAAGTTTGTAAATAAAAAACAAAGTTTGTATTTAATATAATACTACAGGTTAAATACGTCGGAAATAATCAAGCTTTGACTCACCGAAGACT
>JANDJT010000001.1:32496953-32507426 GCA_024331685.1 Stegophilus panzeri | reverse complement strand
AGCTGGGGAAAAAAAAGCTCTATTAATTCACACAAATTTGAACTTGTACAGTTTCTCAACCTCAGCTACATCACTCGAGTTCATAATCGGTCTCGACCCGAAGCCCTGGAAAGCTTTCTATCGAACGTGACTGATTAAGCTAGGGATAAGTCTTTCCCAAATCAGGGAGCTGCTGTTTAAAGTAGACACAAATAGCCAGTTCATAAAATTTCATTAGATCTACTTCAGGTTTTAGGTTTGTTATTTTCCAGCATGAAAAGGAAAGGACACTTGGATCTACTCGAATCAGAAGAGATCATATTTTAATAACAGTGGACCTCTCGTCTCAACTCTGGCGCTCGTTCTTAAAAATAAATAGGTAAATACAACTAGAGCACCTCCTATTCGTATCTGCATTCGTATCCGATTATCAGTTCACGTATTCGGTTACAGCCCTACAGTAACGCCAGTCAAACCTGTGGATTTTACTTCGGTTAAATTGTTTCTTCCGACATTTCACAAGGTTCTCACATGCAACCGCTCACCGAGGACTCGCTGTCTCTGATGAGGAAGTCTCCCTCTGTGCCCCTCTGGTTGAGCGCCACCTCTGCCTGGTGCCGGGTCACTTTGCCGTAGTACCACTCCTTACCCGCGAAGCGCCCACTTCCAGAAGGCTCGATGTAGTCAAAGTCGGGCGTAGGGGGTCCGGCCATGCTCCCTGAATTCTGCGACTCTTGCAGTATGGTGACGTAGTTCTTGGGCACGAGCCCGACCTGCCCATCAGCTTTGCGGCACTTCCACCACTCTGGGTCGTTTTCCGGCTTCTCCAGGACGTCCATCATTTCCCCTTTCTCAAAGTTCAGCTCCTCGTCATTGGCCGAGCTGAACGGATACAGAGCCTGAACCGTATGGAGCACCCGATTGCCGTTTGCGCTGTGCACCACGGCGGCCAGCTTCTCAGACAAGCCCATCATATCGTTGCTGGCCGAGCCATCTGCGTCTTCCGTCACGTAGTTGGAGGGGAACCAGCCAGAGCGCCCGTTGTAGCTGCCTCTCCACCAGCCATCACTGCACTTTTCCATGACAATGACCCTGGTGCCCTTGACCAGAGACAGCTCATCCTCCCGCTCGGCAGTGTAGTTAAACTTCACCAGCGCCGGCAGGTTCAGGTCGTACAGCCGCTCCCCATTGTCTGGGTAAAAGTCAGCCTCTGCGTTTGATGCCGTATCCCTCATTCCCGTTTTCCGTTTCACCTTCCCGATCCCTGCAAACACAAACACACGGATCACTCAAAACCCAAAGTTCAGATCTGATGGCTGATACTTGCATGTGCTTGGGATCTTTACTGGTGTAATGTAAATAAAGCACAGCCTAAACAAATCCTGGGACTAAAGCCCAATATACTGGCTCTTAAAGGCGCTTTCTAATCGGTTCAACATGTACACTTTCCAGGACTATAAACAGAGCCAATTCTGGGGCAGCCATGAGACTCTAGATTTTAAGTAAAGGTATAAAGTTTTGCCTGCACACTGAGTCATTAGATTATTTTATGTACTAAGAAACATTTACATGTTCAAAGAAACTCTACCCAGATTGAAGACACCTTCAGAAATTACAGCATGCTTTAAAGTCAGGAACATCAAAAGTGTTCGAGGGTGTGTGCTTATGCTAGTGTTTAGAGCAGAACTACTTCATCTGCAAAAGTATCATGTTACCGGGTGCACAGTTCGAAGTGGGAGGGTGTAATTAGTGGCGGCATCTTTGTGTTTATGGGGACGTGCACCAACATGCTCATACAAAGCGCACGTAACGTGTAGTCAAATACTTGACGGGATAGTCCCCTCGAGTCTCTTGAGGTAGAACCAAACAATGACTAACCACTGGTGAAAGCTGTTGCAAGTCATCATGAAGTCATTGCAGCTGGGAGTAAATCCAGTCATAGCTCTCCGACTACTTGGATATCACCTTAACCGAGCCTGTGCAGTATTCCACGGTCATATAGCATATACAGTGCACCAGGAAGCAAAGAAAACAAACCAAATAGTCCACCATCAGCACATCTTCGATTCCAAAACAACCCCCAATGTTGAAAAATGCCTGCGTCTATCTCCAGACAGACATTCGAGAAATGTCCGTCCTCAAACACACAAATCATTATTTGCACTGGGTATGGTTACAGGCTCTGGCAGGCAGAACGTGAGAGAAATGAAAACTTGTCCAAGCACATGTTTTGTGGCACTTAGGAGTGTTTTCTTTCCGCACTAGCTGCGTACATAAGCAAAAGTTCTTGCCCTCGCTCCAGAACTGAAAGTCTCTCTCTATTCCGGGGATGAGTCAACGGTGGAAAGATACCAGACACGTTTTAAACTCTCCAACGAATTCATCACCGTTACTCCGTAGAAGCCAGGGTTCTGTCTGAGATCCTGGCAGAGAACAAGGTTCCGTCACTCATGCACTGGCTGACAAGGTAAGACGTTATCTTCTTGGTCTGCTGTGACTTTGACACATTTTGTGGTTCTCAGATAGAGACCCAGCATGGAACTGTGGTGGTTGTCCTGCATGACTTGATCTGACTAGCAAGCTAGAAAGCCATTAATCCATGAAGATGCCAGCACAATTCTGTTAATTGTTCTCCCAATCTGCTCCCAAGTTCAGTGCCAAAGGCGTGGTCTAATTATGGTTTTGCAGCATTGCAAAATTTTCCTGGGAATCGATTGTGAACAAAGCACTTCGCTGGAATGATCACCACACCCGCTGTCATTCTTTTGTCTGCAAAAGATCGAGGGGGAGATTTTAGGGAGTGGTACAAGAACGTAAGGAGCAGTGAACGCGTGGGTTCTTCAGCAATGATGAGGATTCTGACCCGTCACACCAAGTTAGGTCAGGCCAAGTAGACCGGGTCTGAGGATTACTGTGAAAAGAGCAGCGCTCTGGGCTTCCACAACTCACTGCTGGCTTTGGCAAGAGTCTGCAAATGGTGTTACCATGAAGGAATGTCCACTTGGCACAGAGATGCTCCCCGGCCCAAGTCAAGAACATGAGAGCTGGGATAGAAATTAAACACATTCTCTTCTTTTTCTCTGGTGATATGCAGGAAGAGCTACGTTTCGATATATCAAGGGAGTTCACAACAAGTTCCACACCAAGCTATCTTAATGTAAAGATCTTCACTCTGAAAAAACTCTCTATCCAGTCGAACAGGTGAGAGCAACAAAAGCAGCAAATTTTAGCACTTGACTCCTAGAAATATTTTCCCACTTCCATTTACGAATGCAGAAGTGTAAGTAGAATCCTTTCAATACTTCCAATGAGATTGTGAACAAATGGCGGCTTGCAGCGTCCATAAATGCACAAATATTTCAAGCAAACTTTCATACTTCAGCTTTCATTCATTTCCCACTGATGTGCTTGTGAGAAAGAAATGGATGTGTGCTAGGGGTGAAAGTGGGCTTTTTAGGACGACTTTAGCCAGCATTACAAACAATCTGAAAACCACTGGCCGTAAATGCTAAAAACATAGTACTATACCCTCTCAATCCGAACTAACAGCTTGAAGATCTGTTATCCGAAATGTTTCTGATAACCTTAGGAAAGCCAGCAGTGTGTGTCCACGAATACACACCTGTTCCTCCCCGAGGTAAGTGAGCTAACTATAGATATATACTATATAGCTATATGTGGTTCTTCCCACAAACTGTTGCCACAAAGTCGGAAGAACACAATTGTATAGAACGTCTTTGTGAGCTGTAGTTTTACAGTTTCCTTCCACTGGAACTAAGAGGCCCGAACCTGTTCCAGCACAAAGACATGGCTTGTCAAGCTTGGAGTGGAAGAACTTAAGTGGTCTACACAAACCGCTGACCTCAACCCCACCTTTGGAACCCCGCCTGCACCCCAGACCTCCTCACCCAACATCAGTACCTGATCTCACTAACGCTCTTGTAGCTGAATGAACACAAATCCTCACAGCCACGCTTCAAAACCTAGTGGCAAGCCTTCACGTTCGCCCCACACACACACACACACACACACACCTGGTGTTTCAGAGTTCGTCAAGAAAAACCATTTCGCCTAACAGACGAGTTTTCGCTCATTTCCTACGGATGTCCTTGTGAAAAACAAGTACAGAAGTTTGTTTGAATTCTTTGTGCATTTAGAGATGCTGCCATGATTGTGAGCTGCATTTGCTGCCATTGTTCACGTTCTCACCGCAACGCTTGAAACACTAACACTCAGAAGTAGTTCCTCAAGTGTCAAAACGCTCCGTCGGGAACATAAACCCGACCGTGGAGACAGAGGTGCGATCTTGGCTAAAATGGGCGCACGGAGGTTAAACATCAAGTTAACTCGGTTAACATCGGGTTAACTTCGGTTAACTCCGAAGGTTAAACATCAAGTGAAGGAAAACAAAGCTTGAGCACGGGTCCTTCCTGTTCCATTGCTTATCACGCACTGCAATCAACAAAATCGATTCTCGGCTCCGGTTTCCTGACTGTATGTGACAAACTGCTTTGCATTACAAATCCACCTAAAGCAGAGCGTTTGCCTTGGACACGGGGCTGTTGTAAATGAATATCACACGTGCTGAATGCTCTATTGATAATGGAAATTCATAGATCCTTAACTGGTCGTTTACTTAATTAAACCACAAAAACCTGTTACAATGCCCCCCCAAAAAAAAAAAAAAAAAACTTAACTGAGGTGAACTTTCATGCCACATTTTCATTAAACAAAGCTCAAGCGGTGCCCTGTTCTTTCTGGTGGAAAGAAAACATAACTAAAACTGTTTTATTAATTAATGGTAACATCAGCTATGTGCTCTGTCTCTTTGCTCTGCAATCTTTCTGCACATAAGAGCAAAAACGTTCCGATGCCCACTCGAGCAGCACAGGTAATAATAATAATAATAATAATAATAATAATAATAATAATCACATACAGTCCTGCTGTGATGGAACTCATTCAAGACCTGCAACGTTCAAGCTGTCAGAGTACGCAGTGCTGTGGCATTTCGTTCAGCGCATCGATGATGCACAAACATTAGCAAAATAAAACCGTGCACAGTTCTTTGATTTATAAAAGAATCGTTCCCCGCAGCTGTAGACGGCTCGGCATGTGTGAAATGTCTCATACCACAAAAAGAGGTCGAGTACAGGTAACGACACTGAGCGTTTTCTCCGTTCAGTCAGGTCTCAGAGGACCCCGATGCTCAAATCAACAGCCCTCTGTGGTAAGCTGCAGGACGAAGACAGCGGTTTGGTTATGACTACATGCACGTTATCAGCCCACACTCTTACTGTATGAGTAAACCGAACACGCTTCCATCGCAAGTGAAAGTCATGACCGCCTCACTTGTTCGCTAATCATTTACAAATGGACACACAGATGCAAAGACATAGGAAGACCATGATGGTAACTCGAGTGTAACGCTATCTGAAAACAAGGTGCTAAAATAATACTGCTCGTCACTGCGGTGGTTTACTCAAGAGTGTGCTTGAGTACCGCACCGACGCATCTTTAACACTACGTTGACGAGAGCAAATGACAAGTTGCATGTAGTGTAGCGACGCGGCATTACGGTTGTTTATGGGCGTGCATGGTCCAGAGTTTTTTTATTTTTTAGCTCTGATGAGAAACATAACAGCCAAAATAGTTATGCTACAGCTAACTAACACTTTATCCTGGTCAGGGTGGTGGAGGATCTGGAGGCCATCCCTGGGAATACTCCCAACTCATGAACTTTTTTTTTTTTTTTTTACTTTCACACTATCCGGTGTTACCCAGATGAGGACGGGTTCCCTTCTGAGTCTGGTTCCTGTCAAGGTTTCTTCCTCATATCATCTTAGAAGTTTTTCCTCACCACAGGCTCGCTTAATTGGGATTAATCCCTGATTTTGTCCTGGCTACGTATGCAGACTAGCGAAGGAAGCTAACTGTACGCGTTATGAATGTTTTCTTCCATTTTTGCACGTCGGACAGTAAACGGGAAGTAGTTGCAGTTGTGAGAGGGGAAATGAAACAATCGGACCACGTTTGAGAAAGTATTAGACCCAGGAATCGTCCGAGCCGATCGTTTGGATTCGTCACTTAACCACGTCGTACCTAACTTGTGTATTTCAAGCGCTGCTCGCCGTGCTGCTGCTTCGACGCGTGCTGAAGTCATAGCTCTGTAGAAAACGAATGGTCGCTTGGTCTCTTGCTAATGTGAACTGAAGGGGAATCATTCAAATTTATTCAAGGATCATGGTTGCATCTAAAATAAGGTTTCGCTTATTTACACAGCAGTGATGGAGGGCCTGAGGCAAAACTCGGCACAGTTCCTCATCACAAAGAGAGAGAATTTCTTTTTTTTTTTTTTTAACAAACACGAGCCATTATAGGCACTCCGGGCTACGTCAGGGGTTCTTTCCTTTGCATTTCCTCAGGCGAGGACGGTCAGGAAGGAAGCCGTGTTGCTAAACAAGGCTGTGAATCAGAAGTGTACGTCCCCACGTACGCTCAGTTCTCTCTTCCCCTTCGACTTCGTTTTTAATCACCGTCTCGGCTTTAAAACCTGCTGCTTAGCGACTGTGTCGATTCTGGCACCCTCATCCTTTCGGGGGTTCTTTGTTCTTTCTCTCCGGCGTTCTTGCTGTCTGGATTTCCCCTCCATTTCAGTCTTTCCTCCTAGCAAAGCAGCGCATGCTGCAGATTAGCCACTTCCTCTGGGCTGAACATCCCATTGTTCTCTGATATGGCTCCGTAGTGTGCACAGCTCAGACTCTACACACATACACACACACACACACACACACACACAGGCATGATGTGCATTTTAATAGCCAGGATCTCTGACTGAACGAGACAAATAAATGTGGAGAAAAAAACAATGCTAACAGCAGCTGGACAGACGCTGTCTAGTCCATGCAGGTGGTGAGCCTTTGAAAAAAGCTGAAAAACAGAAAGACATCCAAGGGAGTATCCACAGTTACATTGATAGCTTCGAGTGCCTCTACAAACTCTTTCTACACGAGAGCTGCATTTGAAGACAAAGCACAAAGATAAAACTCTTTCTTTTTGCTCTCTGTGGCTTTCTGATAGCAGCGCGCAAACTGCCTTTCAACCGCAGAGCTTCTGAGCGGCGTCATGTTCAAATCTGATCGCCCTGCAAAGAACGGCTTTCTATTCTCTACGAGGTCTGACGAGGCCTTCTCTTTAGTATTTGTCCCTAAACAACGTGAAGACGCCCTTCAAACGGCGAATAAGCGAGCGGGTTTATCTCTAGCGCGTGTCCGACAGCTCCCTCACGATGCGCCCGGCTCCGGCCATCGAAGCTAGGAATGCGAGGAGCGAGAGTGCGAGACGAGGACTGTCATCACGCCACTCCGTGGTCCAGGTAGTTTGAACTATTCGGCGGTTATAAAGAGCCAGTGTGAAACATCTGCGATATATGTAACAAGTGGAGAAGAAACGTCTCATCTCAGTTACGCAACAAGTGTGCGAATAAAAGTAGATTTAAATGTGTTCATTTGTATCTTATTAAATACATTTAGCTAACAGGACCAAGTTCTGCATGTTTACATTCACGCTAATAATCAAATTACTCGTGTGGTCATGTAAATGTAAATGGACAGATACGCTTTGTAAGGGATAAAAACAAACCACGGTGTGCTGTGACAGGAAATGATGGTGTGATGAGGAATTCGGGTTATTTTAATACAACGAGGTGCTTTATTCCTCTTATTCCATAGCATTAATTGAAGAATTGCGCAATTTTTTTTTTTTTTTTATCAGTTCGTAGTTACATGCGACATTGTGGAAGGTGCCGGAAACAAGTTCGTTCCTGTCGTCACTGCTATAAACAGTGTGCGTCCTCACCAGTCACTCTCGTTGTCTAATGAGGCCAAAAAAAAAAAAAAATGCCAGCTTGTCATGACCAAGGAAAAAACCGCAAAGTGCCACATCCTCCATTGTGCAGAACATCTCGTGCCGGAAATCTTAAAGTTACAGCTTTACCACTGACTGGTACAAAGTGCTGATGCTGGAGTCTCCTTCCATAAACCTCACCACTCACCATAAAACACGATATATTTGATGGAGTAAATCCCTGAGGAAGTGGTTACGTCGACGGGAGCATACTGACCGAGTGTATTAATGCATAAACCTGTGATTCGCCTTGCAGAGCGGCTGTTAGAGGAAATGAATCTGCACCTTTTTGAGAATTTCACAGTGAAAATCTCGTCTCAGCATATCCTAACATGCTAGTAAGTTGGGGTCGGAGCGCGGGGTCAGCAGCCGTAGCGTAGAAAGAGTTAAGGCACTTGCTTAAGGGGCCGCTGGAGGGATAGTGAGTAGCCTTAACCACTGAGCCACCGATGCAACGGGTATTCATCTAATAACTTCTACACCCCCCCCCGCCTACACGTGCACAAACCCAGTCTCTTTATTCTTCACTTTCTCCAAGTCAACTATCAGCTAATTTCCCTATAAATCTGTACAATCTGTAATCAGCTGTCCAATCACTGAGATGAAGTTTTCTCTGAGGCCCTGTTTACACTAGTGCCTTTTCGTTATTAAACGGCGTTTTAAAATGAAAACGATCCTCGTCCACACTGGCGTTTCCGCTGTGTTTCAGAGACGATCTCCGTCCACACTACACGACCGAATACACATGTCACATGACCATCTGTGCACACTGGGTATATGCGCACATACAAGTGTAAACAGGAAGTTGGTTGCTAGTCCAAACCGGCGTTCCGTGTAGGGCTTACGCCGCTCGAAATGAGATTTGTTGGCGATCGCTCTAATCGTAGCTCGCCTCTTGCGCATGTAGGCAGCTGCAGTGTTATAAAATACAGAATTGAACTGCACAATGGCTGATAAGAATGACGACAAAGCCAGCAAAGCGTGCGGTTCAGTCTCCGTGTTGTTGTGTGTACGATCAGGGTAGCGTAACGGTCATATGGTAGGGGCTTGACGAATCAGGGAAGGATACTTGATGATCCAGAAGACCCAATCAGGGGGCGAATGTGGGCGAAGCCACGCCTTCGTTTTCAAAAGTGTTCGTTTTGGTCCTTTTACACTGAACCACGAGCCCGGAGTTTTCAAAACTAAAAACATGCTAGCTGAAAATGTAGTTAAACTAAAAGCTTTGCAACAGAAATCTGATTACTGACTCACTCGTATAGAAGCAGTTTCCCCGTTAGCACATTACGTAAGTGCGTGGAGGCATTTATCCGACTCTGAAATCTGATTGCGAATATCAGATAGTCTTCTGGAGTTATTTCAGAGGGAGAGACTGAAGCAATGGACTCAGTTATTTAAATACAAAGCAGCACCACAACTGAGCTAAATGTGAACCGTCTAATCACTGATATGAAGTTTTCGTTAAGGAGGCGTGTATTTAAGATCTGTGGAAGGAGTCTCCAGTTTCAGCGCTTTGTACGTTTTCCGTCACGGGAGGACGTCTGACGCTTTCGCCGCTATAACGCACGTGAGAAGAGGAACGAACTCGTTTCGTGGACGTTCTGGAGCATTAAACGTAACTGTTAGTGTATAAGTACTAAGTCATACATTATTAATAAAAAGAAATAAATAAATAAAAATGCAATCACTGGCAAACTGCTGTGGTTTAAAGAGGAATAAAACATGACAGGATGTGATGTTATAGGAAAGTAGGTGGTATGAGTAACTCCACTTCATTACCCTACATTATGGTTGATTATTTTCCTACAACGGCACACTCCTACGCGTTTTCCTTCTTACTTATATCCCGAGAAATACGAGTACCTCGCGAAACGACCGAAAAGGCGATTAAACATGGTGGCGTGTCCTCCATGAGCCTCATACACACAATGCTCTGTGTCTACTACAGTTTTACACAAACTGAAGTGACTTCACACAGAATCTGCCAGATTTTCCTCTTACTCAATCAACTGTCTCGCAAAACCCTCAGCTGCACAGAACAACAGCGAGAGAAAGAGAGAGAGAGAGAGAGAGAGAGAGAGAGAGACAGAGAGAAAGAGAGAGTTACAGGAAACTGTAAATGTAATGTGTGAATAGAGCTGAAAGTGTGTGTGTGTGTGTGTGTGTGTGTGTGTGTGTGTGTGTTTGGGGGAGGGCACCCTCAAGCTTGTGTGTGTTTGTGTCTTTGACATTCCTCTCACTAATCCTGCCAGATCTCATGGCGCCTTTCTTAGAGATAGTGTGAGAGTGTGTGAGAGAGAGGGAGAGGGTGTGAGAGAAAGAGAGAGAGAGATAGATAGAGAGAGAGGGAGAGAGAAGGCACAAGAGAGAGGGTGCGAGAGAGAGATAGAGAGAGGGAGGAAGAGATAGAGAGAGAGAGAGAGAGAGAGGAGGAGTGAAAGAGAGAGAGAGAATGAGAGAGAGGGAAGGGAGAGGGAGCGTGAGCGAAAGAGAGCAAGCGAGAGGGGGAGTGAGAGAGCGAGAGAGAGAGAGTGAGAAGGAGCAAGAGAGTGAGAGAGAGAGAGAGGGGGGGGAGAGGGGGGGGGGGAG
>JANDJT010000001.1:32473205-32486381 GCA_024331685.1 Stegophilus panzeri | reverse complement strand
GTACTCACTTTTGTGAGATACTGTAAATGTGAGGCCATCTGAAACTGGGTCATGAAACAGGACGATGATCCCAAGCTCACCAGCATGAACGGCTAAAGAAGAAGAAAAAAAATCAAGCTGTTGGAAAGGCCAAGTCAAAGTGAAACCTCGACCCCATTGAAATGCTGTGGAAGGATCTTAAGAGAACTGTGCATAAGCAAATGCCCTCAAACCACAAATAAACTGGAGCAATGTTGTGAAGAAGAGTGGGACAAAATGTCTCCAAAACGATGTGAGAGACTGAAACTCCTACAGAAAACGTTTACTTCAAGTTAATTTTGCTAAAGGTGGTTCTACATGTTACTGAATTACAGGGTGTACTTATCCCCCCCCTAAATCTGGTTCCTGAACGTTGGATGAAGAATAATGCGATAAACATGACGAAGACGAAGACAATTAAGAATAAGACAA
The DNA here is from genome assembly GCA_024331685.1 of Stegophilus panzeri. Classification (NCBI taxonomy): domain Eukaryota; kingdom Metazoa; phylum Chordata; class Actinopteri; order Siluriformes; family Trichomycteridae; genus Stegophilus; species Stegophilus panzeri. The sequence continues at coordinate 32,485,931 of JANDJT010000001.1, read as the reverse complement.
AGATCATGGAGATACAAAAGAAAATGAAGACAATGAAGATGACGAAGCTGAAGAAGGCAAAGATACCAAAGATGATCGCGAAGAAGATGAACACAACGACGAAAACGAAGAACATCATGACAAAGAAGACAAAAAACTAGGAAACGAAATCAAAGATAACGGAGATGATGACTAAAATAAAGATACCGATGAAGATGACAACAAAGAAGAAAATGAAGCTGATGGACAACAAACATGAGGAAGACGACGAATATACAGAAGATGAAGAAGGTGAAGATGATGGCAAGTATGATGAAAAAGAAGACAAAAAGACACAGACGATGAGGTAGAAGATGGCATAGAAGATGAAGACGATGAAGACAGCGAAGAAGAAGATGATGAAGATGAGGATAAAGATGACAAAGACTAAGAAAACGATGACAAGTAGAAGATGTAGAAGGTGGTGATGATTAAGAAGAGGTGAGTTATCTTTTCCTCCAGGTTATTTAGGTTTGGTCTGGCCGCTGCTTTCACTGAAAAATGCGTGGTTGTCAGGGGTCTCCTGTATCTCCATAGCAACAGCTCATAAATCATAACTGCTCCAGCTAAACCGTAAGCGTCAGCACCTCCACACAACGGATTTGGGAAAAGTAAAAAATGCAAAGGAAATGAAAGTGAAAAGGAAATTTGAGAGAGAAGTATGCCTCCTTAAAAACAAAGCCTCCAAACAGAAGGAGCGTCTTACAGCACCTTACTGCCCACTTTGTTGGTGGGTGGGGAAGAGGGGTGTTTGCTGGAGATTTGTGGGTTGTCTTCTCAAATGTCAAGGCAGCCCTCAAAAAACCTCACACAGCTCTAACATCTGGCCAGTTGTAATTTATTCTGACAGCTCCAGATTGTGGAAATAGACCCAGGACTAGAAAACAGTACCTCATGCCCTGCAGTGCCACTTCCTGGTGACAGATGAAGGATTGAAAAAGAAACGTCTCCCAAGTGTGACTAACATGACCACATGATCTATGGAGTGAAATCAGAGTCAACAGAGCCTGAACCTGTAACGCCTGAAAGAAAAACTTGTGCAATGTGAATTTTAAGATATTTGAAATTCACGTCTTGAAAATATAAATTTAAAAAAAAAAAAAAATTCAGGTAACATTTTAACATGTAAATTATTTTAAACAGAATTTTTTTTTTTTTGCAATGTGAATTTACTTAAAATTTTCAATGTGAATTTTAAGATATTCGAATATATTTGATCTGAATTCAACTATTTGAAATTCACGTCTTGAAAATTTAGGTTAGAAAAATTCAGGTAATACAAATACAGTTTAAAAAAAAAAAAAAACACGCAGGTATTTTTTACTATGTATTTTTATATTATTATAATCTTTTACCTAATATGTTTAATATCTGTATTATTTTAACTTGAAATTTTTAATGACTGAATTATTTTAACCTGATTTTTTTAATCTAGAAATATTTTAATCTGACATATTTAATATCTGAATTATTCTGAAAATTTTAAACCTAAACTATTTTAGCCGCATTTTATTTTATTACCGGATAAAATACCGGAAATATTCTAACCTGAACTTTAAATATCTTGATTTTTTTTAATACAAGTATTTTTAATACATTAATCAGTTTAACCTGAATTTTTGACAGCTTGAATTTAACTTGAATTTTTAACACATGAATTATTTTCACCTAATATCTTTATTACCTGAATCATTGTAACTTGATTTTTATTTTGACAGTTTGAATTTTTTAACCTGAATCTTTAATAGCTGAAATTTGGCCTAATTCAGGTTTAGGTTTTACTGAACGAGCTGACTCCATTAAGATCTGATCGCAGATACTGAATGAAATGAATTCTCACCTGTGCTGCATCAAAGCTGTCCGCTCCAATAATGAAACTTCTTAATGGACACCTAAAAAAAGAACAAGAACAAATAAAAAAAATAAATAAATTTAATAAATAAATAAATAAATAAATAAATAAATAAACAGAAGAAGAAAAACAGCTTGAAAAATCAAAAATTCACCCTTTACTTTACACGTATCCCTTTTAAAATGCGCTCCCAGCTGCTTTTATTGCTCACAGAGCTCGGTTAAAAACATGGAGGACAAAATGCTGGTGAAAAATTAGCCTACTTGTTGAATGAATATAAGTTGAACTGAAAATATTTCACTGACAAGATTCCAAAGTTGCAATGTAGCTAAAAACTACGAAGTGTGTATTTTTGGGACATTGATCAGTGTGATGTGATATCTCTACAGCAGTGTAAAAAAAAAAAAAAAAAAAAGATACACATCCCTGAACTATACCTGTTACTATAGAAACGGTCATCTTACAGCAGCTGGAACTACTGTTCCATAATGCGGACCATCTGACCAATCAGATTCGAGAATTCAACCCCACTGTGGAGTAAAGTATTTTATCAGCACTTGGTTCGGTTCGTTGTTGTTCATATGATATGGATCAGCCGCACCCCTTCAAAGCCTTGAATTCTTTTCTTCCACGTCACCAGCATTTCTTCATTCCACCATCAGTGTCTATACTCCTAAATAAATACATGTTCCTGCGATGGGCATGTTAGCACGACTTTACGGCACTGATGCCTGGAAGCCATATCCTTCTTACGATTGGTCGGCGTTTATTTCTCTCCGATGCCAAACCGAAGACGACACGCATCTATCTTGTTCAAGAACGCCGGCATCATCAAAGGCACCGCAGCGGTATAAAGCGCTGTTGCATTATGAACTGAACGAACTCATCAGGCTCCACATCACGCTCCTCTGGGTCACAGTGCTAATGTGGAGTGAGTCATACAGACACGCTAGATGAGGCCATCAATTACACACACCAGATGTGACCAACATGTGGCCAGATACAGAAGTCCGGCCCTCCTACAGCTCACAGCAGAGATGCAGATATATTTGTGTAAAGTCTGCACAATAGATCAAGATACTAAGTTCACAATGCGACTGAAAAACTGAAGATCCTTTGCTGGAACATTTTTCAAAATAGAAGCTAGTATTTTTGGTCAATTTTAAAGTCACAGCTCAAATTGTTTATTTATTTATTTCCTGCTAAAGAACTATCGTAATGGAGACTGAACAGCAGTGTTTGAGGAACTACTTTTTTTTTTTTTCCACGCACAGCAATTTAATCAAGCTAGCATGTGTTGGGAATTTGGGCAGCGCGACAGAGGAAGTGAATAAAGCAGTAAATCTTAAACACGCCACATGTGGCGCAGAAGCCTGATTTCAGGGAAGACCGAAAGTGTTGAAGTTTGCCGACTCAGGAGAATTTTACTTGGGTTTGAATTGTAGTTGTGCGGCGTGTCCGTGTACTTCCGATACTGTGGAAATTGTTTTACGGCACACTTTTTTCAAATAACAATTACAGATAGTAATTTAGATATAAAGGGGTCAGAACATGATTTTGAATGTTTTCCTTCTGCTTGGGAGTGCACTTTATCGGTTTGTGCATGTGTAAGCCCTTCAAAGTCCCAAAACTCATGGGGGGGAATACTCGTGGGGGAAATAAGTATTGGATGCATCAACATTTCTTTTCTGTAAATACATTTTCAAAGTATTTCAGAAGTTCTGAAATACGTCTGTATCCGATTCCATCAATACGTTTCGCAACAATAAGGTTGTGAAGGTCTTGGGAGAGCTCTTTGCTTTTACCCATCATGAGATGTTTCTTGTGTGACACCTTGGTACCGAAAAGCCTTTTTATAGACCATCGATTTACTAACCCAGCTGATATTAATCTGCACAGATAGGGGGTATAATTACTTACGGATTTCAGCTGGTTCTTGCCTTACCTTGCCTCGGAGAACTGCTTTTTCTTAGCGTGTTCAATACTTTTTTCCCCGTGTCATTCCACTTTATTACACATAACTTTATTTATGGACTTTAATGTTGTGAATTCTTTAAAAATTTCATGTGAATAACCTCATTGCAAATATATTTTCTGAAAAAAAATGTTGACGCGTTCAATACTTATCATCCCCCCCCACTGTATTTTCCCCCAAAGGTATTTTCCCCCAGAGAACACTCCTCCAGACCTGCCCGAAAACGCCTCGTTCGGAGTCCAGGTTTATTTCAGTAATTTCTCTACGTCACAGCGTGCACCATCAGCAAAATCCCGTCCAAAGGCAGCCACAAAGAAAGAAGGCGAGGCTTCAGTGAATTCAGGCGCCATGTCGCGGAGACGCTGTGTGTTTCGGTGCAAAAGCAAAACCTCTTTGTTTAGCCTTCTGAAAACGGACGAAATCAGTGATTCCTGTTTATTTATAACGCTGTTCCAGAGCAGTACAACCCGAATGTTTGCTTGTGCACAGCGTATTTTACAAGGACGGCTTCCTGAACCCGGGCGAGTACAACGCAGGCTACACGCGAAGGCTCCTCCTGAAAAGTCGGGCGACTCCCACTTTGCTCGGACAATCTTGCTCTTCCGAATCAGAACCTGTAAGTGTGTTTGATTATTTTATGAAGTATCTGCTACTGACTGTTCAAAATGCAGAGTTCTGTGTTGTGGCTCAGTTGTAGACCTCTGCTAACGCACTAGCTAAATTTTGCTAAAAGTTGCCTCAGTTATTTTTAAATGTTTGTTTGTATGTCGGTGGTCTGACAGAGATTGTACGGTTTATTTCAATCGAATCACAAGAATCCTAGCTTTCCAAAGATATACTGCGTGAGTACCTACGTACACACAGAGGCTGTGTACATCGCAAAAGTGAGTTCCGCCCGCGGGGTCGGAATTTACATCGTACCTGAAAGGTAAGAGAGTTACAAAATAAAACCGTACCACTCTGAAACCTTCTGCTCAGGTCGTGGTTACAAACTTGCTTCCGCTTGATCATGTGCATTTTATGAATCGGGTGCGTGCTCGAACTGATACAGTGAAACCCACGACATGTTGCTTAGTAGCTTAGAATTGCTTTAGAAGCCTTGGAGGTTAAAGCTAAAGTTAAATCTAAGGGGCGTTACTTTTCCGACACGCTCGTGAGGCTTTCTGCCAATCACAATGCAACGGGTCAGCTAGCCAATCAGAGCGCTCTGGGCTTTTCGGAAGGAGGGGCTTTAGAGAAATCGGAGTGTTTCAGGCAGCCTGGGAATAGAGCTACTACAGTAATGTACAGTATGTCACAAATAATGTGTTTTTTGAATATTAAAGCATGTTAACCTATCCTATTACACCCAATAAACAACATAATTAACGTTTAAAAACCATGATACGACTCCTTTAAATTTGACAGGCCAGGGGAATTTACTCTTTCTGGTTTTCTCGGTAACGTCTGCTATGATGAGCTGTGCTTTTTTATTTTATTTTTAATCTTATTAACTTCGAAACGTAAAGTAACTAATAATAAGAACCACTTGTTCAACAACATTAAACTTTCACTTTCAACGAAAGGCATGTTAATCGTCTTTTCTGGTTGTGCGAAACAAGAACATGGTCGGGAATATTTGAGTTTCTATGCACCACAGTTCTTCCTCAATTTATTAAAAAAAAAAAAAAAAAAAAAAAAAAAAAAAAACCTTAATCAGCACAAAACATTCTCATGCTCAAAATCATCAACATGGGTGCTCTAAAGAGCAAGCTTTAGCCCATTTCTTTTAAATCCTCAGTCTTCCCTGCAAGTCCTGATCAACCAGGAACTGATCCTAGGTCTGTCCCATTACCTCTGCAAAACTGTGTCAGGATCCTGAGAGCAGATCTAAGATCGGATGTTTTCTCTAAAGCTATTCATTAGGACAGAGAGGACAGAAACAAACCGCAGATTAGCACCTTGATTCAGACGGGATTGATGGATGTGTCTGGCTTCCGTGCTTATTTATAATGATTATAGTTACTCATCCTGGATGAGTACGCCTCGTCGGCGACGCGCAACACCAGCAGCAGGTGATCTCAGGTCTTCGAGCTGGAGATCCTGCGACTTTAGTGCTCTCGCTTAAGATCCGTAACATGGCTGACATCACGCCGTGGAGATCAGCTTTCCTTCGTGGGGTGTGTTTGCTTTGATCTCAGTGACAATGCACTCATCATCTGCTGCCATGGAATTGGCATCGTGCTCTCGCTCCCTCTCTCTCTCTCTCTCTCTCTCTCAATTCAATTCAAAGTACTTTATTGGCATGATTGCTTACATACAATATTGGCAAAGCCTCAATCTCAATCTAGACAAGAAAGGAGAATTAGAAAAGGAGAAAACTCTCTCTCTCTCGCACATATACAGAGTCTACACTAATTAAATTAATGAACGCTGGGAGGCAACATTAACAACATGACTGCTCAGTAACAAAGAGCTGATTAACTCCAGAGAGAGAGAGACAGAGAGAGAAGCAACAGGAACACTCCCTGAGGCCTGCAGCACTTCCGACACACACACACACTCCTACACACATCTCACTGTAAACACGTTCCTGTGGAGCAGCCTGAGAATCCTTCACAAGGGCAAACTGACAACAACATTTCCCCAACTGAAATATGTCTGCGTGTAAAAGTATTGGAACGGCAAGGCCAGCTCTCTTTTGTTTTTTCTGTACAGTACACGGAAGATATCCGAGCTTGAGATCAACTGTCTGAACTCACCCGGTTCTTGGGGGTGTCAAAAATATTGGAACACGTGACTGACGGGTGTTTCTCGTTGCCCGGGTGTGCCCTGCTAGATTGATTGTTTAAACATGCGATAGCTCTGTATGGGTGCGTCTCAATCAGCTCCGTATGTAGTGAATCGGTATATGGTGTACACGAGTTGGAGCGCTGGAAAGGATCCTGGTGCTCACTACACACTGGGACACTGACGACTCAATTTCCAGCGTCAAAACTATGTACTCACGTCGTAAAACGTCACCAACAGGCAGGACCGACGTCTTTCTGACATACATCATATAAATGTGTACGCTTAAAATCACACGTATTTGTGTCACGGTACTTCAAACAGGATCACAGGCTCACCAGTGGACATTTAAGAAAATGATTAAACACTTAAAAGTCGTTAGTAATCATGTGAGACCTACAACAACGATAACAAGCTACTTACATTTGTACACGAAGTTGCCTAAGAGGCTTCAGAAAACATGACGTCAGTTCCAGCAAATGAACGTTGTGAGTATCGGCGCTCCTGAGTTTTGCGGTGCATTGTGGGTCGTTTAAGGAGCAAAGAATTTTGCAATTGAGACCTTTAAAATGGCCTCCTCCCTGATCAGTGCCCTGACTACTGAACTGGGGAGCTGATTGAGACGCAACGCCTATGTTTAACACACCGAGGTGTAAATATCAGGAAATGAACTTCGGATCTCAAACCCAAACACCAGTGTACATTCAGTGTACAGAAATAAATAAATAAATAAATAAATAAATAAATAAATAAATAAATAAAGGTCCTTGCTGTTCCGATACTTTCAGAGGGGACTACATCTCATTTAAAGATTTAAAGATAAGAAGTGCTACTTGATACTGCGAGCAGTGTTGTGGCTGAGGAGTCCATCCCGAGTAGGAATTCCGAATGGAGGGGGCGTTTTCTTTTGTTTGTCCTAGTCGGAGTTTTTTTTTTTTAAATAAATAAAATGCAGCATTGGTTATCTGTAGAGATCTGACAGGTCTGTCCCACCCTAAGACAACCCTCTGGTGTTACCCAGTCTACCCACGCCACCGCTGGGTATCTGTAAGGATCTCCTAGCACCGAATACTGCAGCTCCAGTGAATATAATCGTATGTACAAAAGCAGCTCTCGAAGTTCAGAATAAATGTTTTAAAGTTCACACGGGAACGCAGAGGGGAACTGATGACCAACCAAATCAGAACGTGTGTTCTGTACATCCAATTCATAATGAGTTCATGTCACTTTACAGCCAGCCTTCAGTTCTACTGCTCTCTCTCTCACTGTCTTTCTCTCTCTCTCTGTATCTCTCTATCTCTCTCTCACTATCACTCTCTCGGTCAGTCTCTCTCTCTCTCTGTATCTCTCTATCTCTCTCTCACTATCACTCTCTCGGTCAGTCTCTCTCTCTCTCTGTCTTTCTCTCTCTCTCTCTGTCTCTGTATCTCTCTATCTCTCTCTCACTATCACTCTCTCGGTCAGTCTCTCTCTCTCTGTATCTCTCTCTCACTATCACGCTCTCTGTCGGTCTCTCTCTCTGTCTCTCTCTCTCTCTCTCTTTCTCTCTCTCTCTCTCGGTGGGTCAGTGGTTAAAGGCTCTGGGTAACTGATCAGGTCAGGAGTTCAAGCCCCAGCACTGCCAAGCTAACACAAGGCCCTTAACCTTCGCTCAGTTGTATAAATGAGATAAATGTAAGTCGCTCTGGATAAGGGCATCTACCAAATTCCGTAAATGTAAATCGGCAGCTTTGTGGGGGGGTCATGGGATTCAACCTTACAACCTTCTGACTAGTACAGATGTTTAGCGCTACCCGTTCAGCTGGGTCTCCACTACTTAATAACCAGCAACTCCTGCCCTAAACATTTTCAGAAAGGGAGGATGAAATTTCCCTCATTTCCCGTGCAGCGGATTATCTCCCGTCTCCGGCTTCTACCGCGTGACGAGGCTTCTCAGTCTGACGCCGGAACGCGTCACGCTCGTATCTGCTTACACACGGGCCCGTGAGATTTGGGCTAGAAGACAAAAACTGTAACGACTGCCGAGGGCTCTCGGAGCAGTCTGCGCTCGGAGAAACGAAAGCCACCCGCCGCTGCCTTTGACATCATTCTGGCTTCTGTAGCTCGAGTAGAATACGAACGCACAGGAAACCTCACGCTGACATGAAACGCCAAGAGGTGCTACACAGAACGTTTCTTATTGCACTTTATACGACAGAACGTCTTTGTACTGCGGATGCACTATTTATCCACGGTACTGTCTTTTACAACAACACCTTGCAACAAAAGCATGCCCTGAAGTGTTAGAATACTATTACATCACAAAAATTCGCTCCGAAACGAAAGCAGGACGGAGACGCGAGTGCTTCACACATAGTATCTATTAAAAAAAATAAAATAAATTTAAAAAATACACTGTAAAACACTGTAGCATTTCTCAAAAAAAGTTTCATTACTTATAAGCTACTCGATTCGAATAGGTTACCTGCTCACGCTTCATGACGAGTTGTGTTTTTGATGAGTTTCTTCTCAACCCATCGACGTTTTTGCCCAAAGTAGCACGAGAAGGTTTCTAAAAGGATGGATAAACGACCAAAAACGTGTGATACGGCTAGAAAAGCGAATAAGCTAGGACTAAATCAATACACGCCGGTTAATAAGCGCGAGTCACAAACCCGGAACGTTCCTCACGTCGGCCACAGACGACTCAAGTTACGTCACGAAGGCCAGCGGCATAGTGTAGCGTAAAGAGTTCGCATACTTTACACGAGGCAGTACCGTTTCCTCAGATGTTCCGTGCTCCGGCATTTCCATACAGAACGTGCAAAGCACTGACACTGCAGACTCCTTATATTAAATGTTAACTTGACATCACCTCACCACAAATTCAACCGTTTTTCAGCATCAATAACGCAAGTTTATCGAAACGATGACACGGTAGAATGATATAATTACTATAAACCAGAGGTTCTCCACCTTTTGTAACTGAAGCCCCCCCAAGCCTCCCCTATCATGCGGAACCCCCCCCATATTGGAGGAGACCAGGTATAATGATTATCTAGTCTAGATAAAATTATCTATATATAACCTAATCTATAATCTGTTTTTGATAGATAGATAGATAGATAGTTTTCGCTTTTGTGTTTTCGTACTTTTTTAAATTACTTTTATAAAACTATATAACGGACAGGTATGGAACATGAATGATATAAAAGGTTTCTGAACACTGTATCTACTTTGAACAAGAGAACTAGGCTGTGATAACGCGGTCTATTTTACATGTTGCATTCTATTTGTCTTGTGTTCTAAAAACATCCGCATGTGGATGATGTAAATTGGGACGAAGGGCGCGTCCCGTTACCCATGACGTTGTTAAATCTCCGGCTCTCGGCCCCTCACTGAACAGAGCAGACGCAGAGAGAGGTGCGAGTGCAGCGGGAAAGCAACACCTCGCGCTTGCAGGACAGTACTGGCGATATTTGGAAAGTTGCGAAGGTTTGTCCAAGAAGTCGATAGATTTGTCGCTAGGTTGGCAACAATGGTCTGCGCTGACGGCTAGATAAAAGGCAGGCTAAGCTCCGCCTCTCCCCAGCAAAAAGAAAACACGCAGGGAGAGGGAACGCGGGGTTTTTCATTTATACACGGTCTATTTGAAAAGCGATAAAAATACACAGAGTACCCAAATGATGCCCCGTCTGGGTTTGTTTTCTTGAAGACAATTTGCGCCCCCCTTCCGATCTCTCCGGATTTCGATCTCAACCGCCCCCCTGGTTGAGAACCACTGCTATAAACCAATCACAAACACCTCCGGACCAATCGCCAGCGCTGTGGCTTAAGTAAACATTCTGACCTTTAAGTAAACCTTTACTTTTAAGGTTTAATACAAGACCGCTGTAATACTTATAATACAGGACGCTGTGAACATTTTATCGTGTCAGTCACATACGTAAGTCATTAAAAACCCAAGGAATATTCCTTGCACTGACTTACCAGTCTAGCTGGAAGTGTTGTGGTGTTGCAGGAAAATAATCCAAACCGAGGACGTAAGCTTTTGCGTACGCGTGCACAAGCAACACGGGCAGCGTTTTTCAAATATCTGCCTGCGTATCTTACGAATGTCTGAAGAATTTAAGGCGCACCTATTATGGTTTTGAAACGTGCCTAATTTTGTTTTAAAAGGTCTCATACGATAGATTTACACGCATCCGGGGTCAAAAACACTTTAATAATAATGCTCATAATTTAAACTGCAGCATTACGTTTTCCCCTCAGCGTCACAAACGACTCGTTAAACGATTCGTTCTAGACTCCTCCTTTCAGAGAGCGTACTCTGCTCTGATTGGTCGACCGCTGTCAGCGAGCGGCCGATGAAGACCAGACGCGGGGCTTTTTGTTACGAACCTACGTAGGTTAGTACAGGAAGTAAAGTCTGGAATCGCTAACGACTCGATTCAGCTGTTCGGAATCGATTCCTTCTTTTCCGAGTCTATAACTCTTTCGTTGTTGAAACGGTGCAGACTTTTTACATTCACAAACCGCTCTATAACACACTACATTAAAGGTAATATCTGAAAAACCGTAATAGGTGCACTTTAAAAACAACATGCCCAAGAGTCCCTGTTCGTCAGGTTTCCGAGTCGAACTGTAAAACGTTTAGCGATTACGCACGGTGATGTTAACAGACGGAAGGGCTCCGTTTTCCTTTAAAACGTTCTGCTGTCGTCGTGATTGCTGTCACGAACTGCGTCTCATCTGATCTAGGAAACCCGGAACGCACGCAAAACAGAGCTTTCGTTAGAGGTCTGAGAGGGTTTTAAATTCAAACACTAACCGTGACAGGAAAACCGGTCAAAGTTTCTAAAACGGTATTAATCTTCACTTTTAGGCATACTACAACATAACTTTACCCAGCAGGACGAGTTCAGGTCTACGTTTATTCCCGAACCCTGTCCTGGACGGTCTTCTGTAAGTCCATTAACACATGCAGGTGACCTTCAGGAGCACGACTCGGATGTAATGAATGAAAGATGCCGCCTCTGTTCGATTACGAGAAGAGTACGGTGGTTGCTCGGATATTAGGCCTACGCTGTAAAATCCCCGGGGCTGAATTAAAACCCGGAGTGTTAAATGAACGGTTCACGCGTGTCTAGATCGATGTGTGTAAAACACAGAGGAGTTTTTTTTTTTTTTTTTTTTTTTTTAAATCTATATTATAGGGGGGAAAAAAATGTAAACAAATGTCATGCTTTAATTAAAATTTAGAACACTAATTAATTTTTTTAAAATGACAATTAAAAATAGTTATAAAAATTAAAAAAAAAAAAAAAAAAAAAAAAAAAAACAGCGGTCTTTAAAAAATTAAAAGACAAATAGTATAATAATACATATATAAATTATGAATAAAAGGCATATGATTTGGACCGAACGGCTGTGAACCCGTGACTCGTTATGGTTTAAGTTCAGCCTGTAAAAGAACATCGAGCATAACACAAGCAAATATTTCGCTTGTGTGCCTCATTACTAGAGTGGGAGTCTCTTCGTACATCATATCTATTAAAAGGGTCTAGTATTAATAGTCCAGAAGTGATCGAGAACACACACACACACACACACACACACACACACACACACACACACTTATGGGAAGCGTCCTACCCTATCTGAGAAGCTCAGCATCCCGACTGAGGCTCCGGCCGAGGGTCAGAGGTCATCCGGCCATCCTGTGACGTTATCTCTCTCACACATGCGACTCAAAACTCTAGAGATCCTTTACAAACAAGCACACAAGTTCACACACACACACACACACACACACACACATAGACGCAATGTCTCTTTCACAGAACATGCAACTTCTGCTCCTCCTCTTTTAATAGTCTGCTTATAAGTGACTCATATACACAGAAACACACACACACACACACACACACACACACACACACACACACACGAACTGGGAAAAGCATGCACTTTTGCAAAATGAAACAATCGAGGTCTACAGCTGCATTCACAGTGTTGCAACACTAACCACAACAACTCCTGACTCCACCTGGTTCACACACACACACACACACACACACACACACACACACACACACACACACACACACTTCCTCCCCCCATTGCTGCACTC
>JANDJT010000001.1:32363012-32377564 GCA_024331685.1 Stegophilus panzeri | reverse complement strand
TATAAAGGAGATTATAAAGGAGTATATAAAGGAGATTATAAAGGAGTATATAAAGGAGATTATAAAGGAGATTATAAAGGAGTATATAAAGGAGTATATAAAGGAGATTATAATGCAGTTTTCATTATGATACAAATATTATATCTAATTGCCAAGTACAATGACAGTATAATGCAGCAGCAACTGCTAAAATAATATTTCTGTATAGTAATCTCTCCTGTATAATTGTATTGTACTTAAGGGGCAAAATTATAAGTTGTAATTTCGCACCTGGTAAAACCCAGAGAAAACTCTCTCAATTTTAAACCTTGTGACGTCAAACCAACATGGCCGCTCACACTGTGAACAGTGTAAAGTCCCCCTTCTCTGCGTTTATATTAGTTTATTGTGTTTAGATCAGTTAATATACAGAGACATTAACTGATTAAATCAATAACATTGACCACATTAATCGCTGTTTTGAGAAAATAATCACCAACATTAGAGTTATCACTAATGTTAGCTGACTAACTTCTTGCTAAGCTTCTCGCTATTGTCCGCTGTTGTTGTGCTGCAATTTCAGTCCAAAACGTTGCATGAATGTTTAAAGTTCACTGTAGTACAACAGAACTGATAGCCAGTGTATGAGTGCGCCAGCATGTTTTTGGGAGGTGGGAGGAAAGCAGAAACTCCACACAGACTGTAACCTGAGCTCAGGACTGAACCTGCTGAACCACCATACAGTCTTTCTTTAAAACTTCTTCAAACATTCAGTATAAAAAAACAATGTGATGTGATTGCCAGGGGTTTCCTCCGGGTACTCTGGTTTCCTCCCCCAGTCCAAAGACATGCATGATAGGCTGATTGACATGTCCAAAGTGTCCGTAGTGTATGAATGGGTGTGTGAGTGTGTATGAGATTGTGCCCTGCGATGGATTGGCACCCCGTCCAGGGTGTACCCCGCCTTGTGCCCCATGCTCCCTGGGATAGACTCCAGGTTCCCCGTGACCCTGTAGGATAAGCGGTATAGAAGATGGATGGACGGATTTGACCGCCTTCAAAGAAGCGAATGCTGGATAGAAATCTACAGTATAACTGAGATTGGTGTCAAAGTAAAATGACGTACATAAATATACAGTATATGTACAATATAATTATTAATAGAAGTATCTTCTCTAAAAATCGATCATGCATCTCTATGAATAAAGATAATACAGCATTCTAGCTGCAGACTGCGTGATGAACTCTGTATATAAAACTGTAACATCATCGCTCTCTCACACAAATATGAGGCTGCTTTACTGTAGCTAGAGGCATTATCGACTGAGTGTTATACTTTCTTCCCCTACGCTGTCTCATCTCATCACTTAGTATCTTCTTTTCCACACTGTGCATTACTCATTTCTTTTATGGAAAAGCGAATTAACGGAAACTAACCCCTAACCCTAACCCTAACCCTGCTGGAAGTCAGCGAGTCAGTCTTATTTCAGACTAATTTGATCCTGAATTAAACAATAATGATAATGGTGGTGTAACGGTTGAAATAAAAAGTCCTCACTATAATAATATAATGCTACTTACTTATTTTCATATTTGCTCCATGACAGGAAGTATGTTGGAAATTTCTCAGGATGTTGTCCGTGTCCAGGGGTTTCCTCCAGGTTATATGGTTTTGGTTATATGGTTATATGGCTACTCTACATTGTCTTTAACTGTGAAGGTACGCTCACACGTACAGCGATTTTATCGCTGCAAGTCGCCAGTCGCTGTACTATGGAGTCGCCAGTAGGTGATCTTACAACTGGTTGCCATAGTAACATTTATCAGCGGGTGCTGCGACTAGCATTCGACTACTGACAACAAACCAGTTTTCTTGCCGCTAAAATGAAACATTCTGGACGTAGAGCGTTTAAATATAAAATTCATCAGTGTATATACGCGTCATATCCTACAAGATGAAGGAGAAGCAGTGGCAGCATGGCGGATCACGGATCACAAGCGCTCTACCGTCTTCACTCCTATTGGTAGTCGCTCCAAATTTGCGTAAAATTAAACTTTTCTCAACTTTGTCGCGTCGCTGGACACGCCCACATCTAGTCGCCAGGTCTGATTGAAAATGAACTGTCTCCGGTCGCTTTGTCGCTGCGAGTCGCTGTATGTGTGAACGTACCTTCAGAGTGCGAGCGTGTGTGTGTGTGTGTGTGTGTGTGTGTATGGTGTCCGTTGATGGATTCGAATCATATCCAGGGCATGTTCCTGCCCTGTGCTCAGTTCTCTGGGATAGATTCCGGATCCACCACGACGACGAAAGATGTTCTTGAGAAAACTCCTTGTTTGGGGAAACAATTTGATATGAAGTAAAAGCTACTTATTAAAAATACATCTTGCTTCAGAAATAAATGTATCCATGGGCGTCTCTTTTACCATTTACATTTGTTTTCTCAAAACATGTTTAACATAATGAAAAATATATACTACGTGCAATCTACTGTGCCAAAACTTTTGACTTAACTAGTTTGACTTATTACGATACACCTGTTTACTTCTCTACACTTGGGGGGTGTGCTGTTTTAGGAAAATAATCAGTCCCAAGGTGGTGTAATGCAGCCTGTGGTGTAAAGTGCCAGCGATTACAATTACATTAAATAATGTATGTACATTTTATCCACTTATCCATTTTATTCACGTGTAATCTCACAGAACATCACTTTCCTGTGGTGGAAAATGACGTAACGTTACAGCTTTACCTCTGACTGTTACAATGCGCTGACACTGGAGACTCCTTCCATAGTACATGTTAAATATCTCCTTATAGAACGCGTCACCATATTAATGATTATAGGGTTGTTGTTGTTTTTGGTTAAATAATGATCAGTTTTAGATTATGCGGAAACGTTCTCCATACAACATTCCCTTCAACAATTTTAAGACTAAAAACTCTTCTACCTTGCCATAGCTCACACCCACGGACTCTTGCACTCAGTCTTACTGCAGCCTTTATTGTTTCATTTCTATATATGTACAGTTTTGTATAGACGTGTGCATGTTTTCTGCTTTTATATTCTTTTTATGCCTCTTTGTTCACCTTTATTTTATTTTAATTGTTTAAAAAAAAAAAAAAGATTAAATACGTTTCACTTACTGCTATAAGTCCGAATAGGATTTCCAAGATTGTTGCCAAAAATTCTTGATTTTGCTGCGGAGCTTCCGCGAAGCAACTTGCAGAGTTTTATGTCCTTTTTTTCCTATTTTTTAATTTTTTTTTTGCAAACACCTACTACAATTGGTGAAATTGCAATCGCATTAAATTGTTTTGCACGGTCTTTCGCAGCTTGTGCCCTGCGATGGACTGGCACCCTGTCCAGGGTGTACCCCGCCTTCTGCCCGATGCTCCCTGGGATAGGCTCCAGGTTCCCTGTGACCCTGAAAAGGAGTAAGCGGTAGAAGATGAATGGATGGATGGATGGATGGATGGACGGTCTTTCGCAGCGATGTTTGTTGGTAAATGAGACCTTTTAGCTGTACTCGTGTTCGACGCACGTAAATCGAAGACGGCTTTGGATGAATGCGCCTTCGGACCTCAATTCTACATGGACATTCTCACTGTGGTTGCTGGGACTACGGTTGCTACTATGGCCTTGAGACTTCAATTACCACATGCACTCAGGTCTCCTTTAGTGAGCAGTGGACTAGTTCAACAAAGACTTCATGTAAAAACCATAATAAACTTTCTTTTACTTTCACACTGTCCGTTGTTACCCAGATGAGGACGGGTTCCCTTCTGAGTCTGGTTCCTCTCAAGGTTTCTTCCTCATATCATCTTAAGGAGTTTTTCCTCGCCACCGTCACCACCGGCTCGCTCAATAGGGATAAATTCACACACTTAAAATCTCTGTCCTGTGTTTATATGTTTCTGTAAATCTGCTTCGAGACAATGTCCATTGTTAAAAGCGCTATACAAGTCAAACTGAATTGAATTGAAAGAAGTGATGACGTCACGTGACGCGTCTTGGCCCAAACCTGTGGAAAATCTGCGGTAAGGAAGGACTGTACTATGCACTATTGCAAAGTTATGCCAAAAATACATAAAATCATACAATGTCCTTGGGCAGCATGAAAGGTGTTTATAAAAGAAATATCATTATTATTAGTATCAGTAGAAGCGAATGAGATGTTACTATAGAAACAATAACATATGAAAATGAGTGCATTAATATAAACCTGTGAATTGAAATACTATCAGAGCTGTTCTTATAGAAAACTACATTCAACAGCGTAGAGGTAGGATTACTGACATTACTGAAAGTACCATCGACACCTCCGTACAGGAATGAGAAACTGTATGATAACAGTGATGTGTGTAGATTTTCTCTGCAGCAGGAGATGAAGAAGCTTCCTGATGGAGAACAGCGGGTTCAGTGTAACGTCTCATGTAAAACAGAGAGCCAGAGGAACGCCTACTAATCCCCGCTTTGTTCCCCTGTGCGGCATTCACGCAGTCTCAGACCATAACACGTCCCCTGGTGGCTCCATCACAAACTACATCCTGTTTCTAACCTCCTCGGTTTCTACCCATCCCCCAGCTGAACGTGAATAATTGAAGCTGATCTCTCTTTCTCGAAAGTAGTGGCTACAGCTGTTTGCATCCACTGTAGATGCCAAGCTTCTTCTTCTTGGTCTTGGTTAGCTTTGAGAAAGCTGTGGTTGTGTATGGAGATGTGGAGTGTGGTTAGCCAGGCTCCTAATACAGGCTGATGAATGCCTTGTGCCTCTTCGAGCTTGTTCTTGTGCACATGTGGTTTGTGTACATTATGTGGATGGTCAATGCACCATATGGACCATATAAACATTTGCCTTTGTTTCTCAGAGATGCTGCTGTTCATCTAGAATGTATATAATCATTGAGTTTATCATTACATGGTGTACATGGTCACTTCTCTCTCTCACATGATGAATCTGAGGCTTTGCTAATAGTGATGGCTCTTTTCAGTGAGTCAAATCATTTGGCTCAGCTCACCAATAAGAGTTGACTATTATCTCTTATTAAGAATTTATATAATGAATCATGGCTCTTGATATGATGTCCGTCACTTCATTACTTCATCTATCTCACTCAAACACTCATAAATCTGACGCTTTGCTAGTAGACATGAGATTTCTGGTGGATCGTTTATGCTAATCAGATCATTTGACTCAGCTCACCAATAAGCGTAGACTCTTATCTCTTAATGACAATTTATATAATGAATCATTAGTCCATTAATTGTGTCCATCATGCATTTCTCATGCTTACACACTCATAGTGTAAAATCTGAGGCTTTGATAATTGTTATGGCTCTTTTCAGTGACTCGGATCATTTGGCTCAGCTGACCAGTAAGAGTCGACTCTTTCGTCTCTTACTGAGAATTTGTATAATGAATCATGAGTCTTTATATGGTGTTCATCACGTCTCTCCGTCTCTCCGTCTCTCTCTCTCTCTCTCTCTCTCACACACACACACACACACACACACACACACACACAGTCACACACTCCTAAATCTGAAGTTTTGCTAAAAGTGATGGCTCTTTTCAGTGAGTCAGATCATTTGGTTCATCTCACCAATAAGAGTCGTCTCTTTCGGTTCCTAATTCCTAAGTTTTCAATATTTTGAATAATGAACATTCTTGTTTGCCTAACTATAGCATAAATTGTTTTATGAAATACTATACTACCATCTCATTAAGAAAATAACAAAAATAACAACTTGTACATTGCATTAAAAAAAACAACAACGATGTAAATAATTGTTAAATCAGCACCACATCGAAACACTAGACAGAGCAAATTACATTACAAGAGTAACACCATTACTTACATTTAAAACAAATAAATAAAAATAAATAAATTGCTCATTCAGTATGTGAGTCGTTCACCTAAAAGAGTCGGTTCAAAGATCCGACTCGTCGCGAGTTCATCTACACAGAAAGCTCTTCAGTAATGTGACAGTGTGATATGATTTATTCTGTACAGTCAGCACTGAAGCAGCTCAGGTAAGGGACAGAAAACACTAGAAATAGTCACACTGTAGTACTAATGTCACTAATGTTAATGTAAGAAAACCAACTGAATCATCCATCGGACCAACCTCCCTGTGTGCCTACAGCTGTGAAAGCTAACTGGGGTTCATTTTATAGCATGTGCTGCCATCTAGTGGCCATCTTCTTTTGTATTATTATTTCCTACGATTACAAAATAATAATGAAGACATGAACATTAATTTGTAATGTAAAATTTCCTGATTCGTAAGAGGAAACCAGTTTCACCCAGGAGACTTCTCAAATAGGCCAAACTCCTCATCATTTCACCTGATCTCTAAATGAAATCTATTTCTAAATTAAAGCTACGAGATTCAGGGATATTACACACACACACACACACACATATATATATATATATATATATAACCAGTCAAAAGTTTAGACACAAAGTCATCAAAACTCCGGAGTAACGCAAATGGAACTATGGGAATTAAGCTGTGATAAAAAATCCAAAATAAATCAAAATAATTTTATATTTTAGCATCTTCAAAGTAGACGCCCTTTTTGCCTAGAATTTCCAGAAATGTATTCTCGGCATTTTCTCGACCGATTTCTTGAGGAATTTCCCCGAGATGCTTTTTAAACAGTATTAAAGGAGTTCACACCGACGCCGGACTCTTATCACCTGCTTTTCGGAATATTTTGCTCCGAGTCGTCCGTTTAAAAAAGATTGTTTTGTAAATAAGATGTTAGTTTTCTAATGAAAGAAATGAATACGTCGGCACGATTATATTTTGGTCTACAACACCGATTTCAAACATTTAATCACACACCTTCAGATCAAAAGCGTTTTAAGATCATGAGAAACATTTCAGTCGAGTGTCCACAAACTTTTGACCGGTGGTGTATATAAATAATACCCTGCCGTTTCTATTAAAACGACATATTTCTTGTCCTTTCCTAAGAAGGAAAATCTCCAGAACTTAAGATGTTCTCCTGATTTTCCAGATATCGGTGCTCTTCTTGCTGATTTCTAAAATTCATCATCAGTAGCATGCAAAAAAAAAAAAAAGAATAATTCTCAAACATGATCTGCATTAGGTTGGCACAGTTCGTGCCGAAAATAATGCAACGTCTAAAGAGAACACATTTGCAGAAGACAGTTTCTACATTTCCATACTTTCCCTAGTTTTTAAGGAGTGCTTTTATAATCTAAATATTTCTCCCACCTCGCAAAAGAGCCCTAAATCTCACAAACCTCATATGGACTTGAATACACCCAGGCATGTTGGATTCTCAGCAAACGTGGAAAAACAACATTCTCAGGTCCTAGGAGACCAAAATAGTACATTTAAGGCTCATCACCCTGAGAACACCGTCTTTAACGTGAAGCACGGTGGCGGCAGCGTCGTGTTCTGGAGCTGCTTTTCATTTGCAGGGACTCGGAAACCGGTCAGGGTCGAGGACAAACCAAATACGACTCAGAAACCCTGGACTTCATACAATACAAACCGGGTTGATAAGGATACCAGAACAAAAAAAAAAACAAAAAAAAACAATTCAATACATTTATTTATTTACAATTTATTTTACATTAATGTAAACTTAAGAACAATTCACAGTGAACATCAATATCAATGTCCGCTACATATATTACTCTTAAACGAAGAGTCTCAGCTTCTGGTGAGAAGCAGTATCTCCATTTGTCTGTTTAAAAAATAACGTCTCCAAAATTCTTCTCTTGGAGGAATATATAGAGAGAAAAAATATCACCATCTTTTTCCATATTAGTTACAGTAAGTAATAACTAGGAAATCGGGCAGCACGTGTCAAGCCTTCAATCCATCCAACCCCAAAATAAAACATTTCGTTCAAATCTTTTAACTGGTGAACATTAGGAAGTACATTAGGCATGCTGAAGCCCAACACCAGTCCATGGATGAAACTAACGTCACAGTTTGCAGTAATAAAAGCTACTCTGTGTCTTAAAGCAGGTCTGTTTGGATGATGGAGTGGATCTCTGATTCTGAAGGAGCAGTGGAGATCACATACGGTGGATGCGCTCGTGATCTATGAACTGTTTGAGGTTTTGAAGGTTGTCCCACCACGTGAACAGGAAGGTGTTGGCGATGAGGCTGAACCACGGCGTGATCTGCACTTGGCCTCTCTCCGCCTGCTCCAGCAGCTCCTTCAGCTCCTCTTTAGAGACGTAGCGGTGGCTTTTCACCTCGTTGGGGTCGGGCTGCAGCTCCACGTCCCTCTGCAGGAACAGGATGTAGTCGATCTCGTGCTCGCCCCACACCCCGTCCGACTCGGCCTTGTAGTGGATGCGGGTCAGGTACGTCATCTCCTCCGGTGGCACCTGGCAGCAGAGCATCGAAATTAATCACGTACTGTTGCGTACGTATTCACCTTCCATGAACATTTCCACACTTTGCAGCGAACGTTACGACCTGGATTCAGATTGGAAGTGATGCATGTACAGAAAACAGTCCACAATACTGAAATGCAGGGGAAAGTAAATATATACAGCGTTTATACAGAAAAACGAGAAACATTCATGAAATGTGAAACGATAGCAGCTGTACGAAATCCTGTTTGAAGTTTGCCAAAAGGCAATTTTAAAATGCGGGAAAAGGTTCTCTGGTACGACGCGACCAAAGTTGAACTGTTTGGCTATGCTTGCTGGAAACCCGGCACAACTCGTCACCCTGAGAACACCATCCCTACAGTGAAGCATGGTGGCGGTAGCACCGTGTTGTGGAGATGCTGTTCATCAGCAGGGACTGGGAAACTGGTCAGGATTGACGGAAAAACCAAGAACCTGTTTGTGGTACAACGACTCAGTCAAAGTCCAGACCCCGGTTCCTTCTGGAAATTGTGCCAAGTATTGAAAATGACTGTTCGCCAACAACGCTCTTCAAAATGTCGCGCAATTCTTTCAAGAAAAATGGGGAAAAAAAACCATCAGGCTCAAGCTCTGCAAAGCTAATTTCATTGCAGCTGTAATTGCTGTCAAAAGTCGTTCTACCAAGTGCTGACCCAGGGGAATGAACACAGTCTGCTATATAGGAACGGGCGATACAGTCTTAAAACTAGATCACGATATTTTTTACGATATTTTTTTTTTTTTTGCGATAACGATATAAATGAAGATATGAAAATAGTAACATTCAATACGATCTTCTGGCTTTCCTTATATTCTGGTCGGTGTTTTTGGTTGAGGTGGTGGAACAGATCTGATGCGTTTCCTACGAGTCACAGACGTTCGATTCACGTCTGATCTTCTGTATGCGAACCGCTTCCGTATTACGGACGAATCTCATTTTTTGGCTATTAATTCTTCTTCGTCGTCTAGGGTTGGAACTCCGCCTTCCTCCATGCTCGTTCTTATTCTACGTGCGAGATCCTCGTGTTGCGGCGCGTAAACGTGTCATCGAGTGTATCGTCAATATCGCGGGGTGACGACTTATCATGGGGAGGAACTGTACCGGTACGTCATGGACGATACAGTATTACACAGCCCTACTGCTACTCTGTTTATTTAACCTCTGTGACACAAAAAACATACATGTTGCACCTTTAAACGTTGTGACATAGTGTGTAAACTCTCATGTTTAATCCAGTTCAGTTCCAGGCCGTAACACTCCAAAATCTGGAAAAGTTACACAAGTATTTTAACAAACAGTCGTGACAGACTCTGTACCTGGTGTGTGGGGATGCCGAGTTCAGCCTGTAGTCTCCTCTGTGCAGCTCGTCTCACCCCGACGCCGTCCTGCTCCTCCAGCTCGGGCGGTGTGTACAGAGGGTGGCTGCAGCACGTGTTCGTGAAACACCCTGACGAAGAGCACACGAAGAAGCGCATTTAATCAATATTAGATTCATTCTAGCTAAGAGATTGTTACAGGACAGCACAGTAACGCTCAGAACACACAATTATACACATATATACACATACATAAACAGTGGTGCGTGAAAAACTCTTTTTGTTTGCGAACAAAAAAATTTAGAATTAGAATTTTCTGTATTTCTGAATAAATGTGACCTAAAACTTCATCAGATTTTCACTCAAGTCCTAAAAGTAGATAAAGAGAACCCCGTTAAACAAATGAGACAAAAATATTATACTTGGTCATTTATTTATAGAGGAAAATGATCCAATATGACATATCTGTGAGGGGCAAAAGTATGTGAACCTTTGCTGTCAGTATCTGGTGTGACCCCATGATCAGCAATAACTGCAACTAAACGTTTGGGGTAACTGTTGATCAGTCCTGCACATCGGCTTGGAGGAATTTTAGCCCGTTCTTCAGTACAGAACAGCTTCAACTCTGGGATGTTGGTGGGTTTCCTCACATGAACTGCTTGCTTCAGGTCCTTCCACAACATTTCTGTTGGATTAAGGTCAGGACTTTGACTTGGCCGTTCCAAAACATTAACTTTATTCTTTTTTTAATCATTCTTTGGTAGATCGTCTCGTGTGTTTAGGGTCGTAGTCTTGCTGCATCACCCACTTTCTCTTGAAATTCAGATCACGGACAGATGTCCTGACATTTTCCTTTAGAAATCGCTGGTATAATTCAGAATTCATTGTTCCATCAATGATGGCGAGTCGTCCTGGTCCAGATGCAGCAAAACAGGCCCAAACCATGATACTAGCACCAACATGTTTCACAGATAGGATAAGGTTCTTATGCTGGAATGCAGTGTTTTCCTTTCTCCAAACAGAACTCTTCTCATTTAAACCAAAAATTCTATTTTGGTCTCATCTATCCACAAAATATTTTTTCCCCAACAGCCTTCTAGCTTGTCCATGTGATCTTTGAACTGCAGAAGGGCAGCAATGTTCTTTTTGGAGAGCAGTGACTTCCTCCTTGCAGCTCTGCCGTGCACACCATTGTTGTTCGATGTTCTCCTGATGGTGGACTCATGAACATTAACATTATCCAATGTGAGAGAGACCTTTAGTTGCTTAGAAGTTACCCTGGGTTCCTTTGTGACCTCGTGAACTATTACACGTCTTGCTCTTGGAGTGATCTTTGTGATTAACCACTCCTGAGGAGGGGAACAACAGTCTTGAATTTCCTCCATTTGCACACACTCTGTATGAATGTGGATTGGTCGAGTCCAAACTATTTAGAGATGGTTTTGTAACCTTTTCCGGCGTGATGAGAATCAACAATTTTTTTTCCTGAGGTCCTCAGAAATCTCCTTTCTTCACGCCATGATACACGTCCACAAACATGTGCTGTGAAGATCAGACTCTGGTAGATCCCTGTTCTTTAAATCTCACTCACACCTGATTATCATCCCATTGATTGAAAACACCGGACTCTAATTTCACCTTGAAATTAAACTGCTAATCCTAGAGGTTCACATACTTTTGCCACTCACAGATATGTAATATTGAATCATTATCCTCGGTAAATAAATGACCAAGTATAGTATTTCTGCCTCAATTGTTTAATCTGGTTCTCTTCGTCTACTTTTAGGACTTGTGTGAAAATCTGATGATGTTTTAAGTCATATTTCTGCAGATATATAGAAAATTCTATATGTTCTCTCTCTCTCTATATATATATATATATATATATAATATATATAAAAAGAGACAAACCTGGGAAAGTGATCTTGGCATCAGATCTCTGCTGCAAGAGCAGCTTTTCTTCACTGTTAAACAGGAAAACACTGAAAGCTCGGTGCAGTAATCCTGACATGGAAAACAACAGGGAAAACATTCATAAACACAGTCTTACAAAAATAACCTGACATCTAAATAATATAATCTGCTCATGACTAGATTTTTTTTGCATATGATTGGCAAACATGTAAATACTGTATGTAAGACAAGCTGTCTGTATTTAACCAAAAATAATAATAATAATAATAATAATAATAATAATAATGATTTTTTTATTATTCAAAATAAATGTTAAAGATTACTCTTATTTTGGACTTGTTTAACTTTGTTTTACTTTTGTTTTTTTTTTTGCAAAATTGTGAAGAAAAAAAACAAAAACAAAACCGCAATCTGCATCACAATTCTGACATAAACACTGTACAAAAACGATTCATTTTTGTAGCATATTATGCCAAAAAACATATTTCTTTGCCATTTTAATGTGTGTAAATCAGTACACCTTCTCAATAGAGCTGGGCGACGTGACGATATATTATCGTTATCGTGATTAATTACATCACGATACACTTTTCTGAGATATCGTATGCGTCATGCTACGTTTCTAAAAATGTTTTTACATTTTTTAAAACAACACCAATTTTGACTTCTACCCTTTTTTTCAATCCTTGAATATTATTTGTAAAGATTATTATTATTATTATTATTATTTATTTTTTTTTTACAAAAACTTCCCTCATTTTCAGTGTCATTTATTTTAATTCCCATGAAATAAAAGCGTCATCAAAAGATACTATTTTTAGGGTTTATATTTTAAATGCACTTTTACACACTTCATTTGCTGGCAGTTTGTTAGGAAGCCTGTACAACGTCAGAAATCTTCTGAGATGATATTTTGGTCATATCGCCCAGCCTTACTTCTCAGCCATCAAACCTGGCACATTAAGGATCAAAACATTCAGATATCTGCCTTTGCTGATGTTGGAGTTGAGATGGCAGTTCTTCTTCGTGTCCGCTCCTGTCTTCTGGTCGTTCTCGTCAATCACGATGCACATCTCAGCCAGCAGGCGAACCTGCTTCTCATCCAGATTATCCGTGTTTATTTCTGGCATCCTTACACCGGCTTGATTACAGAACGCAGCACCAAACCTGGGAGAACAGAAAGCAAACAAAAACACACATGCAAATATGTTTCGCAAATATAATATACAAAGAGGGAGTTGCACTAACACGCTCTATACCATGATATAGTATATAATATTATTATTATTATCCATATTAATACAGTATTACAGCTCAACACCTAATAAACAGGAAACAGAGTTAAACCCTGAACACTTTCTTGTTGGAAAACAAAAGCGACACTGGAGACTCCTTCCAAAATATTTTAATAAACATCCCCTTAGAGAAAACTTCACCTAATCAACAATCAGATGTTTTTATGTTATTATTATTAGCTCTAGACTTTATGAAGCGTCCAGCATACAAGTGAACGAGCTGTTACTATAGAAACGATACAGCATTAAAACGCGCGCATTAATATTAACACACAATAATAATAAATAATAATAATAATAATAATAATAATAATAAGCTTTACGTGGAGAGAAATGAGGAGCGCAGTACAGGACAGTGCTGAAGAGCTTGATGCTTGTTGAAAGGCCTCACTCCGGAGACGGGTTTTAACAGGGTTTGTCCCTCGCCAGCCACCGTCCTTAGCACCGTCCTTAGCACCGCCCCAAGCGCGCGCGCCATGGCGAGACGGAGCACGCAGACCAATCAAAATAGACAGGCCATCGGACCAGCTGCGCCAAGGATTACCATGGTTACGCCACCGGAGCCGTAAAAAAAACCACACACATCAACATATACACACATAAATACAAAGGTCTTACTTTCTGACCGCGTCCAGTCAGGTTTAAAAACCTTACCAAATCAATACCAGCAATTTAACAACACTGTTCTCACACCGCGAAAACAAAATGGAGGACTTGAACTGGTAACTGTGTGACGTGGGGCAGAGACTGTCACGGGATTGGTGGAACGTGATCACGTGGGCAACGTCAACGCCTTTTTGTGACCTAAACTTTTATAAACTGTTAGTATAAGTATAACATAAATTAGTTATGAATAAAGTGTATGAATATCATTATTATTGTTAATAATAATAATAATAAACTATTGTAATAATAATCATTTTGTCATGCAAGTTACTTATAATAATATGCAACCAATCATCATCATCATTATAAATATTTAAGGCTTATTAATATATTTTATATACTATCATATTAATATATTCCATAAGAAGGACTGTAAATTCACGGAGGTGTGTTGATACTGACCCCCCCCCCAAAAAAAAACAAAACAAACAACAACAACAAACAAACAAACAAACAAATGCAGAAATGGAAAGTCAACAAGAAGCAACAAACATAAGGTGATTATGTTCATCATTATTAATATTTAAAGCTTACTTGTCAAGTAAGTTACTTACTACTTATCATATTAATGTCTCTTTCATAAAGAGAAAAGTGTGTAGATGTTGTGATACTGATCCCAAAAGAAGAAGGAATTAAGGCTAAACTCACCAAAGATGGACACTCAAAGCAGCAAACCGAGAAAAAACAAATACTGTATTCTAGCTAGAAGTGCTGTTGTAGTGTTCTACTATTACAACCAATAATATTATTATTATTAATAATAATAATAATGATAATACAACTACTATTATTACTAAGATTCAAGAACCTAAATGTACTCTCGGGCTTCCCGGTCAGCTCCATCAAACCCCTTCAGAGGATTCAGAATGCTGCAGCACGCCTCGTCTTCAACCACCCAAGAGAACCCATGTCACACCCCTCTTCATCTCCCTCCACTGGCTTCCTGTAGCCGCCCGCATCAAATTCAAGGC
>JANDJT010000001.1:32319772-32333858 GCA_024331685.1 Stegophilus panzeri | reverse complement strand
GTAAAACAGGAACATGAAAGGAATATTCTAAAAGCGACTCATGTAAACACCTTAATCAGAATATTGTCTTATTCAGAGTAAGATCAGTAATTAGATGACTGCTGTCCATGTAAACGTAGTCAGTGATCTCCGTCACTCCTCTGACACGTAATACGGCTCTGCCTAGCCTGACTAATCCATTTTATCTAATTTCACGGTTATTGATACGTGAAAAAGGCATCGACCCCAAATATTCTGTCTGTCTAGCTATTTAAAACATAAAGGTTCTAGTGTAGGAATCTTACACAACAGTCCATCCCTATCAGAAATGGTTCCTATAACCAGGTTTGAACCTTTTTTCTGTTGCTAAGAACCCTTAAATATACGAACAGCCCTTGTAATCAGAGTGTATAAGACGTGAAAAAGGAACCCCCTTCTCTGTATACCTGATGGGACACGTGGTACACTTTTCTGGCTACACACTTCAGCGTCTTGAACGTTGCAATCTCATTGGCTCGCTGTAAAGAAGACGGTGAACAAGACAATCATGCATGTTTATAGGAGACGCCTTGTAGTCGGTTATCTGTCCTGTCAATCAAATGGTCTCTTTTTGTAATTTATTCTTCTTTTTAAATCGGACGTATATCTCTTTATTATCTCTCTCTTACTGCTGCGAGTCCGTCTCTTCTCCACCCTCATGCTCACACGCTTCCCCCTTCCCTCCGATGAGTCTCGACCTTGCTCGTCAGTGGCTCCCGGGGGACGCGGAACATTTACCGAAATACCGTCAGAGCTCTAATAGGGTTTTAATCAAGCTTTTAATCTATTACCCCGACCCCCTCCTAGCCTCGTCCCTCCCCTCCACCCACACGCTCCCGTGGCACGGCGTGATGTCAGAAAGTGTTTCCACGCTTCGCTTTCGACATGAGCCGCTCCGGAGCGAGCCAGGAACAGCCATTAGCACCAGAAGAGCCTGGGCCTGGATCCCTTAATGCAGCGGAATTTAGCCCTAATTAAACCTTGATATCATGTCAATTCAAATTAGCCAGGCTAGCAGCTATTGGGCCGACTAGCCTGGACTGCGCTAATTTAAATCAGGAAGCAGAACCGAGGATGAAGTTGAAACGCCCCCAGAACACACACACACACACACACACACACACACACACACTCTCTCTCGCTCGCTCTAGTTTTGTAATTCTGCCAACTCAACCAGGAGGGAGGAGGGAAGATGAGAGGAGGCAGAATGTTAGCGGAGAGTGACACAGTAGATTAGAAATATTCGGTCCATTAAATTAGTGTGCCTGACCTCTGTGTGTGTGTGTGTGTGTGTGTGTGTGTGTGTGTGTGTTTGGAAGAAGCACTGGTTTTATACCGAAAGTACAATCCAGTGTCATTTTGAGCTCTCTAAATGCGCGTCCGTGTCGTCATCATAGCTTATAGCGCGGTTAACGAAACAGCAGGAAAGGTCAAAGGTCACATGGTGTACAGGGCTTCCAAACATGCTCCGAGTGAGCAAAACGTTTTTTTATTTATTTGTTTGTTTTTTGTTTGTTTGTTTAAATAATGTAAGAGCAGTTCGAGCTGATCACAGCGGCGTTTGGGGCACCAATATTTTTGCACGTAATCTTCATCACTTAATGTTGTTGTTTATTGGTCGTGTACATTCTACCTCATTTTAATATGCAAATGTTTGTTTATTATTATTATTATTTAAAGTACAGGTTCGTCCTGTTACCTCATATATAGGGACCTGACATGATGTCATATCTGTAGTTTTCCTCATCACTCTCGTCATGGGGTGTGTGTGTGTGTGTGTGTGTGTGTGTGTTGCAGCACGGTGACGTCGGCCGTGTTCACAGTAGGAGACAACGTGGTGTCCGGCAGCGACGATCGCACCGTCAAGGTGTGGGACCTGAAGAACATGAGGTCGCCGATAGCAACCATCCGCACCGACTCGGCTGTAAATAGGTAACGAGGCAGTGACGGCGCCGATGCAGCTCAGTATCAGTAACGGTTTATAATTTGTGGTTAGATGCTACGTTGTGGAGGTTTACGGAGGTTGTGTAACTTTCTTCCCTCCGGTGTGTAGGATAAGTGTCTCAGCGAACCAGAGGATCATCGCCCTGCCGCACGACAACAGACAGGTCCGACTGTTCGATATGACCGGGGTTCGACTGGCCCGCCTCCCACGCAGCAATAGACAGGTGTGTGTGTGTGTGTGTGTGTGTGTGTGTGTGTGCAGCCTTTAGGTGTGCTTGTGTAACATGAATGTGTTTTTGTGTGGTTTTAAGGTGTGTGTGTGTAGCATAAGTGTGTGTTTGTGTAACAAGTGTGTGTGTGTAGCAGAAGTTTGTGTAGCATAAGTGTGTTCTTTTTTCAGTTGTGGTTATGGTGTTAGCATAAATGTGTATTTCTGTGGTTTGTGTTTTTCCTAACTTGTGTGTGTGTGTGTGTGTGTGTTTGTGTGTGTAGGGTCATCGGCGCATGGTGTGCTGCTCAGCGTGGAACGAAGAGAACCAGGCGTGTAACCTGTTCACCTGTGGCTTCGATCGGCAAGCCATCGGCTGGAACATCAACATTCCTGCTCTGCTGCAGGACAAGTGAACTCACACACACACACACACACACACACACACACACACACACACACACATGCTTACACAAAGCTTAGGAAGGCACAGTTCAGCACGCAGACACACAGCTGGATCCTCAGTAAAACTCTCGCCATTGGTGTATTGATTTCTTAAACCAGCTTTGTGTGTTAAAGTGTCTGTGATTGTCATGTTGACTGTGTGTGTGTGTGTGTGTGTGTGTGTGTGTGTGTGTATGTGACAATCACACACACTTTAACACCGCTTCCCATCAGTCAGCTCTGTCATCACACACACTTCCAGAGATTGAAAGTGTGAGGTTTATTCCTCTTTACTCGTATTGGCTTCTGTTCCTCCTTCAGGTGATCATGTGATCAGGTGATCAGGTGGGCGACACGGCAACACGCCAACCAGTTATCCTCACAGAACTGTGCCACGATGCACTTTTCTCACAATATCAGCAACTCGAGTCCAAGAGGCTTAAAAAAAACAAAAACAAAAACGTTATACAACTGAGTGAAATCTGCCTAGTAACAAGAATCTTATTGGCCGAAAACCTATTACACCATTATCACCTTATTTTCTTTGTTTCTTTATGATTTCCTTCCGCAGTAAGGAATAAAACACTCGGGGACATGCTCTTAGAGGAAAATAATCAGCGATGGGGTGGTGTGATGCCCTACATCTCAACACACACGTGATTTATTTTATTTATTAACAGCACCTCCTGAAGAGTTTTTTTTTCCTCTTATAATACAGAGATTCACCGACGATTACACTGTTTACTTTACTAATGTGCTTTTTATCCATTTAAAGTTGCACTTGTGTTGACGTTATCATTCACGTTATAGCAGATACAATCATTCCCTCACCCCGCCTCTTTTTTATTTATTTATTCTTTTTTTAATTTTATTTAATAAGACGTGGATGGAAAACTGAAAGCACTGACACTGGAGACTCCTTCCATGTCTGTTAAATGAAACGTCCCCTTACGCAAAACTTCACCGTTTTACGACTCCGTATGTTATTAGTCTTCGATTATATCGTTCGTCCGCCACGTAAATCCCAGTAAACGAGCCGTTACTACGGAAACGCTAACGTATTCGAACGACGAGCATGTTATGTTTAATATTAATATGAATATAAACCTGCGATGTGAACTACAGTCAGGACCATCGTCTCATATTTTTTGCTTTATTGACTGAAAAATTGTCAAATTCGATTATTATTATTTTTTTTTTTGCCGTATCGTCCACCTTTATTTACGCGTTATTACGCGTTATGACAGGAACTTTGTAGAAAATACTTTAATCTTGTGAGATGGGGAAAAAAAAGGAGTGTCAAAGAAATTCTTTAAAGAAGGATGATTTTTTTTCTTAACCCCCCCCCACCCCCCCCACCCCCCCGTTGTCTCTCGCACCATTCAAGCCACGAGTAAGAGAATACGTTACATGCTACAAGCTAACGCGCTTAAAATCTTTTCAAATTTTTAGCTTCCTTCCTCTTCCCTTCTTTATTATTTCGTTCAAGCAAGCTCGATGTACAGAGATTATTATATTATATCAGTCTCATCGTGTTGTATAGAATATTGCGTTAATGATGAACGGTTACTCTGTGTGAAAAGGACGGATGGCGCTCGCGCGTGTCGTACACACACACACACAAACACGCTCACACACACACTTTCTGCTGAAGAACAGTATTGCTTTAATCAGTCTGCATGAATAATATCGTTGTCTGTCAGAACTAAAGTAAAAAATGCTGTTGTGATGGCTGTATAATTTGATTTTCCGAAGTGAAAACTATGAAATGTGAACGTGTCGATGGCGTTTTATGAATAGAGTTAAGTGATGTACGTGTCACGTTTAATTTGGGTCTTGTATAATAGATGATTCTTATCACCTGTTGGACAGGTGACTAAACATCGCATTAGATCCAACGTGCTGATGTTTTACATAGAACCGTCATCAGAGACTAGATTAGACATTATTGATATTGGACTAGACGTCCTGTGGTTAGTCCTCTCTCTCTCTCTCTCTCTCTCTCTCACACACACAGTTGCGTGGACGTTCTCTGCGCTTTGAGTGTTTTCATAAACCGAACATAAAACCATACCGTAAGTGAGATGTCTGAATAAAAGCTATATTATTAATAATAATAAGAAGAAGAAGAACGTATAAAAGTTGTGAAGTGGAAATGTGTATAGTGAACCTAGAGATTTAAACACATCTGTACCACATGACCACACCATGTAAATAAATGCCCTTGTCAGAAAATTAAGACTGTGTGACATTTGTGTTTCTTTAAACTGTTAAATGTGAATTTATTTAATCACTGCTATGAATTAAAGTGAATTATATCCTTCACTGGTACTGATACAGTATACACACAGGCCACGCCTCCTTCACTGGTACTGATACAATACACACGCAGGCCACGCCTACTTCACTGGTACTGATACAATACACACGCAGGCCATGCCTACTTCACTGGTACTGATACAGTACACACACACAGAGGCCACGCCTCCTTCACTGGTACTGATACAGTACACACATACACACATGCAGGCCATGCCTCCTTCACTGGTACTGATACAGTACACATACAGAGGCCACACCTCTTTCACTGGTACTGAGACAGTACACACACACATACAGAGGCCACGCCTCCTTAACTGGTACTGAGACAGTACACACACACATACAGAGGCCACGCCTCCTTCACTGGTACTGAGACAGTACACATACACACACAGAGGCCACGCCTCCTTCACTGGTACTGATACAGTACACATACACACACAGAGGCCACGCCTCCTTCACTGGTACTGTCAAGGACAGAAACCTAAATAACACCAACCATACACTGATCAACCATAACATTAAAACCACTGACTGGTGAAGTGAATAACAGTGATTATCTCATCACAGTGGCACCTGTTGATGGGTGGGATATATTAGACAACAAGTGATCAGTCAGTTCTTGAAGTTGATGTGTTGGAAGCAGGAAATATGCGCAAATATAAGGATCTGAGTGACTTTGACGAGTGCCAAATTGTGATGGCTGGAGGACTGGGTCTTATGGGGTGTTACCGATATGCAGTGGTTAGTACCTACAAAAAGTGGTCCAAGGAAGGACAACCGGTGAAAGGGTCATGGATGCCCAAGACTCATTGATGCACGTGGGGAGTGAAGGCTAGCAGTCTGGTCCGATCCCACAGAAGAGTTTCTGTAGCACAAATGACTGAAGAAGTTAATGCTGGTGATGACTGAAAGGTGTCAGGACACACAGTGCATCAGTTTGCTGTGTACGGGGCTGTGTAGCTGCAGACCAATCAGAGTGCACATGCTGACTCCTGTCCACCACCGAAAGCTCCTACAATGTGCACACGAGCATCAGAACTGGACCATGGAGCAATGGAAGGAGGCCTGGTCTGATGAATCATGTTTTCTTTTACATCATGTGGACGGCCGGGTGCATGTGTGTGGAAGTGTATCGCTTACCTGAGGAAGAGACAGAATCAGGATGCACTATGGGAAGAAGGCGAGCTGGTGGAGGAAGTGTGATGCTCTGCGCAATGTTCTGCTGGGAAACCTTGGGTCCTGGCATTCATGTGGATGTTACTATGACACGTACTACCTACCTAACCTGCTGTAGACCAAGTACACTCCTTCATGGTAACAGTATTCCCTAATGTCAGTGGCCTCTTTCAGCAGGATAATGATCCCTGACACACTGCAAAAACTGTTCAGGAACGGTTTGAGGAACACGACAAAGAGTTCAAGGTGTTGACTCGGCCTCCAATCTCAATCTGATCGAGTGTCTGTGGGATGTTCTGGACAAAACAAGTCCGATCCATGGAGGCTCCACCTCGCAACTTACAGAACTTAAATTATCTGCTGCTAACGTCTTTGTGTCAGATACAACAGCACACCTTCAGAGAACTTGTGGAGTTCATGTGGGGACCCACACTATATTAGGTAGGTGGTTTTAATCTTAAGGCTAGTATTATCATACTAAACATATACTATACCACAGTGCTGTTGAATGATTGATTCTGATTGGGCATAAGTTATTGATTAATTTTCTACAACAGCAGCTCTGACAAAATTGCAGCTGCAAACTAATTAATGCACTCATTCTAATACATTATCGTTTTTACACCAACATCTCATTTACAGGGACTCATCTGCCGGACGCTACACATACACAGAATAAAAAACGTCAAATGGCCGATATTGTCACGTCGCGGCGAACTCGCCACTACAGTTCCCAGAGTGCAGCATGAACTACAAACATGGCCATCGAGGACTGCACTTCCCATACACACACGCGCTCGCATTCTCCGAAGTTCTGATTACGGACACCTGCACTCAATCACAGACGCACACACAGAGTGTTTAGGTCAGGCCGAGAACAATGGAGGTTTGCGAAGTAAACGCTCAGCAGTCGTAGCTCTGTTGTTCACCAAGCTGTTGTCTGTGTGTTGGATTTCCCTGATTCTCGGATATACTGCCTGTTTTGGATTACGATTCCCTGCCTTGCCCAGTTTGGATTGTTCGCCCGATCTCCTGACCTTCGTCTGTTTCCGGAATTTGTCTTCAGCCTGATCCTCGTCTTCCTGCTACTATACCGCCCGCACTTGTTTCCACACAAGGTACCGTAACAGATTACTTCACCACAGTATGGAGGCAGCGGGCACCCCGGAATGGCTACGTTTTATTTTAGAACAGAACTGAGCGATAAATGCGTAGCAAGAACAGATCTCACACTTACGGGAGCAATTGACGTGCATGGAACAACCCGCACTCCAGCTCGTGTCACCGCTGCCTGCGTACATTCCACCCCCCACGCCGGCGCATATTCAGCCACCGCCAGCTGCGTACGCTGGGGGGCCGGAGCGATGTAAGGGTTTCTTACTCCACTGTTTGCTGTTTTTTGATAGTTACCCTGACATGCTGGAGGCACGTACTTCATGGAGCTCCTAACCGGACATGCCTTGCTCTGGGCTATGGCCGAGTGGGAACGAGGGGCCGGCGCCCGCCCCTCGCTCGCGGGCTTCCTTTCCCGCTTCCAGCGTGCCTTCAATAATTCCCTTGATGGATGGGAGACCGGCCAGGAGCTCATGAAGATCACGCAAGGCTCACGTGATGCAGTGGAGTACGCCCTGGAGTTCCGCACCATCGTGGAACAGAGCAGGTGGAACGAGCCGGCCCTCAAGACCGCGTTCCGTCAGGGGCTTATTCCTGAGTTGGTGAGGGAGTTGGCATGTTGGGATGAACAACTCACCTTCGACGCACTCATTGTTCTTGCGATCCGGCTGGACCGATTATGCTGTACCAACCGCCCCGTGCTGTGGGGCCCCCTGCCACCCGAGCCAGCAGCCGCAGCGGAGCCCATGCAGCTAGACCAGACCCAGCTTCGCGAGGAGGAGAGGGAGACCAGAAAACGGCGCAGGACCTCGGCCTTCCCGTTCGCCCCCTGCTTCAGCCACGCCAGATTCAGTCCATTGACGGGTCTCCCATAGGCGGGGGAATCATCTCCCATTGTACAGCGCCTCTGTACTCGAAGTTGGTGCCCTCCACCACGAAACCATAGTCCTGTACGTCACTGTCTCCGCCTGACACCCCGTCATTCTAGGCCTGCCCTGGCTGGAGCTCCACAACCCCCAGGTTTCTTGGGTGGACAAGCAGGTTACCCAGTGGTCATCGTACTGCCTTAGTAACTGCCTGAACTTCCCCACTGTCCCTTTGGCTGCCACAACAGTGGAGAGCCCCACGACTCTCGCCCCAGTCTCGGTTCCTCCCGCATATCAGGACCTCAGTGAGGTATTCAGCAAGGAGAGAGCAAGCGGATTACCACCACACCGCCCCTAAGACTGCGCAATCGAGCTCCTTCCCGGAGCCAGCCCATCTCGAAGTCGTGTATACCCTCTCTCCCAAGCTGAACATAGAGCCATGGAGGAGTATATTCAGGAGGCGCTCCAACAGAGATACATTAGACGTTCCACGTCCCCCGCGTCTGTTGGATTCTCCTTCGTCGAGAAAAAAGGAGGGGGTCTACGACCATGTATCGATTGCCGGGGCCTAAACCAAGTTTCAGTCAAGTACCGGTATCCCCTGCCACTAGTACCTGCAGCTCTCAAACAGCTAAGATCCGCGACCATTTTTACGAAGCTGGACCTGCGTAGCGCATATAACCTGGTCCGCATACAGGAGGGGGATGAGTGGAAGACGGCATTTAGCACCACCTCAGGGCACTACAAGTACTTGGTCATGCCTTATGGGCTCGCTAACGCCCCCTTGGTGTTCCGGTGTCTGATTAATGATGTTCTGAGAGACATGCTGGGGAGGAGCGTCATTACATACACTGATGACATTCTGGTGTATTCAGCATCCCTAGAGAAGCATATCTGCTACGTCCGGCAGGTATTGCACCGTCTCCTGCAAAATCAGCTGTACGTAAATGCCGAGAAGTGTGAATTTCACCAACACATGATCTCCTTCCTGGGATATGTCATCAGCCTGAGGGGGGTCACCATGGACCGACGTAAAATTCAAGTGGTGGTGGAATGGCCCACGACCCACACCGTCAAGGAGTTACAACAGCTCCTCAGCTTTGCAAATTTTTGCTGACAGTTCATTCAAGGGTTTAGTACCATAGCACACCCCCCAACGTCCTTCCTACGGGGTAAGCCAAGACGGCTCGTGTGGACCCCAGCCGCCCAGGAGGCCCTACACAAGCTCAAGAGGGCCTTCACCACGGCTCCTATCCTCAGGCACCCAGATCCCTCCAGACAATTCGTCGTGGATTTTGATGCCTCAGAAGCAGGAGTAGGGGCCATTCTCTCACAGAGGCTCGGGGACAAACCCAAGCTCCACCCCATGGCATTCTTTTCCCGCAAGTGATCACCGGCAGAACGCAACTATGATGTGGGGAATCGAGAGCTCCTGGCAGTCAAACTGGCCCTGGTGGAGTAGAGGCACTGGCTGGAGGGTGCCATGTACCCGTTTGTTATCTACACTGACCATAAGAACCTCGAGTACCTGTGGACGGCCAAACGTCTCATGCCTCGCCAGGCCCGCTGGTCCCTGTTCTTCTCCAGGTTCCAGTTTACCTTGTCCCATCAGCCAGGAGCGAAGAACACCAAGGCCGACGCCCTATCGCGGCTCCATTGCTCGGAAAGCCGAGCGGACCACGGTGATTATAGCCTGCCCCCCTCCTGCATCGTCAACGCCATCGAATGGGCGCTGGACCAAGCTCTAGCACGCCTCCCCCGGTCACAAATCCCGGCAGCATGCCCACTCGGCAAGCAGTTTGTCCCGAAGCAACACTGACTGGAGCTCACCACCTGGGCCCACACGGCAATAGCAACGGGCCACCTGGGAATACATCATACCTACCGGTTATTGGCCGAGAAGTACTGGTGGCCCAACATGTCTAGGGAGGTACAACACATAGTGTCCTCGTGCTCTGTGTGTGCCCAGTCCAAGGTACCGTGGACACTACCAGCCGGTAAGCACAAGCCTTTACCCATCCCGGCACGGCCATGGTCCCACCTGGCCCTAGACTTTATCACTGACTTACCGGAGTCGCAGGGAAACACCACGATTCTGGTGATCGTTGATCTCTTTTCAAAATCCCTGTGCCTCATCCCACTCCCCGCCATCCCGTCCGCCATTTGCCACCACCGAGCTACTGTTCCAGCATATATTCAGGTACTTTGGGATCCTGGAAGAGATCATGAGTGATAAGGGGCCGCAATTCACGTCACGAGTCTGGGCCAGCTTCATGGAGAAGATGGGTGTCACCGTTAGTCTCACCTCAGGTTACCACCCCCAGGCTAACGGACAGGTAGAGCGGGCTAACCAAGAGGTCGCTAGGTTCCTCCGGTCCTTCTGTGCCACGAACCCCGAGAACTGGAGCCAATTCCTCCCATGGCCGGAGTATGTTCAGAACTCCCTGCGACACTCAGCAACACAGCTCACCCCCTTTCAGTGAGTCTTGGGTTACCAGCCACCCTTATTCCCCTGGAACGCCAACCCCACTGACTCGCCAGCGGTGGATGAGTGGTTCCACCGGAGTGAGCAGGTCTGGGAACGCACACACCAACATCTAGTGCAGGCCTCACGCACCGCCAAACGAAAGGCGGAGCGCCACCAGAGGGATCATCCCAATTATCAACCCGGGGACAGAGTATGGCTCTCCACGAAGGACCTGAAACAGCCATTCCCGTACAGGAAACTAAACCCCAGGTATATCGGCCCCTTCAAAATCAAGGAACAGATTAATGAAGTCACGTACCGACTAGACTTGCCCAAGCACAGCCGCATCGCCCCGACATTTCATGTCTGTCTCCTGAAACCAGTTATTCCGGACCCATTAGCCATGGCGGTGCCGGGTGACTCCCCACCGGAGCCATTGGAAATTGACAGCCAACCAGCCTACCGCGTCCGGACCATCCTAAACACCAGGCGGCGAACAGGTAAACTAGAGTACCTGGTGGACTGGGAAGGATATGACCCAGAGGAACAGTGCTGGATCCCGGCCCGGGACCTTCTGGACCCAAGCCTGAGTAGGGACTTTCATGCCGCTCACCCAGCAAAGCCAGGACCGTGGAGGAGAGGGAGGTCTCGAAGGGATTCGGCTCCCGGAGTGAGCCCTTCGGGGGGGGCTCTGTCACGTTGCGTCGAACTCACCACCACAGTTCCCAATGTGCAGCGTGAACTACAAACATGGCCGTCGAGGACTGCACTTCCCATACATGCACGCGCTCACATTCTCTGGAGTTCTGATTGCGTACACCTGCACTCAATCACAGACACACACACAGAGTATTTAGGTCAGGCCAAGAACAATGGAGGTTTGCGAAGTAGACGCTCAGCAGTCGTAACTCTGTCGTTCACCAAGCCGTTGTCTGTGTGTTGGATTTCCCTGATTCTCAGATATACTGCCTGTTTTGGATTACGATTCCCTGCCTTGCCCAGTTTGGATTGTTCGCCCGATCGCCTGATCTTCGTCTGTTTCTGGAATTCGTCTTCAGCCTGATCCTCGTCTTCCTGCTACTATACCGCCCGCGCTTGTCTCCACACAAGGTATCGTAACAGATATGGTGACATCCACGGAAGGATTCTCCAGTTTCAGTGCTTTGTATCAGTCAGCGGTAACCTGCAGTTTCTCAGTAACATGACGAGCTGCGTTTTTTTAAAAATAACTTCAACAGACAGTAAAAACTGCACCTACTGAATGTATTCTTTATAGCTGCTATAACATAAGGGATAACGGGATCAAACCTTGTTTTACGGACATTCCACAGCATTAAATAATTCTATAAACGGACAAAAGCAAAGAATTGTAATTATTGGTTAATTGCTGTGGTTTAAGAGAAATAAAATCAGGACGTGCTGTTATAGGTAATGAATTGACGACAGCGTGCAACAGTAACTCAATAACATTGATTATATTCTGTGTTTTATATTCTGTGAGTGTTTGCTTATGTAATGAATACTAGTAATAAAAAGAGGTGTGTGTGTGTGCGTGGAATCAGGTTTCGTGATTAAAAATTGAACTGCACTTCAGTAGTTTATCAAAATAAATGTAGAACAAAATCAGGTAAAAGTACAAGACTATGCTATAGTATATGCCCATCAGCCCCCCCCCCCCTCCCCCAGACGTGTCCAGACGTTATCGCATCCCTTCTTCTTTCTCATAATCGTCCAAAATTCGAATTTCATCCAGAGTCCTTCAGTAAAAATCTTGCAAATGAAAATCTGTACTCTGTTTACTATAATATTAACTTATAATACTAAAAGAGGAACATTTGCATCATGGTGTAAAAGTATAAACTTTTCCCCATATGTACATTCAGTGGGTGTTAATATGAATATTCATATGAGCATCTCAACAGCGTTTTAGCGCTTTATCTGAACATGCAAAACAGAGACATGCTTAAGTTTTTTATGCTGTTTTTATTCACATAAACATTCACTTTTAAGGTACAACTGAAGTGCAATGTACAGATCTTAGCAGCGTAATAATTGCAGAATTAAATATACATCTTATTTAGACACCTCAATTTTTTTTGTTTGTTTGTTTGTTTGTATTTTTTTGTAAGGTTTTGTTACGTCATTGTTTTTACAAAGTTTACAAAATGTACAGAGAATTTTACAATATTGCCATTCGGTCATGCCTACTACTGACTTTCGTGGGTTTATTATTCTTTTTTTATTTTCCTTTGAGATGCTTCACCAATCATTTATATCAGTGTAAACTCGGTAGGGGAATAAATAACACACACACACACACACACAAAATAAAATCAAACATTTTAGTTGAGAGCCATTTGGGACTTTCTGGAGGAGATTTGTGATTAGCGAGGATAATAAAGGAGTGTGGATAAGCAGGGATGATGTGCATCACCCTTTAACGTGGCTACTATGTGGATCAGCATGGGTTTTTTTTAAAAGACCGTGATGGAGGACGACATTCTCCATCCTAATCTACTGCATCAGCCTATTACATATCAGTCTACAGTTAATCACAGATTCGGGAAAAACACTGAAGGGGGGAGCAAAGTGATTCATGCACCGCTCAGAGAGCTCATTTACACAGGATCGAGTGAACGTTTGTGCCACCAGCACCACTAGGGGGCGCTCTTACAGCTAGTACACGCTTTTAAATCCTGCTTCACACACATTGTCATCAGTGAAGGTTAAATACTAACACACACACACAGTTCTAAACATGACCAAAAGACAAGAAATCATCAGGCTTTAGTTATTTATCAGACTGCTGTGTGAAAACCGTGTGTGTCAGTACAGAGGGTAAAAGTAGAAGAAACGAAATGCATCTGTGTTCGTCTGTCAAACAAAACAAAAAAGCATTTTCCATAAATAAATAATAATAATAGCTGATCCCGCCCACTGAGTTTGATTGACAGGTGACCTTATGCAGCTAATATAGAAATGGAAGTTTGTTCATTTTTTATTTATTTATTTATTTATTTATTTATTACATGACATATATACATACATAATACCAAAGAGTAAAGGGGTTTTTTAAATACCAAAGAAAACGGAAATGATCACATTAATGTAAAAATATTTGTAGAGATTGTTTTGCACACACATTAATGTGCTTTAGCATGTGATGTAACATTAATTCTATTTGATATAAAATGAGCCACCTTCATCTGAGACCTATACCAGTGTTTATTTGTGTTTTTCCCCATAAATTTATTTGTTTATGGACTTATTGTTTGAAATAATAATTTCAAAATGATTTATTTTTCTTTTGTAAAAATCTCACTTTCATCTCAGAACAATATCAGTATTTATTCATGAATTTTCCCCCCGAGATTTCTTCCTCTTCCTTCATTTTAAGAGTGTTTTTAACAATTGATGTTAGAATTGTATTATGGACTGTTATTCTGCATACCAAATTTAATTCCCATTATTTTTAATTTTATTTTCTCTAAAAATGAGACAGAGAAGTGAGATTTGTATAATTAT
>JANDJT010000001.1:32297701-32311672 GCA_024331685.1 Stegophilus panzeri | reverse complement strand
TACAAGAAATGTGTTTACATGTACTAAATAATCTAAATACAAGAAATGTGTTTACATGAACTAAATAATCTGATAACTACAAGAAATGTGTTTACATGAACTAAATAATCTAAATACAAGAAATGTGTTTACATGAACTAAATAATCTGATAACTACAAGAAATGTGTTTACATGTACTAAATAATCTAAATACAAGAAATGTGTTTACATGAACTAAATAATCTGATAACTACAAGAAATGTGTTTACATGAACTAAATAATCTAAATACAAGAAATGTGTTTACATGAACTAAATAATCTGATAACTACAAGAAATGTCTTTACATGAACTAAATAATCTAATTACAAGAAATGTCTTTACATGAACTAAATAATCTGATAACAAGAAGTCAGATTTTGTACAATGGAAACTCCACATAAACCAAGACTAATAAACAGATGATTTTTATTTATCAAAGAAAAATGTCTAAATTGGTGATATGAAATTTTCTGCAAGGATACATTTATTTATTTATTAAGTATTTAAGGAGTCTCCAGTGTCAATGCAGAGACAGAGGAATTTGGACTTTCCACTATCGTGGTAATGTGACAAGCTGCACTTTTTTGGGTCTTATTAAATTTGAGAGAGAAAAAAAGAGATTCTCGTAGCTAACCTGTTTGACAGCCATCCCACAACAATAAATGTAACCTTGAACAGATCAGAAATATGACATGTCATTTTAACATCTACTTCAGGATGGTAAAAGCAACTCCGCTTCATGTTGGGCAGCATCACAGTACCACATAGTTGGTTATTTTCCTGTAACAGCACACCCCAAGCATTTTATTCCTTACTTATGTCATGGGATGATGGGGAAATGCCTCGTCTACTTAAGACTCAGTCTACATGATTAGATTTATTTCTAAATACATGATGTCTGAACGTCTTCCATTATTTCGTTACCTTCCAATAGACCCCTGTTTACAAAAAGAGTAGCCTAGCAACCTGATGCTACTTGGTTATAATCTGACTGAAGTGTCTATCAAGAAGTTTATTGAGGAATCAGACTGACATTAGCTAAAATGTCATCCAGTTATTATTATGGATTAGCACTATAAGAAGGGCTAAACTTATTTGGCTAAACTAATATTTGCAAATGGCGTAACTCTAGATGTGTACGCCTTGATGTCCTGTCAGTGGCTAAATAATGCAAAGTGATGGTCTAGCTTGCAGTAACCACCCTGCTGAAATAAACAATAGAAACCATCACAAAAATTCTAATGGTTTCCACTACAAATACCATTACAAACCATCAGCATACCACTAAAACCATTATCATTACCATTATTGGTCCTTAAGTGTATCCATTAGACAAAACATGACACCAACAGAAGGCAACAAATTACCAGTAGAGAGCCACAGGATCCATTACAGTTTCCATTAAAACTCTACAAATACAATTCCCATTATATCCATTAAAACCGTTACAAAAATTAGGGTTTCTATTGTTTTTTTTCTTTCTTTCAGCAGGGAATACAGTACATACCTCATAGAAACTCTGAGCATTTATACTAGAGAAGAAACTGAAGTCATAGAAGTCCCTTGATGCTTATTATTTTGTTGTTTGTGGGCAAGTTTACAACATGGCACTGAAAGCTAAGGTGCTGCCCAGTAAGGCACCATAAACTCATGTGTTAACTGAATAAAGTTAGCTAGCTAAACGTTTCCATTACAGGTAACTCCTCAGTAAGATCATGACCTAACTAACTAGCATTAGCTAGTTTCTTAATGCAGGTTTGTTAAAGCAGTACAATTTATGTAGCAAGCTAAGCCCGTTAAATTCTTAGTGAGCATACCAAATTCTCTGAATGATAGCTAGCTGGGATGAACTAGGTGCTGCTAAGACGTAGCTTCTCGGGCTAATTATATGTCTGATTCGATCATACGTTAAACAAACCTGATTCTGATTCTGCTAGAACAAACCTGATTCTGACCCCTGAAAGCACAATGCAACAATTTATCAAACAAAGTCACTATAGTCTAAGGCTATGTTTCTCACCCAGGAGGCGTGGCCGATTTCAGAGTGCCGGGTCTCACTGAGGGCTCTATAAACCAATTACTGTTTGAAAATAACTCAAAACATTCTGACCAATCAGGTTTGAAAATTCAACATTTATAAAATACCCGTCCGTTTTTACATTTTGTTGCCTTTCCATTCAGCATGCAATGGAGGGTGCAAACTTTTTCCACCGGCTGTAAATGTGGCGCTTCTGGTTTTATCTCACTGTTGAGATACTAAAGCAGAACTAACTATTAATCTCCGTATTGTAGCAGGTTAAAATGTGTAAAGACAAAAGCCATATAAATCAGCGAACATGTATACAGCCATTTCCATGATCGTGAGTATTTATGCTATAACGT
Organism: Stegophilus panzeri; assembly: GCA_024331685.1. Lineage (NCBI taxonomy): Eukaryota > Metazoa > Chordata > Actinopteri > Siluriformes > Trichomycteridae > Stegophilus > Stegophilus panzeri. The sequence continues at coordinate 32,309,269 of JANDJT010000001.1, read as the reverse complement.
TTATTTATTCAATTCAATTCAATTCAATTCAGCAGCCTTACAGAAATATATCAATTCAGGATATAGATTTTAAATGTATGAATTTATCTCTAATGAGTAAACCAGAGGCGACGGTGGTGAGGGAAAACTCCCTGAGACGATATGAGGGAGAAACCTTGAGAGGAACCAGACTCTAAAAGGAACCCGTCCTCATCTGGGTGACACCGGATAGTGCGATTATAAATAAATACACCCCTTCTATAAATGTACTAATACTACATGCTTAAATAGTGCAGTTGTGTAACCAGGAAATTCATTACAGTTTTTACATGAAGTCTGTTTTGTTGAACTTCTCCACTGATCACTGATGGAGACTTGAGTGCAAAACTGATTGTGGTAATTACAGTCCTAAAGCTATCGTAGCAATCGTAGTCCTCGCCATCAGAGCATAACTATTCATATGACTTGAGGTCCAAAGCCATCGGTATGGTTTTAAAGTGGTACCATCGTCAGTAATCTCAATGATCTATAGGCTGCACCATGTGGGACCAAAGCATTATATACATTTTATATTAATTTCTGACTGTTAGTAGCAGTATTAGTGATATACAGCAGAAAGCGCAGCACATGTGTGACCTGCTTCTGAAGGACAGGCTCATTGATTAAGTGAAGAAGCGATTTGCTCGGTGGTGATAATAGCTCTGCTTCGCTCCTGGAGACCTCTGTTGTTTATGACAGCGGGGCTTAAAATAACCAGGCCATTTCCCCCCCCAGTAACAGAGGCAACACAATGGAGGAAGAGCTCATCAAAGCTCATGAAAAGGCTTAAGCGGAGGTGCAAAGTGCAAACTCCTCCTCTCATGCTGATAAGCCATGTGATTAGATTGATTATGGGGAAGAAGGATGGATCTGATAGCACGGAGGATGAAGAGAGAGAGAGAGAGAGAGAGAGAGAGAGAGAGAGAGAAAAGGCACAGTTTGTTGATGTGTGTATGTTTTGTTGGTTTTCCTGGGAAAGGTCACGGTTCTGTCCGTTAATCCTAGGAAAACACTTTATCCCCCCCATGTGATGCTTCCTGATGCTAATCTGGAATCTGCTGCTGAACACAGACTTGTGTAAGATCAATTCAATCAAGCTTTCAAATCAGCTCAAGACATATTATCACCCTTTATTAAAAATGAGTAACAATGACTATAAAAAAAGAATAATAATACTAATAATAATGCTGACATGTTATATCTCAGAAGTGCTTAATTTGATTCGGATGTTTATAAATTTGCTCTAACAGTAATTTCATTAATACTCTCATTATAAATACGTCGTTGTTTCTATAGTAACAGCTCATTCACAGGACACTCCACGTAATCTAAGGCTAATAATAAAGAGATGATTTTGAAAAACATTGTTAAGACGGTAATCTTCTTCAGAACAGAGGAGTTTGCATTTTTCCGGTTTCTTAGTGACACCGCAAGCTGTATTTTTTGTCTTATTAAGATCAAAAGAAATAAAACTTGAGATGCTAGTGAGAGAACAAGTGTTTATAGCTGTTATAATGCAAGTAAGAACAGTAGCTAAATTGCTTTGTGAATGTTCAGCAACATTATAACTCGGAAGTGGGACGTCGGAACTACGTCATTTTCGATCTTCGTGCATTTGAGCTACAACGTGTGGAAAAAAAAAAAACATGGACGCCTCCTTGTTTGTATTATGTTAGCAACAAGCTAGCCAGCTAACTGTGACGAGTGATTTTGTATTTATCTCCTCGAAACTGGAAACCATATAGTCAATATAGAAAAAGTCTGTATGTTGATTGAGCTAAAGCAAACATGTGTATATACAGTATAAATTGTTTAAAAGTAAAGAAGTGCTACTTTGTATTGATTTGACGTCACTTGCTGAACTCAGGGTTGAGCAGACAGAGTACAAATTCCAAGTAGAGGGGAGCGTTTTCTGTGTTTTTTCCTAGTCTGAGGTAGGAAATTCTAAGTTATGAATTAGGAGTTTTAGTCTAGCGCTGCATGAGATTGGATTTTTACACCTATACACCACAGAATAATCTGAAAAAAAAAAAGAGTGGGAATATTTTATTCAGTTAGCGAGTAGTGAGCTATGTATTAACTGGCTAATCAACACCCCAGAAAAGTAGTGATTGAGCACAGTTGCGACCTGTGAAGTTATAACCTGAGATGACTCTGTTTATGACATGGAGAGGGTGTGGAAATAAAAAAAAATCTATTAGCAGGAGGGTGAGAGTACATCTGTGCAAATTTTTCAAATAAATAAAATAAAATAACATTGTGGTGAAGTCTTGCTGATTAGCATATGTCTAGCATGCTACGTTGTTCCTGCGTGTATGAGATCTGAAAATAACTGAGGACCTGATTAACTTCACCATACAGACTCTCTAATTAGCTAATTGAGGTGTGCTGGAGCAGGAAGGACCCTCCCCTCTATAGCGCAGGCCTTGGTGCTACAGGAATGTGAGTATTAGAGTGTCTTTTGTAGTGTGTGTGTGTGTGTGTGTGTGTGTGTGTGTGTGTGAAGCTTCTCGTACTGCTGAGTAGCGGCTGGTTGCGACGGTAGCAGGCAGGAAGTGAGCCGAGACGCTCCATCCTCTGGTTGAGTGTTCTGGAGAGGTGTCCGGTGTGTGTCACGCTGCCTACCATCACGCTGTACAGATACACAGGTTCGACAAAGTGACTGAGCAGCGCCCCCTGGAGGCCGAGCACGTTCCACCTGCACACACACACGCACATACAAAGAAAAAATCGGCAGTCATTATTTGTTAAGCAATGCAGTAGATATGTGAAGTGACTGTAGCAAACAAATTTTGAACAACTTCTTTTGTCACACTATACAACATGATGCCACTAAAACCTTGGCCTTTTGTCTTTTATCTTTTGTCGTTAGCTGTGTTTGGTAGCAATGGTAGCAATTTTTTGTACAACTGACTTGCTATTTGTACTTCATTGCTAGTTCTCACCAGCTAGCTCAATCTCCTACTATCACATAATAGCAAGCTTGGCTCTTGTATATAAACTGCACAATATAATAGTTATACTTGATGCTAACTATAAATATTATAAAGTATAATATTATCTATAATATAGATAGTAGTATGTAACTAGATTTGACATTTTCTTCAGAAAATGTGAGTGGTGCTTGCCTGTGCAAAATTCGACACTGACATGCAGCTGCACATGTTGGTCAGTATTGGGCGCTATATGTGTATACGATTTTCTGATTCTCTGGACCAAGTTGAACACGTGTACACATCCTTATTGTCTCTGTCACTGACAGTTATGGTGTTACGGGGGGTGGGGTGGTTGAGCTGTACAAAATGTCCTATTATTGTCTATGGGGCAGGAATAACACCATTTTCCCGACATTTCCGTCAACAATTCCGATACATGACACATATATGCCAAGTCTACTCTCTAAGATGTATGAGTGGATGTGTGATGCAAGCATGTCAGCCTAGTCTCAGCCTCACATATGTTTCCTAAGGATTATTTCACTAATAATACTCTGGACCAAGCTGAATCGCTGGGTGAAAAAGCGATTATTCACCCAAGGCGAACAGAAACTGGTAAGTGTTTCTTTGTTGATTTTTAGTTGAAACTAGTTTTAACATCGGCTGTCAGATAGAAGCTGTAACTACTCGTCCTTGTTCCTGTTTACATGGTGCTAGATTAGAGCTAATTCAGATATTCATATTCAGTTTCGGTCGGGAGTCGCTCATTCACACTATAAGACTTTGTTTTGCTAATTAAAGAGGCGTGCTCAGCTGTGAAGTACCCCCACCAAAGTACTTAAGAACTAGGAAATGCTGAAGCGTCAGCCCTCATGTGAAGCCCCGTCATGTGAAGACCTGCGAGTCTACCTGCATGAGTCCACCGAACAAAGACACTGACAAGACAGCACTCACGCTGCTAAGTATCCCTTTCTCTATCTCTCCACCTTTTCCTCTCGTAGTTATCTGTTTACACAAGAACATGTATCATCAGTTTATCCTTGTTATTTACCACAGGCGCAGACCACGGCACACTCCTAGAAGAGTACGCAATGTAGACAACCTACGCTCTCTGTAAATGGCTTCTGCAGACCCTTTCTCATTCTCAATCGGCTTTGGAACTGCCAAAATACTGTCAACAAGGCAGACTTCATTCCTGCCTTTGCAGGAATGCAACACCCGCTGCCCTAGCCTCCAACTCCTACTTCAAGTTCTCCCATACAATGTGCCCCAACAGACGAGGGGGTGGTACAGGCTCTCAGAAGCTCTGAGTAACAACTGTAATAAGCTAAGGGCAACTGAAAGGAAATCTCACGATCTGACTGACCTAACCAATTAGCAAACACTTCTCTCCTCTTTTCCCCATAGCATCTCCACTGCTAAAGCCATATACTACCAGGAGAAGATTGGCAGCTCTCCCAACACCTGTACTCTCTTCAAAACCTTCTCTTCTCATGGCTTCTCATATCATTGCTATGCTAATGACACCCAGCTCTATTTGTCCTTCCAGCCTGATGATCCATCTGTCTCTGCACAAATCTCTGCTTGCCTGTCTGACATCATAAACTGGATGAGGGAACACCACCTTAAGCTCAACTTGGCAAAAACTAAGCTTTTTGTCATCCCAGCCTACCCATCAATCAACCACAACCTCACTGTACAGCTCGGCTCAACCACACTCGAGCCAACCAGGACAGCCAGTAACCTTGGGGTGACTTTTGATGACAGCTTGCTTTTCACAGACCACATCTCAACAACTGCACGATCCTGTAGGTTCATTCTGTATAACATCAAGAAAATCAGACCCTACCTCACCGAACAGGCTACACAACTACTAGTCCAGGCTCTTGTCATCTCAAAACTGGACTACTACAACGCACTACTCTCGGGCTTCCCAGCCAGCTCCATAAAACCCCTTCAAATGATTCATAATGCAGAAGCACACCTCGTCTTCAAACAGCCCAAGAGAACCTATGTCACACCCCTCTTCATCTCCCTCCACTGGCTTCCTGTAGCCGCCCGCATCAAAGTCAAGGCCTTGATGCTCATGTACAAGACCTTGTCTGGAACAGCACTGCCCTACCGAAACACTCTCCTTGAGGCTTACGTTCCCTCATGCAATCTGTGATCGGTTACCGACCGACGCTTAGTAGTGCCTACTCAGCGTGGCTCAAGATCCCTTTCCAGAACCTTCACACTGACCGTCCCTCAGTGGTGGAATGAAGTTCCAACCTCAATCCGGACCGCAGAATCTGTCACTATCTTCAAAAAACAGCCAAAGACCCACCTCGTCCGTGAGCACTTAACTAACCCCTAACATACCACCCCCACATTATTTACTCTGGCTCACACACCTCTACTCTGCACACTTTGCTTTTCTAGAACTCAATTAAAAATCTTGTACAGTAGCACTGCTTGCATTGTTCTCCGCTTGATATATTGCTTTGCGTGTATTTCCTCATTTGTAAGTCGCTTTGGATAAAAGCGTCTGCTAAATAAATAAATGTAAATGTAATAATTATTGTATTGTACACCTTTCAGGCTTCAGAATCGTGAAGGTTACAACTTCACTGGCTATGCACACTCATGGTTATGCTTCTCATGCATAAACAAGCCTTTGAATGTGCTTTGTTTTGTCAAATGACAGCTTTTCCTTATGTTTCTAGACGAAACCTAACTGACCGAAGGAAAACACAACAATTATTAAACACACCTTGCTGTAGCACACTCTTATGTGGAAAAGAGATGATAATGTGCAAAGCCATAATGTATGTTAATGTAGCACACACACACACTCACACACGCACACACACACACACACACACATGCCTGACTGTCATAGCGAGTATTATCTTCATTACTGTGAAACCCATATTAGCATAACATACACAGAGTAGAGGGTGAATTAGCATATGTTGACAAAAAGGCAGAGTTACCTGCTTTGGGAATGAGAGACGAGAGCGAACAAAGTGCAATTAGATCCAGACATTCTGAGCATATTTTATAATAAGGTGATAAATTACACCCTATGACCTTCGTTTCAACCTGAATGCATTAATAACTAGAACACTGCTGAAGTCTTGAATCTGATTGGTCAGAAGGTGTTGATTAATCACAGGTATATATTAATATGTTCGTTTTAATACATTATGGTTTCTATAGTGACTATAGAAACTTCATCAAGGATTTGTATGGAGGACATTCCACATATATGGATTAAAAGCTGTGGAAAGTTTTCTGTAAGGAGGCGTTTATTTAACATTTATGGAAGGAGTTTCCAGTTTCAGAAATAGTTTACAAACAAATAATAATAACATAATGTGCCATTTTTTAATAAATAAAGGCAAACTCAGGAATAAAACACTACATGACGTGCAGTTATAGGAAAATAATCAACTTCAGTGTTTTGACAGCTACTCCAGTGCATCACACTACCCCGTCGTTGATTATTTTTCTTATAACGGCATGTTTTATTCCTTAAATTGTTGATATTAAACTCATTCCTCACTTGGTGAAATAAAAATATGATTACATATGTTTAGCTTGTATTCTTATAATCATAATCTAATTCATTTAGCAATCACTGTCACAAATAATACTTCTATTTTTCCCCCTCCATTGTTCTGTTGCTTTGCACTGTTTCCCCACTCCATTGTTCTTTTGTGTTGTTCTTTTAAAAAATTAATGCCTTTTTTATCACATCAGTAATTATCACAATCACCTCTCTCTGTTTATTTATAATAATAAGTCATTCTGGCTTTCGGCTCCGCGAGCAGTCAATTAACACCCAGCGCTTTTTCCAGGAAGTGAACAATGACGTCCCCAGAGTAGCGCCGTGAACCTCGGTGTCACGTCTGGAGAACCTCTTACACACCTATGTGCGCTGGAAGAGATCGAGATCTCGCTCTTTATTCTTACGTTCTCCCTGCTGTGTGTCTTTGAGGGGAGAAATGATTTATCCCTTGCGTTATCCATTTGCCCAGGATGCAACGCTGTGAATTAGAAACATCTTTTAATCTCATGCAAGAAAAGACAGCCATCTGGCTTGTGTATGAACTTAAACGAGGGATGAGGGGGGTCTCTCTCTCTTTTTCTCCCCCCCCCCCCCTTTATCTCTCTATGCCTGTCTCTCGTTCACTCTGAGGCCATTAAATTAAAGCATTCATCTACATAAAACTCTGAACGCAATATAAAGCATCATATTCATTGCCAAGCCATTTAAGCCTTTCAATTAAAACCGTTGTTGGTTTAATTAAACATCAACTCCGCTCAATCAGCTTCCTGTATACATTATTACTGCCTCGAAACCCCCCCCCAAAAAACAATAATCACACCGATAGACTTGAACGCAAGTTTGACCACTAGTCTAATCTAAGGTGAGAGAACGATATAATGATGCCCAGTGGCTTAAACGTCATTTGCTGCATCACTTCCTGCTCTTCTCGCCATAATGCCCTTGACCTGATATCCCATAATGCCTCGTTCTTCCGAACAGGATAGCAGGATGGATCATTCACAGAGAATGACCCCTTTCTGTATTATTCTTTTCTTCTCTCTCTCTCTTTTTTTTTTTTTAAAGTAATTGCTTTCACCCTAGACTGTGACCTGGCCAGATTTAATCGCACACTTCCTGCCTCTGATCGACTGAATCAAATGAAACAAATTAAGAAAGCTTTGGTGCTTTGGCAGGGTGAAACGTTTCACGTCTGGATATGTGTATCATGCACCCAGACTGAACACTGAAATGTATACGCAGGAGACATAACTCAAAGACGTGCACTCATTAAAAATCACACACGTTTTGGAGTTTTTGGAATATTGGTTGAGTGAGAGCGTTGTTGAATTCGCAAATCTGATTGGTCAGAAGTACAATACATAATCTTTCGTTCTGATACATTATCGTTTATATATATTAATGACTGTAGAAACAACGACTTACTGTATATCAGATACTCCACATAATCTAAGATTTTATATATTATAAATGTACATGTATGATTATTGATATCTAGTTTCGCAGACCGTAGTTCCATAACATTAAATGTAACTCTAAACGGAGTTGTGTAAGAGGAATGAAACACTTCAGGATGTTCATGCTGTTATAGGACAACAATCAACTTCCTGGTGACTCACATTACACTATCAAGTCACTGATTATTTTCCTATAACAGCACACCCCGAAGTGGTTTATTCCTTACTTAATTGCCTCGTATCAAAATATGACATAAAATAAGAGGTACTACGAGTATTATGTCACATTCCAAACATACGTTAAACCAGCGGTTCTGAACTTTTTTGCGAATGCGACCCACTTTTAAGAATGACGTTGTTTTGCGACCAATGCCCCCCCCCCCCCCCCCCCCCCCCCCCCCCCGCCCCCCCCCCCCCCCCCCCCCCCACCCCCCACCCCACCCCACCCCACCCAGCAGCTGGTTAGCACATAAACTAAACCTGGTGATGAAATGAGTTCAATCAGACGTGTTAGAGCAGGAAAAAGATCGGACTGTGCTTGGCACACAGAACCGCAGCTGGGTTCTCCTGCACTACAAGACTTCTTAGAAATCTAACATCAACAAAGACAAACAGAGGGAAGCTGATGGTCATAATTAAATTAAGCATATGGTAATACATGCAAACACAGCTGCAAGTGTATGTGTGTGTACTGTGTGAGATTCTCACTTTCGCCAAGTCTGCAGAAAGGGTGTGAACATGTGAGATGAATGAGAGAGAGAGAGAGAGAGAGAGAGGAACAGACAGACAGACAGATAGATAGAGAAGAGAACGAGAGAGATGTAGCACCTGCAGTTATACTGCATAGAAGCTGTGCCAAACTCCCCAATGTACACTTAACCTCTGGTATACTTAATTTTTTTATGCGTACGCTAGCTTTTGCCCCCAGTTGTACGCATAGCATTTCAAATGATACTCCATTTGACATGTACACATACACAGACGGTCGAAGCATGCGCATTACAACAATTTGCACTACCCCTCCTGGCCTACAGGAGTCAGTACTGAGCAGTAACGCAGGTCTTCTGGTGTGAAGGACGACAATAAAGAAGAAATACAACAACACGAAGAACGATGCTCGGACGAGCTCTCGCCACAATTATCTCTCGCACCTGTATACGAATCGCACTCGTTTCCGTCTCTTCCGTTTTTCTTCGACTACCTTGAGAATCTATGGCCCTGGGTCACTGCTGCCACCTTGTGGAACAACAAAATAATGCAAAAGAATTAAATGCACACGTGTGATCTGCGTGTACAAAATACGCACGGTTAGAAAAATCTGGCGGTGCGCGTACAGTACAAAAGTACTCTGCTGATGATGAAATTTGCGTCACGTGTACTGTACACTGTTTCTAGCGTATGCATAAAAAGTGAAGCATACTTTCGGCTTTAGTGCACTACACCTCCATCCGCATCTGGCACCTGTATGATGGACTACACCTCAACCAGGAAGAAGAGAGTGTTTGCCAAAGCTCTCAAAGACATGTCCCTAGGAAGAAACACAAACATCCCTCCTCATTTGGCCAACAGGAGACACCAACAAGTGGAAACCACTGCTGGGATCCACAGACCAGCCCGACTCCGCCCACTGCCAGGACCATCACATCCCATGAGACTACGCAGACTGGACATCAGCACAACAAAACACCCATCCATGAGCTATACCCACGCTGTACAGAAACCCCATTGTAACCCGCACCACCAAGCACCTGCTCCACTCACCACCACCACGCCCACATTACCGGAACTGGGAGAGCTTACTCGCCTTCTCACCACTCTATACGACAACCTGCTCACACAGGTCTACTGATTAGAGCTAGTACATCTCAAAGGAACTATATTCATGAATATTAAACTACTAAAAACCATTTTTATAATTATAATAATACAATTATAATAACTATTATTAGCTAGGAATGGAAATGTAGAGCTTGGAATACTGTAACAATGATAGTGATAATGAAAAGGGTTTATTTATAGTAAACGGGCGAACCATAGGGGACTCGCATACTGCTCGAGGTCAGGATGTAGTGTAGTGGACTATTGCATCACAGACTTAAATCCAAACATTATGAACAGGATTAAAGGATTCACAGTGAGACCACAAACCCTGCTATCAGACCACTGTAAAACTGTACTGTACCTGAAACAGTCACAGACTAACACAGTACCACCTCCCCACCACACACTCGTACGGCTAGAGCCGAAACCTCAACGGGCTGAATCCAAAATAAAAACCCTACAGTTAAACATGGATAAATAACATCATCAGAAACATGTTAGACTATTTCCTATTTCCACTAACTTTGACAACACTGGCGGCTGTGGCTCAGGTGGTAGAGCGGGTTGTCCACTAATCGTAGGGATGGCGGTTCGATTCCCGGCCCCTCGTGACTCCACATGCCGAAGTGTCCTCGGGCAAGACACTGAACCCCAAGTTGCTCCCGATGGCAAGTTAGCACCTTGCATAGCAGCTCTGATACCATTGGAGTGTGAGTGCGTGTGTGAATGGGTGAATGAGACACAGTGTAAAGCGCTTGGATAAAAGCGCTATATAAGTGCAGACCATTTACCACTTGCGTCGGAATGAGTTTAACCATTGAATTTATTAATCGTATATTTACAACATTGTTAACAATCTCTAACATTAAACCAAGCAGAAAAAATACAACCGGAACCAAAACGAAAGCCAAACAGGAAAGAGTGTGAGATCTCAAGACAACAGCTAAGAAAAATCTCAAATAAAAAAACATAAAGACCTCACAAACACACACTATAGACTGCAGTACACGACAACCTTAAAAACATTTAAACAACTTATACGAAACAAGAAAGAACAACATATGAACACTAAATTAAACAAAATAGAAGAAGCAAGTGATCAAAACTGATTTTGGAAAATGTACAAAAACTTGGACAAATCAACCGAACAAACAGTTATACAAAATGGAACAATCTGGAAAAACTACTTCACAGATCTACTGAAACCTGCCAAGCCTGAACCGTCAGAAATAAAGAAAACCCACCAAAATCTCCAAGATTACAAAATTTCTTTTTCCGAGGTAAAGAACCACATAAAGACCCTCAAATTAAACAAATCATGTGGACCAGATAACACCAGCAATGAAATGATTAAATATAGTAATGACAAGATGCAAGAAGCTCTGAATTCTGTAAAAACTGAATTCTATAAAACTCGACTGAAAACTCACCGCAACTCGGCCAACAACGCCTGCTCGGGATTTTCCCCCTCCATCTAAACTACTCTGACCCTGAATCCCTACAGTACAGAGCTCTTCTCACTAACCACCTCTCTACAGAAACTCATCCCCTGAGCGAAAACCCAACACACACTCGCCCAAACACACACTCACACCCGGGCACACATCCGGACTCTGAGCACTGAGCACAAACTGAGCTGTGTTTCAGGGGAACATGCAGGAAGTGTGCGGCACTAATCATCTAATCCAGTAATCTAATCCAATCTAATCTAATCCTAACACTGTCTATTATAATAGTTCATATGTATGTGTACATGTATGTGTGTACATATATGTGTGTGTAT
>JANDJT010000001.1:32260586-32276562 GCA_024331685.1 Stegophilus panzeri | reverse complement strand
CCTGTCTCTATGTCGGACAGCCCTGCCTCTATGTCGGACAGCCCTGCCTCTATGTCGGACAGCCCTGTTTCTATGTCAGACAGCCTCTCTATGTCAGACAGCCCTGCCTCTATGTCGGACAGCCCTGTCTCTATGTCGGACAGCCCTGCCTCTATGTCGGACAGCCCTGCCTCTATGTCGGACAGCCCTGTTTCTATGTCGGACAGCCTCTCTATGTCGGACAGCCCTGCCTCTATGTCAGATAGTCCTGCCTGTGTATCATACATCCCTGCCTCTATGTCGGACAGTCCTTCCTCTATGTCGGACAGCCCTGTCTCTATGTCGTACAGGCCTGCCTCTATGTTGGACAGCCCTGCCTCTATGTCGGACAGTCCTGCCTCTATGTCGGACAGCCCTGCCTCTATGTCAGACAGTCCTGCCTGTGTATCATACATCCCTGCCTCTATGTCAGACAGTCCTGCATCTATTTTGGACAGTCCTGCCTCCATGTCAGACAATCCTGCCTGTGTATCATACATCCATGCTTCTATATCAGATATTCCTACCTCTGTATACTTTACTTAGTAACTGTGAAAACCGTGACATTTTTGGCTCAAAATTGACATTTCTGCATCTGTATGAGACATTCCTGCCTTTGTGTCACACATTTGTTCCTCTGTCTCAGCAAATCCTGCCTCTGTATAAGACATTCCAGCCTCTAAATCAGAAACTCCTGTCTCTGTTTTAAATTCTCCTCCCTCTGTATTAGACATTGCTGGTTCTATATCACACATTGTTGTTTCTATATCAGACGTTCATGCCTCTATCAGACATGTCTAACTTTTATCATACATTTCTGCCCCTGTATCAGAGCCTACCTCTCGTCATGATGATACCCGCCAGGCCTTTGTGACATGCGTGCATCAGGGCGGAGCAGCCAATCAGCTCGCTGTATTTCTCCCTCACCAAATGAAACACGGCGTCTGCAAAGTCCTGTAACACACAACCCATAATGCATTCATTATCTTTAAGAGTCATCTTGTTGCTTAGAATCATATAAAAATCTAGCTCTTGGTGCTTCTCCCATTATTATAGAGTTATGCTAAATGTCGGAGTAATTTGTGTAAGAAAACGTGTGCTTATGGACAGATCTTTTCTAAGCTACTTCCACTTCCATGAAGCCAAGTGAATTATTCAGCGGGATATAAGCATACTCTCAGATGTACCATCTGTCCACTGCTGTGTGTGTGGCGTATGTGTGTGTGTGTGTGTGTGTGTGTGTGTGTGGGTGGGGTGGTGGTGTGAGCAGCAACCACTGGAAAAACCCAACCGTCTGAAAAATAGTCTGGCCTCTGTCCCTGAATTCACAAAATGGGTGTGATTCAATCCTGCCCAGGCTCTAGGACAGATGTTCAGCCAACCTGCATGAGCACACACACATACACACCACACACACACAGACTCATACTTCACACCACACACAGCTTCTGGTTCAAAAAATATGTGCTATTACGTGTAGCAATTAGCAGCTTAGACCCCAGTGGGGACATTCACATACATAAAAACACATACACCATAACTAATAAGGATTATGGAATAGCAGGAGCCATGGTGTTAGCCAGGCAGCCAGTACAATACAGAACAGCAGTTGCCTAGCCAGACCATTTACAGTGGGGTAGCCAGGTTAAACCCAATGACTTTACTGGGGTAGCAATGTAAGCTAGGGCAAAAAAAATACTAGCGTTGCGAATTCAATATAATTAGCTAGTGGTAGCTAATAACAAACTGAAGATATCCAATGTTATGCCTCCAAATGATGGTTATCATTAATGTAAAAAAGATTTTGCCTGAACATTGTTACTTGTTTGTTTGTTGGGTTCAGTCGGGCCAGGGAATATTTAGCTAGCTAAACTTGCTCGATGAAATAATAAATTTAAAACTTCCAGCAAACAATGTTCTCTTGTCTTACTGGGATGGCCATAGGGTGGCCATGCTTCACCCTTTAGCTCTGCCCATGATAAACGAAGCATTATTTTGAGGGAAAAAAAAACTATTTGTAATGGGCATTATAGAGCATCGATTTAGTCATTAGGTCCCTCCTGTCTTGCTCTCTTTGTGTCTGCCTTTCACTCTCTTTCACTGTGAGTGTGTGTTTTTGTAGAGGACGTTCACGGCTCATGGCGGTGAGTAAGTGGAATTGCGAGTGATGATAAGAACCCTTCCCTGGCTTGCCTGAAACTCTTTGAAACTGATGACACTGGGCAAAATTCCTTATTATTTAAATGTTACACAAGTACAACTAAGTGGCATAAATAAGCAATCCAACACCTAGTGAAGATTATATAGTAATGATATTAAACACATTAGCTACATACAGAGGCATAACTTGAAAATAAGGGGATTTCTGTATGTAAACGGGCGGGGGGATCAGTGTCTCTGTAATGCTGTGTTTGGCTCCACTTGTCCCCTTAAAGAGAAGCATCACTGCAAATCAATACAAAATTCTTCTATGATGAAAATGTTATATCCTGATGGGCGGGGCCACTTCCAGTATGACTCCGCCCCCTATTAACAGCTCACGAAAGCTCATTAAACGTAAAAGTAAATCATATGCTAAGGTCTTCACACTCACCATGTTTGAAAAACTATAGGAGATTTTGGAGTGATGTGTTATAAAGCGATCCCATCATCAAAACACTAGCTGAGGGTATATCTTTCGGTAGAACGGTGTTCATCATTCCAGTACATTTCTAGAGAGTTGTAGGGTCAATGCATTAAAGCTGTTCTGGAGGCTTGTAGTGTCTGAACACCTTACCAACACACTTTTACGTTATTTTTGTACAAATTTACAAGTTTTTATGGAATACAGAATTAGCATTCTCTATAGCAACCTTAAAGTCACCTTAAACCTAAATCCTTTCTGGGGAATTAGTTCGAGTGCACAGAATGGTTTAAAAAAAATAAATAAAAACCACTGCAGCATTTTGCTATGCTATTTTAAGAAATAGAGTAGAGCTGTACCATACAGTACACATTACAGACCTAGTTATATGATGAAATCTTTCTGTACAGACTGTTCTACAGCCACTTATGTGTACTCTGGAAAATGAACAGATGAAATTTAGACATGCCAAACCATTCAGATATAACCCAATTTCCAAGGAATGCCAAGTTTTCCAGCAACTACATATCATTTAAAAAATGTTTTCCTGAGATATTTCATGTATAAGTGTAAACAATTTATGTAACTGATTAAAAAAAAAATACATAATTGATGAGTAACAGATGTTCGCTTGTGCATGAGTTGTCTAGCACTGATTGAGAGTTCATTAGATAAGTTAGCTAGCAACAAATCTCTGTAAACATCAGCCATTCACAGTATATTCTATGATTAGACTATTTATTTGAGTTAGTGAAACAATAAGATAATAAGACTCAGATGGATTGAGGGAAAAGGTCAGTATTATACTCATTCATTCATATTCAGTACGAGCTTTATCTTGGTCAAGGTCATGGTGGCTCTTGGGCCTATCCCAGGAACACTGGGTATGAGGGAGGAATACACTCTGGATTCACACCTAGGGGGCATTTAGTGTAGTCAATCCTCCTACTGGCATGTTTTGGACAGTGGGAGGAAACATGGAATGAATGAATGGATGAATGAAATAATCAATCAATCAATCAATCAGCCAATCAGTCAATCAGCCAATCAGTCAATCAATAATCAACACATTTTGACCAATCAGATTTGAGTGTGCTGTCATTAGTGCCATCATTAACCTTAAATAGCACATTAAATGATAAAAAAGAACTTAACATACAGTGCAATGTCACCACCAATGCTTTGGGCTAGTCTTCATTTAAGCAATCCAAACAACAGATTAACGTCTTACCACACCATAAAACAGACGTATTCCCTCTGAGTGAGCTACACATACCAGAAGCTGAGCCTTTTTAAAATTCCTTTCAGGCCTAATTAAACATAAACTCAATGTCACCTTAATAAAACACCCTTTATTGGTGACATTAAACAGATTAAGAGGGATGCCAAACACTGATGCTCTTCAAAAAGGGAAGGTGTATGATATCTCTGGCATGAGGCCCAGGATCAGGTGAGAAGATCCAACCTGTACTGTATGTGTATGTATGGAAGGATGCAACACACTCGGGTTTGATGGAAGGGGAGGATCCCTCTAGTAATACAATAAGTCCGTACATGATTTTGCTTGTACGAGTATTTTTTTGGGATTGTTGTGGCCAAAAATGTGTGATTTTGCTGCAGTTTTTTTTTTTTTTTTTTTTCAAATTTGCGGCAGTTTTTTGTGCTTTTGTTGCAGACAATTATGTGAATTGGTGAAAATATAATCGCATGAAAACACAGTGATGTTTGTTGGTAAATCAGCCCTTTTAGCTGTACTCATGTTCAATGCACGTGAACTGAAGAGGGCTTTGGCTGAATGGGCATTGTCATGACGTCACATGTCGCGCCTTTCAAAATCTGTGGTAATTTTGAAAAATTACAAACTCTGCAACATGTGGAGGAGTTTACCAGAGATTTACCACAGATTACATACAAAATTACCACAGATTTTCTGCAAATTAAATTCAGTAAAAGTTAATTTCTGCAATTGCAAAATCATAAAATCCTGAAGGGACTGTACAATACAACAAGGAGGGCGCAGAGATGACTTTAGATCACATGCAGAGATGCAGAGAGAGAGAGAGAGAGAGAGAGAGAGAGAGAGAGAGAGAGAGAAAGAGAGAGAGAGAGAGCAAATAACTGAAATGGGTTTTTCTATATTCGAAGTCAATGAAATGATGTCCCATTGTTGAGTGTTATGTTCCTGCTTGCCCGCACTTGTGTCAGTTAAATGAAACTGGAGTGACACTTGAAACAGAACCAGACATAGGAGAGAGAGAGAGAGAGAGAGAGAGAGAGAGAGATGCAAATCATTTCTATCTTGAGCCAAAAACACTCAACAACACTTTCCCTTCTACCTCTCCAAACCTTTTTCCAAACTCTCAGAAAGTGAAATGAGGTCACGCTGAGATTTCCTGAAAATGCTGAAGATTTTTTCAAAGCTCATATCCAAACATCCAAATTGTCACCAGACTTAAAAACCTCCTTCCAGCTATATTAGGCTTTTCCTTAACTGTCCATGTTAGTCATTGGTATCTGTCAAAATCACGTCTCCACCGTTAGGGGCCCATTAGTTCTATTCAAAGCAATGGATTCCTCCTGAAATTACAAAAAAAAAAAAACCCAAAAAACGTATCATTTCCCCAAAATATGTATTCATCAGACATGAAAAGAGTGTCATTTTCTGCTTATTTAAAAATGGAAAAAAAAAGTTGTAATGGTCTGAAATGCAATGGATCAAAGACAGACCTGTCATGTTTAGAGCAATCAAAAAGGTATTCTATAGCAAAAGAGTCTAAAGGAAAAATGAAAGCATTACAGTGAGAGAGTGTGTGTAATGACAAACACAGCTGTGATGGGGTCTGTGAAATCAGAAAAAGGCCTGAAGAAATTTACTGGGATGGGATGATGTGACCAGAGACTTGAACAGCAAGCACTGGGACATTTCATGTTCTGTTTCCTTTTAAACCCTTAAACTTCCAACAATTACTGAGTTACTTATCTCAAAACATTATTCCATAACTCCAGTGACAATTATGTAGGAAATAAAAGGAAGGAGTCTCCAGTGTCAGGGAACAGCCAGGAAAATTTTCCACCACAGGAAAATTATTTATTTATTTTATTTTATTTTTTAATGTTTAATTTAATAAAAGAGAGTTTATAGCTGCTTTAAGGCGAGATAACTAACTTCTTTCACAGATGTTCCATAAGATAAGAGGAACAAGAGGGTATATAAGAGGAATTTATGCACTGTAAAACCGGATAGTACATTTAACTCAAAAAATTTCAGGAAACTAATTACCTAAAAAAAATTGATTTATCAACTTAAAAATTTTGAGGTAATTAGTTTCCTGAAATTTTTTTAGTTAAATGTACTATCCGGTTTTACAGTGTGGGTGGTAACAATACGCCTTTGGCATAATGCATAAAACATTGTGATAAAATCTCAGCATATCTTGAATATAGTCAAATGTATTTATAACTTCCTATTATAAGATTGCAATAAACCAAAATAAGATGATTAATCCAATTTCTAGGCATATTTGACTATTTTTAAGCTTTACATTTACTTATTATACTGGCAGATCATTATTGATTCTTTCTAGAATTTTCTGCCAATAGAACAAAACTATTTCAAGTTTGAATTAGTTAAACATGTCTAGAATATAGGTTTAATAATCTTATATTTGGTTTATTGTAATCTTCTAATAGGAAATGCTAGATCATTTTGACAATATTCAAGATATTTTAACTTGCTAAGATGTCGTTATTTTGCAGCGCAAAATATAATATGAATGTAAAATAAAAAGTGTTGAATTCTGGTTATAATCAGGTTATGTTTACAAAGAAATTGTGCCTGAAACTCTTTTAACAAGCACTCTTTAAATATAAAACCAACTTCACAATAAGTCATCATTTTAAGAGCCAGTTTTTGAGACAAAGGCATACGTTTGATAAGCAATTAAACTTTGTAAATGGTATAATTATGTAACATTATTTGTGCACACAGTCCCGTTATTTCTGCACACAATTGTTGTTCCCAAAGTTATTTTGAGTCTGCAGTAAATCATACTGTGTTAATCTATTTGCACTGACTCTGCCCGATTTCGCACCTTTAGAGACAAACTACATACTCATTAAAGGTGAACACATAAAAACAGATGTGTTGTTTTTGCTCATTTGAAAGATACAATCCACCTTAGACCTTGTTAGTGAATCAGTTTCTACTTTGTTGTGGGTGTCATCAAGTTTGCATATGTTTTTAGACACACCTTTAGAAAACCAGAACAGTGGTGTGAACATACCATAGAGTAAATGCCATGAGTGACTGAAGGCAGTGCCAGATAATGCATAAGGCATGAAGGACCACTGTGTTGTTTTGACAGTTTAATAGGTATGCCAATCCAGTAAGTCAGGGGTTCACAAACTTTTTCACTGGCTGAAAGGATTTGCCTTGAGTACCCTTTGAGACTCGAGGTAGACTAGTGTAACTTTTTTAATACATGGCAAAATAAATGGCAAAATGTATTACTTAAAGCATGATACTTTTCAGTTTGTGATACATGTCAAAATCTTTACTATTTTTGTCTTTGCGTTATAACAATCTTAATTTGCAAAAAAATAAAATAAAAATCTTTATATTTTAAAAATTCATTTAATTTGAAATGAACATTTCTATCACTTTCTATCTATAAACCCCCTGCAATGCCAGCACAAACCCCTGGTTGTAAAATCCTGCAGTAAACGTTAAACTGGTGACTCAGTGTAATCAATTTTACATCAGTTGTTATTAGAAGTAAAATACAATACAGTGTAAATGATATACAGCTTACTGTATATATCATCAAAGAATACACACACATTTGTTAAATATAGGTGTGCAACAATTATTGACACCCTTTTAGTCAATACTTTATGCTATATATATATATATATATACGTTCCTGAATAATAATACATTATAATAAGGCAGCCTCTGGTCAACTGAGATGTGTACATTGCAACACACAACCAAATAATAATCTAGTCAGTCAGGTCTTGCTGCTGCATTCCAACACCATTTTAAAAGTACAGCTCTACTGCTGCTCTCCCTATCAGAGGCCACCACATTTATTTCCCAGCTAATGCAAAATGTCAGCTGCAGTGATGCTGCTGTCTCCCTTCAGAAGTCAATATTGTACCAGGAACAAAAATGTCAGCCGGGAAATTTTCTCCACTGCTCCCTGACCCAGAAGGCTCTCCTCTGGGAGCTGAGGTTAGTCCAAGGGCTCCTGCACTGAAAGGAGTTCTTGAGTGGTGATTAGCATTCCAATGGGATGGTATTAGATTCAAAAGTTTGGCAGATACAACAAAGTTGGTTAGATAAGTTTTAAGGAAGAGTAGCCTAATATGATAGAGTCTTTTAATTTTTTTTTTTTTTTAAAACAACTATTGACTCACTTTGTAAATTATTTGGAGCCACACAAGCTTAGATTTTTTTTTTTTTGTCTTTTTATTTTGACATTATAGTGACTGTCCAAAAGCCCAGAGCACAAGGTCAGCCATGGCAAATTCATTATTGTGATCCATTATGTAAATAACATGTAAATAAGGTGAATACTGGAAAAACACTAGAAAGACAAGGGACTGAGGACTCTTGGTGGCTTGTCCATAGTAGCAGGTGAGGCACACCATGTATACCTGCCATTAAAAAAAAATGAATATTCATAAAGTCCTCTATCACAATTCCATACATTTTAAATTCCATAGAAATACTAATTACTTTCCTCTGAGCGACCAACAATTTCAAAAAATGTTGCTATTTGCCAGATATAAGCCAGCTGTTTCTATTGATTTGATGACTTTTCTATAATTGTTGGGCGGAGCAGTCACTGTCCCCCTAGCTTCATATATTTATTATTGCACCTAGTGGTTACAAATGTGTTTACTCTAAAAATTCACTAGATAGTAGCCAAGGATGATATCCTCTCAACTTAATTTTGTTTGAGGCTATATTGTTATTAATGTTGTTCCAACCCACCAAAATATATGGTCATGAGCCACTGCTGGAATCAAAACATATGGCTTCGAATTACAAAGGAAACACATGGAAGACTTCATAGAAGAAATAATCATGCAAAATTGAGCAGATCTACACAGAACAGGATCTCACAAGAAGACGTTAGCGAGAATGAGATGTAGGCATGTCCAGAATGTTAATTCATGTCTCTCTAGATATTACAGTAATAAATAAGAAAACAACTCTGTTATTGAGACATTAAATGATTCATGACATTACAGAATGAGCGATCCGCCTTTTTGTAAATGTACCAAGTTAATAAATCTTGAGCAGATGCAGCTGAAATTCTGCTGCAGAAACAGTGTTAATGTTTTGATACACATACAATTAACTCCTGTCAGTGTATTAACATGCATTATTAGCTGCATAGCAATGACGGTTGTCTGCAGTTCTGAGAATCCAATCACACTGTTGTGTGTGAAAAACACCGTCTCTCCACCCTCACACTCTCTCTGTACCTTATCAGAGCCTGGCAGAGCAGCCATGGCTACAGAAAAAAAAACTAAACCCTGTCTTATATTTCTTTATAGAGGTATTTAACAATTCATTCAGTAAGTTTTTATAGTCTCTCACCGGTGCTGTATCATGCTTGTGCCTGCCACCAAGGGGGACCTTATAAAAGTGGATATCCATTCAACGGTAAAACCTTGCCAAGGGAGTTTTGGAAAATCTTAGAGTGCAGGGCTCAGACACAGTCATTTCACTTCTGTTTGTTTTGTGCAATCTGGTCTATTAAAGCCCCCTCTGCATCTCTGTCTTTTATTCTCTCCTTTTTACCCTGTATGTGACATTATAAATTTCCTTCTTCCTCCTTCTCTTTATCTCTGTCTTGGCATGAAGGTCTGTGAGGCATGAAGGACTTGCACTTTGTTTCTTCCCCTTGCCCTGCTTTTACAGTTAGTTGACCTTTGTCTTGCTAACAAAAACAATACTCTTGCTGACAAAGCCCCTCCCTGCAAGAAGAACTGTGCACAGCTTTGCAATGTCGCCTCAAACAGTGTCCAACCTTTTAATGCGTGTAAGGTCCAGATGGCCCTGCAGCCTGCGAGACAAATTTTCAGCTAGCTATGTTTTTAGCTCCATCAGCAGGGAGCTGTCAGTCAGAACAGCCTACTGGGCCAGCACTAACAAAATACATTGCTGCCCCCTCAAAATGGCTTCAACTCTTCACAGCCACTAATCCAGCCTTCCTACAACTCCTCTCAGCCACCAATCCAGCCTTCCTACAACTCCTCTCAGCCA
Organism: Stegophilus panzeri; assembly: GCA_024331685.1. Classification (NCBI taxonomy): domain Eukaryota; kingdom Metazoa; phylum Chordata; class Actinopteri; order Siluriformes; family Trichomycteridae; genus Stegophilus; species Stegophilus panzeri. The sequence goes on along the minus strand of JANDJT010000001.1, from coordinate 32,266,642 downwards.
CCAATCCAGCCTTCCTACAACTCCTCTCAGTCACCAATCCACCAATCCAGCCTTCCTACAACTCCTCTCAGCCACCAATTCAGCCTTCCTACAACTCTTCTCAACAAGCAATTTAGCTCTCCTACAATTCATCTCAACCACCAATTCAGCTCTCCTACAACTTCTTTCTGCTACCATTTCAGCCTTCCTACAACTCCTCTCAGCCACCAATCCAGCCTTCCTACAACTTCTCTCAGCACCCATTCAGGCTTCCTACAACTCCTCTCAACCACCAATTCAGCTCTCCTACAACTCCACTTCACCACCAATTCAGCCTTCCTACAACTCATCTCAGCCACCAATTCAGCATTCCTACAACTCCGCTAAACCCAAATTCAGCTCTCCTACAACTCTGCTTAGGCACCAATTCAGCCTTCCTACAACTCCGCTAAACCCAAATTCAGCTCTCCTACAACTCTGCTTAGGCACCAATTCAGCCTTCCAACTTGTCACAACCACCAATTCAGCCTTGCTACAACTCCTCTAAACAACCAGTTCAGCCTTCCTACAACTCCGCTTAGCCAAGTACTCTCTGGAACCCCATTCTGCCTCCTATCAGCCACTCTTCACTGCCATTCAGCTTCCACACAACTATTCTCTGTACTCTTTCAGACATTAATTCCTCAGCCTCTCCTTAAATTTCCCAAGCCCCATTTGAAGCTTCTTGTATTTCTCCCTACAACTCCATTCAACACAAATTCATCTAGCCGCTTTAATATCCCACAAAGCTGTTTAATACATAGAAAGAAGTCTCCAAAGTTTCCAGGTGCCATTCTAGTACTAGAAGCAATTACATCAAGCCCTACATGAGCCTGGGCCCTGAAAGGTAATGGATATAAGATGCTTGCTGGACAGATATGGTATTACTGTGAAAAGTGTTTCTGGCCAAGTTTGAATAAACAAACCAGACCAACAGATTGAGGTGGACCTACAGACGGTGCAATATGATCCAGGTTAGCGATTGAGCCATTGCCAGGGTCACATGGCCAGGATGCTGCAAGGAGGAGGCTGTCTTAAAATAGAGATGATGAAATGTATCCATCCCCAGGCCTCTTTTAAGACACCTTTCTTTGAATGATAGTTCATTGCTGGCTTAACTACCGTCTATGAACAAATAATGATAAATGAAAACCACTTAAATATCCTCAAGAAACATTTAGAATGTTTGTGCCTTAAATGCTTTTGGGGTCATGGTAACTGAATTCTTACACATAGACTGATACTGCATTTTTCAGCTATATTAAACAGATGTCTTTAGCGATGGAACACTGTGTGTGCGCCTGTTTGAACCCACATCTGAACCCAATCCATTATGGCCATCTGATCAAACAGATGCACCAAAAAGCAGACTCATTATCAGCTTTCGGGATCAGCACCATCTGTTGCTAGATCTCTGTTAACCCACCATCATGGCCCAGTTTTGCCATGTTTTGTATAGGTGGTCCAGCCTGACCACAGCATTGCTTCCACAACAATGCATGTTCAAAGTTCACGCTTGTTACACACTCACGACAATGACCAGGGCCTCAGTCTGAAATGCCACAACACACATTACATGCACACGGTTCAAATGGTTCCAGGTCAGTCAAACAGGCACTGGAGTGCATTGCCTCAAGTGTTTGGAGCACATTTGAATGGCTCAGCGCCAATCCCACTTGATTAACCCCTCTATCGTGATAATAGAAAGTGCAGAGATAATGGCTTAATAAGGCAAAAGAGGCTGTAAAACACCCCCAAGTACTTTTATACATAATGCATCAAATAAAGAGCGCAGACAAGAGGCTCCTTCAGAGGGATAATGTGACCGGGCCCTGAAAGGAAAAAAAAAAAGGAGAGTCAGACCATAACTGTGGGTTATGACAGAAGATGAGAGAGTAGTCAAAGATAGAGAACGATATCTTGATATTCGACAGAACATACACAAAGAAAAAGGCAAGAGCCAGAGGGAAACTGGATGTGAGAAAGATGCTTGTGATCTGATTTTAATGAGTGTCTTAGGTAGGATCATGTCAGGCTGTGAGTGCTGTTCACACATCCTTCATTAATCCTCTCGTGATTATAGAGGGCACATCTGTAATGACTGCTCAATACAACGGCACCATTTTAACACCTCACATCAAGCTAACGCTATAGAATACTGCAAAAATGTTTAGGGACAACAAGCACATTTGGACCTTTTTTTTTTTTTTTTTTTTTTACATTGCTGTAGGCCGAATTGTAACTTTTCTGTCACAAAACTGTAAAAAAAAATATATATTCTGGTCCACAACCAGACATGTTACTTTTAGATTCTGATCTCTGATTTTTTTCATTTTATGGTAAGTTATTTAAGCAGTTTGACTTGATCAAAATCCTGACTTTTTAAAAGACCATGCTTAGATCAGTCTTTCTTAAGTCTGGTCCTTGAGAACCACCATATAGCATGGTTTAGTGGCATTCACCTCATTCGAAAATATTATAACCTAAGATCTGATCGAATGTCACAGTCACTGGTTAAAGCACACAAGCAGAACGTGTAAGAAGTTAGCAGAAGCACTAGGACATCCATCACAGAGATCAGGTTAATATATAACATGCGTCTTACCTAAAAAAAAAAAAAAAAAAGCCAGTCAAAGAGTCCTTTGGTGGTTTGTTATTGCTCACTCCCAAAATAGTTTGATGTACTGTATTTAAAAGACCAAAAGTACCACCTTCCTTAAACAGATCCTTGAGGGTTTCTCATGTACTCCAAGTACTCCAAGAACCACAGTGGAAAAGATATTATTAACTAAGAAGCTGATGAGATACTGCCTTGAAAATCAATTAGATCTACACGCTGAGATGCAGTGACCATTATTTTGATCATTACCTTATGTGTAGGTTTTGAAAAATCATGCAGAATATACATTCTTAGAAAGAAAGAAAAAAAAAGCTAAACCTTGCACTCTTTAGGTTTACAGCATTAACTCTTAACTATCCAAAGAACCCTTGAGGAACTCGTTTTTTTGTAAGAGCATAGCATTGTCCAATCGTGTTCCCTAGCCAATTAAGGAATAAAACACTCTGTGGTTGGTTGTTATAGGAAAATAATCATTGTTGGGGTGATGATGCAGCTCAATTTGCAGTGAGGTTACTGTTACCACCCAGAAGATGATCATTTCCCCATATCATCATATCATGACGTGTTTTATTGCTCTTATACCACAGCAATTTGCCAATAATAACACATTTCTACTTATTAAAAAATGACACATTGTACTTATTTTTTTTATGGTTGCATTCAATTTTGTGGCGCGTACTGAGAAACTGTCCTTTAGACTTCAAACAGTGGCTGATCATCTCCTTCTCAATGGACTTACACCAATACATCAGCAACTCACTTAAATCAGCTAATATAAAGATCATACCAATAATACTCGATTAATCTGTAAAAGTGTCTCATTCTCTTCAGACTGAAGAGAATGTACAGTTGAGTGTAAAAGATTGTGAACCCGCGGCCCTCAAGTGTACCTCATGTGTCATTAAAAAAAAAGAGAGAGAACTTGAACTTCTCTAACTTACTTCCAGGAATTCTTATTAATGCAATTCTAGTTGTAGAAGTGTTTTCCATAGCAACTCCTCTTGTGATTTTCTCTAAACTAGCCTGGGTTCTCATGTTTATGAGAATGGATTATCTTAGTATGTTCTTCTTCCTCAGCTTGGACTCTGGCCATAAACTGTGACTATGACTACTGGGAAAATGCTAATAGACATGTTTGGAGAATGGACTCGCATCATGTATCTCTTGAATGTGCATTAAAATGTGCACTTCTTTACATCTACATTAAGTGGCCTGATGTCAGTAGTGACCTAAAAAATGTCACATGAAAGAGCCTGACAAATCAGGCTAAGATAACCCACGGGTATACAAGAAAACACAGGAATACAAGCAGGGATGTGTCTGTGATTAGATAGATGAAAGCAAGTTCATTTATTTTTTAGTAAGCACATTGTTCTGGCCATGGTGGACCTTATCTTGAGAAGACTACCCTAAGAAAGTCTTAGTAGTACTAAGAATTGGGAGGAAACCCAGAGAACCTGGAGATAATCCACAAGAGCATGGGGAAAACAGGCAAATCTCCACACAGACAGTAACCCAAGCTCAGGATTGAACCAGGGACCCTGAAGCAGTGGCACAGCAATGTTACCCTCTGCACCAAGTCTAGTCTTGTTTCCATGAACTATGAATCTTTGCCAAATCTGCTCTTCCTCGAGATATCAACATTACCATCTATCAGTGTCCTGGACAGTCAAGAGCAGAGCCAAACCTCACGACCAATGCTGCTTATAGTTTTTAATCATTCTCCGCATATATATATTTATTTATTTATTTATTTTACCACAAGCTCATCTGATCACCACTACATCCATATCAGGAGTGCGCTTAGCTCGGAGCACCAACTGGCTGTTTGTGAGGAATAAACAAGTCATGTTAGTAGAGCTTACGGACCTTTTCATGGCTTGCCCTTCTCCACATGCTTGGATAAGCAGGCCATATACTGCCAATGTCACAAGAGCCGGTCCTAGCACCGCAAAAAGCCCTGCAGGTAGCAATATAGCGTGAAATATTGATATGGTTCCAGCACACTGCCACACCTGGCATTTGATTCATAGCTTTAGGTGTTCCTTTTTAATTTTAAACAGTCAACAAGGGATCAAGGGAAAATGTCAGAGGAGCTTTGTGTGGCATGGTGGAAAAACAGAACCAGTCTTCAAAACTCACTTTTATGCACTGACTCACACAAATAACAGAGAAAGAGGCACTTTGCGCTTCTAAGGCTGGGGTAGAGAAGTCAGTTGAACGTAACGTGAACTTTTGTACACTTTTTTTTAAACACATGCTATATGTCACACGTTTTGTTCCCATGTAGTGTGTGTTTTTATTATTCACATGATGTTTCCCCCGACATGATCAGATTATTTCAACTATTATTATACGAGTTTAACGAGTAATTTGTTTTCACGTGATTCACACATTTTGCATTCCTATTCACAGGATTTTCTTTTACAGTCAGTTTATTTCCCTGTATGATTTTTACACATAACTCATTTATTTTCATGTGATTTTTACACGTGATTAAAAAAAAAAAAATTAACATGAGCTTCATTTATTTTTTACAAGATGTTTTACAGGATTAATTTATTTTCAGCCAATTTTTCCTCACGGTTCATTTTTTACATGACATCAATACACGATTCTTTTGTGTTCAATTGAATTTTTTTGCACAATTAATTTATTTTCATGTCAATCACCACAATTCATTTCTTTGACATTTATTCTCGGTTCTTTTTGTTTCCACATGATATTTTACATACGATTCATTGTCAAATATAGGATGTAGGATGTGGTTTCATTCTCACATGAATAATTCTTTAATTCCATGTTACTGCATTGCATTCACATGTGCAATTTAAAGGTATTTTAAGGTTGTTGTTTTTTTTTTTTTTTAAATTACCCTCAATACACATACGTACAATTCCATCCGCTAATATTGGCACCCTTGAATATCAGCAAAGAAGGCTGTGAAAATTGTCTTAAAAAATTCACAAAGATACTCTGCTTTCATGGATTTCAAACAATTGCAAACACAACACAGGTTTATCCAAAAAAAAAAAATTATCTTTGTTAAGTATAGGTGTGCAACAATTATTGGCATATGAGAAAAATATATTTGAAATATATTCCCATTGATATTTGACTTTTTTTAGTACATCTGGGTGACTAGGAACAGAAAATTGTTCAACCATAAATTCCTGTTACACAGGGGTATAAATATGAGGTAACACATAGGCTAAATTCCCTTAGTCATTCATAACAATGGGAAAGACCAAGGAATATAGCTGTGATGTGCAGCAAAAGGTTGTTGAGCTTCACAAAATGGGGCGTGGCTATAAGAAAATAGCACAAGCATTGAAAATGTGCATTTCCACCATCAGGGCAACAATTAAGAAGTTCCAGTCAACTGGAAATGTTATGAATCAACCTGGAAGAGGACGTG
>JANDJT010000001.1:32213363-32225738 GCA_024331685.1 Stegophilus panzeri | reverse complement strand
GGACAGGGTGCCAGTCCATCGCAGGGCACAATCACATACACACTCACACACCCATTCATACACTACGGACACTTTGGCCATGCCAATCAGCCTACCATGCATGTCTTTGGACTGGGGGAGGAAACCGGAGTACTCGGAGGAAACCCCCACAGCACGGGCAGAACATGCAAACTCCACACACACAGGGCCACGGTGGGAATCGAACCCCCGAGGCGAACGTGCTAACCACTAAGCCACCGCGCGCCCTTTGTCTAGAATGTGTAGATCTTATTTAGATCTGTGTCTCATGTGGTTAGTGTGGTGTTTTATGTAGCACCGTGGTCCTGGAGGAACGGTGTTTCGTATCACTGTGTACTGTACCAGCCGTATATGGCTGAAATGACAATAAAACCACTTGAACTTGAACTTGAACTTGAGTTTGACTTTATTCAGGGTGCTTTGAAAATACATGCTCCAATCATGTTGGGTGTGAGGAAACAAACTGTGTTAATGTAACTCAGGTCAATCATATGGAACCGATGAACGCATTTGAATCAAGTAAATTCAGCAAGATTATATTTTTTTCAGTGTAGTTTCGTCATGGGCGCTAGCTAACGTAAGTCTACGGATGTTTATAGCTTTACTCAGCAAACTCAATATCCATCAGTCCCTTCATCTGTTTCATTATGTTACACCACTATACAAACGACAGATTTACACTGAGTATACTGTTCTCTATGTATACATGCATGAAATAATTTGAAAACTAAAAAAAAAAAAAGTTTGATTTTATTAATAATTCCACCAACACAAGTCATTTAAGCAATGTGATAATAGGGAACATCCAGTCAATAATAAATTATTAATACGGTCTATTTTAAAATTCATGATATATTTTATCTATTATTATTATTATTATTATTATTATTATTATTATTTTAAATACAGAGATGCTTTTATTTTTATATTTCCGAGTATACTTTATAGGACAGAATGAAAAGATGACTCACTGAATAATCATTTAGAATTAAGCATTTTAATGACATCTTAATGCCTTTTAAACCTAAAACGATTGTATACAATTCGGTCATTTCTAAACATTGTTCAAAATCCGATAACAGCGTTAAACCGACGTAATACATCATACTATGCCTTTTACACCGACGTTAAAATAACCTCGTAACTGCTGAAATCTGATGATGATTGTATTATTAGAGGACATGTAAACGCACTTACCGTTTGTCCAAAAAGCATTTAGATGTTATTACAATCCAGTTTCAGAGAGAATAGCTTTGTTTCCATCTAAATATCAAATTACATTTCAGGAAATAGGATTCATTATATGGGTCCACATTCCTCACTGTCTATCAACAACGGCGAAATGTATTTGGCGATTCATCGTAGAAATGGACATTCACGAACGGCGGTTACCGTACGTACACTTTCTATGTCTAGCAATTTCATTATTTACTCAGAGAATGCACTTCCATCACTGTTTAATACAGAGTGCTGGAGAGGACACTTTTTTTTTTTTTTTTTTCCATTTTAAGAAAGCCACTTACTGATAACCAAACATTGCTGACAGTTTCCTTTCCTCTCCTCTTGAAGATGTGTGTATTTGTTTATCTGTGTGTGTGTGTGTGTGTCATTCTCTTGCTCCTTCTCCTCTTCCTCCCTCTTCATCCTCACAGCTTTATGTCAGGTCTTTAAAGTTGTTGATCATTAGGCCACGGTGGGTCGAGGAGGGATGTAATTATGGAGCCCGGCTCCTCTGTCAGTCTCTCTCACTGTGCCCTGAACTTATGTCTCTAATAGGAAGCTCCAGAGTAAACAACACACACATGCACACACACACACACACACACACACACACACACACACACGCACAAACAAACTCCCTATAGGACCTCATCATGATTTCCCATAGCTACAGTAAGACACACTGCTGCTGTTCATTGCTTAGAAAAGAAGAGTAAAAACAGACAAGCAAAAATATTACAAGAAATTATTTACAGGAAATATTTAGGTGTAAACATGTACAATACATGTGGAAAAAAAAGTAATTCATCCTCTATTTGTGTTTCTCAAAATTGATTGCTATATAGAAAAGACAATAACTAAGAATTACGGGAATTTAGGGGGTGTGTATGCAAATTCCTGGACTTAAAACAAATTTTTAATGTATGTTTAGTCATCTAGTTGTGACTAAGATCCATGTCACCCACTTCAACCTTTCCTTATTATTATTATTATTATTATTATTGTTGTTGTTGTTTATTTGACTTTTAATTTAAACACACCTAGATGACTGTCTAGAGATCTTTTTTAAACTGATTAATGAAATTAATTTGTATTGTTTCCATAATAGCTCATTATATTCACTGCTATAAAAATAGTGATGGGATACTTACTTATTTTACTTGTAAGGGAATTTTTGGGGTCACTAGAGAGAGAAAAAAAAAACAAAGGTTGGGTGTAATGTAGTTTAACATGAGCTCAAGTTACAAAACTAGAATGAAATTATTTTTCTGAACACATTTTGCAGCTAATATTATTCTAGCTATAGACTGAGTTTTGTGTTTGTTAGCTACGCTGGTATCGTACATTTAGCCAGCGTTTAACAGAGTGCAGTTTTAGAGCGCAAGGACCTCAAATCTTACGTTTTATAGTGACACCATTTCAAGACATCAGTGCAATTGACCTTGGTAGCTTGGATTCTCTGGATGAAATGTGGCACCAAAAAGGCTGTTCATGTGAGGGAGCGCCCCCTGCACATACCCCGAGCAAATGGAGAGAGGGAGAGAGAGAGAGAGGTAAGAAATAAACACAATCTGAAGCTGTGTCACCTATCAGAAACCTTAAGAAATCCTTCCCGCTTGACTGAAACGTGACAGCAGGGATTCTGACAACTTGTGTTGAGTGAGATAAGGAACGAGAATCCAATTATTTCTCCTTACCAAGCTGTAGCCAAGATGCTCTCTCTCGCTCTCTCTCTCTCTCTCTCTCCCCTTTTCCATCAGAACTGAAAAAAAATTTCTAGGTCAAACACAGAACAGCTAAAATGCCGAATGTCAGCAAGTAGAAGCGAAGATACAGCACTTCCATTGTTCTCGTCTTCCGTGTCACTTCCTGAATGACGACTGCTGGGGATAGGCCGTGAATAAATAATGGAAGGTGCTATCATCATCATCTACCAATCACTCCCAAAGTGCTGAGACAGTCTTTCAGCATCAATCACTGCACTGAGCGATGATCATGAGGTGTACGGAAGTTCACCGAGGAAGGTTTCATCGAGTCCGGTTAACACTGGCTAATATGAACCCTGTATCAATTGTGAGATTTTTATAACAATACAATTGCCATATTTTAAACTACAATTCACATCCAAGTTCATTCCTATACCATCAGATTCTTTGGTTAGTTTACCTGCTTCTCATTATCTGCAAGTATATATTTACTCACTTTGGTGTGACAGACTTTGCCTTTGTCTGAATTCATTCTCTATTTATTATAAAGTGTTTTAAGTGCCAGTGCATGTGTAGTGTTGTCTAAATCCTAAGTAAACAATTATATTACCAGTATATTACCTGAATAGTTATAAATACTACACCATAAATCCATTATAGACTATTTTCCCACCATTTTCTCTCTAATTTCTCTCTAATTTGACCAATTCCCACCCACTAGCTAGCTTTTTGTGAAGGATAAAAACATGCTTCCTCTGAAACACTTGAAGCCAGACAGCCGCATCTTTTCAAACTGCTGCTCATGCTGCGTCATACACTCAGAGGAAAGCACTATCTGCACTCTTCCTCATACATGAGCTCAAAGACGATCAGGATTGGTGAGTGTCACTGTGATAGACAGGGGAAAGTGAGTGTGTCTTCCCTCTCACCCTGAAAATATGGTCAGTTTTGACCATGGCTGTGGCATCGTCGAGATTTAAAAACTTTTCTGTCGCTTCCCTCAGGAGCCTAATGTACATTATTGCTGGGAATTCGGGCGCTTTTCAGCGAGTCAGATCATTTTTAATGAGCTCACCAATAAGAGTCGACTCTTTAGGCTCACAAACGACTCAGGTCTCAACTACATAAAGAATATTTAGACCAGTAAGAATTTTTTCGTCACATTTTACTGTTATATCTAATCATACACATAGCTGCAGAGGGGACACTTGCAGTATTTGGACAGAAGATGAAATGCCATTTTAAAAAAAAAGAGTCATTTAATTAACAAAAGCAACATCAAACGTTACTGTGACCCAGACCCAGATAAAGTACTTAGTAAAGATGATTAAATTTACACTAATAAACAGCTCACATGTTGAAAAGGTTTTTTATTTTTCATTCAATTACACTGCAAGTGTACACAAAAAAAGAAAGTAAACAAAAAGAAAAAAAATGCTTATACACTACACGAGTTGGCTCTCAACGTTCAGTTAAAAGAACCAACTCGTTCTTATTAAATGCCTCGTTACACATCACTACCGTGCGACCGATGCAACTAACTTCCACAAAAAGAGTACAAGATTATTTCTGTAAATATTTTCTTTCAATTATATTATTTAAATATTAAGGTTCATTCTTTCAGTTTGTTTCTTTCAGATAGAAATGTTCTTGAGAACAAGCATCTACAAGTAAAATATTTTTAAATAATCACAAAGCTCAACTGACATTTTCTGCTGTATTTAATACAGAAATACACACGTTTTAACTGTATTTTATACATGAAAACTTTGCTTAACTGTCTTACTAAGTGTCTACAGCTAGCATACTGAATAATGTCGATTTTTATTTGTTTGTGTGTTGGCACAGTGTTCTGTTTTGATATTGTTGTGTCTGGTTTAGCTTTATAGTGTCTGACTTTCCCCCCCCTGTTTCACATGTGCTTTTGTTCTGTCTGACTTAATCCATTTCATGTTTATGAATAACTGTTGAAAAAAACCCTAATTGTTAAATATCTAAAATGCCTATTCTTTTTTTTTTTTTTTTTTTTTTAAATTAGATTTGGGTTTTTTTTGTGTTGTTTCTTTAACTTTGTAAGTTGAAGGTTGTGTGTTTTGGCTGCACCAAGTTGTAGACTCGACATTTCAGTCTAATATGCTTGAGAAATAATTGCTTCATTTGTCAGTGTAGAACATTGTGTGCTTTTCCATAAGCAGTGACAAAGAGAATAAAATAATACATATTTACTCAATTAACACATTTGTCTCTTTGTTTATGTGAGAACCTGATGAATAAATACGATCGGTGAAACTTTGTGTTTTTTTTTTGTTTTTGTTTTTTTGGTCTTACCTAAATTATTTAGTTGCTCCAAGTCCAAATTTGCCATAATCGAGCTTATGCAAAACCGTGCATTCAAATTGGTTAAAAAAAAAAGTATTTAATTTCAAATTTTTTGTACAATTTTACGACTGAAATGAAAAGTAAAAAAAAAAAATGTTATTTATATAAACCTTTTTTTATTTATTTATTTTTTAAAAAACTGTATATAGTCTTAATTATTATCTTAATTATCTTAATTATTAGAGTTAGGGTTAGGGTTAAAACACATGCAAAAAGTATTATCTATAAAAAATAAATAAAAAATGAGCTCAGTTCATAAAAATTCATGTTAGAAAAAGCTTGTTAAAGGACGATGTGTAATTGCAGCTCCACTCTCAGCATGACTACAGGATGGTGCAGAATCTGGAAGCACTCCTTCCAACAGCTGTTTCTTGATATTTAGGAATGTTACAGACACTTTTGTAGAATCACGGCAGGATGGACGCTTCACGCTACTGAACCCCGCAAGAAATCCTGTTTCGTTTGTACCTGCAAACGCTTCCTCTGCTGTTAAACGAAATTAAATTCAAGATCACCAATGTCTAACACGTACAGGGAACAGGTTTCAGAGGGAAAAGGTTTTCTCTAGAAACAAAAAAAGGGACTTAATTTGAAAGAACACATGTTTTTGTTAGACTGTGTTTGAGTATTGATCAGGCATGCTCCCCTTCAATCCTTCAATATTAAAAAAAAAAGGAAGTGAACTGATAAAATCCCAGGACTGTTAATGACAGGACTCCTGAATTTGTGTAAATTTACGTACCGTACAAGAAGTCTCACTAATGTGACCCTCGATCGATCGGCTACAAAAACGTACAATTATCGCGAGTTACTGCAATTTTATAAACGGATTATGCGGTCAGGTTTAAATCCATTATTTATTACTTTTACACATGAATTTAATGAACAATTTGATGCAAATCCAGACGCAATCCAGAATAAAACACATGAATCCATACAATCCCTAATGAGACAAATAAAAGTAATGGCACCCTATAAAAGTTAACGTGGATCTATAGGAGCCGATGCGCTGTAGTGGCTGAGCTGCATTATTGGAAGATTTAGAATTTGTCGCTCTTAGGAGGAGCTCTGTTATGGTTTAGTCGCCATTTTGTCATTTCAGTTCTCTGTGAGCTTTAGTTTGTATGGAGTTCTGTAGGCGAGACTAAATGTAAGTCAACTGTGTGAATGGGGTTAGTAATTTACAGCCGATATACATGATACATCAACAAACGCGCATGAGAACGAGGAAAATCCGCATCTGATGGGAATTGTTAATTCGGTTTGATCTACGAAAACATTTACACACAACTTTACTAAATGATTGTTAACAAGGCCCAATTGCTATTGTAAAAAAAAAAAAAAGTGTTGTTACATGAAGAAAACTAAATTGAACTAAAAGACAAATAAAGCCACACACACACACACACACACACACACACACACACACACACCCACACACCATTTATCAGCTGTTATGGACAGTTTTGCCCCGATGCCTTTAGGCATCTCCTGTCTAACTGCCCATTGAGTCCAACAAGACAAACTGCTCCAAATATTCTGCCTGAAGACCATGCCACTGAGGAGGATGGTCACAATTCCTTATTCTCACCCAGCTATAGAAAATGAAAAAGGCATTAAGACCTGGTGGGTGGCCAATTTCACACCAGAGAGACAAGAAGAAGAGAGGTTAAAAAGGGAGGAGGGGCTGGACATGCTATTGAAACAGGCAGTGGATGGAATCATTTATTCTCTCTCTCTCTCTCTCTCTCTCTCTCTCTCTCTCTCTCACTCTCTTTCCATCATAAATGTAGCAACAGTGAAGTGGCAGTTGGGGAAGACTTCATTACCTCATAGTCGTGTTTAGAATTAAAAACAGAAAATAAATCTGTCAGGTAAAGAAGTGGCACTCGGAATAAACTTTTCACATATCCTGACTATCTGTACTGATATGATATTTGTAATGTAGATATACAGGTCAGATATTTGTGTCACTGTATTTTTTAAAAGTGTTATACAAATAAAATTAAACCGAATTTGTCAGTACATACAACGAGGGCTGGGCAATATAACGAAACAATAGCAATATCATCATAAATTATATTACAATATGCTTTTCTGACATAGTGTGGGCATCATGACATCTCTTTATATTATTCTTATTTTTTCAATAACAGTTACAAACTCTGATTGGAAAAAGCTGATAAAGTTTTGTGCCATCTTAAACTGCTAAATATTTTTTAAAAACATTATTATTATTATTATTATTATTATTATTACATTTTGTTAATGTATTTTTAATGCAACATTGCTGTTTTGTTTGCAAATATAAAAAAACTAAAACAAACAAACATTAATTGTTGTGAAGTTGTGGGAAAAAACCCTTCCAATTCAAACAGAAATAAACAGACAAATCTCATACTGGAACTATTAATTCATTCATTCATTCATTCATCTTCAGTAACTGGTTTTGTCATATATCAAGGAGGTAACTCTGGACTTCATTTCCCAGCAGCCACTGCATCATACTACATCATTGTCACATGACCACCTGCACCTGTATCACGTTTCTGTTTAACAAGCACTCCTATATATAGCCACTGTTTGTACTGCTTCCTTGTCTTACGTATTGTCTGTCTTGACCTTTTGTCCCTGTACCATGTTTTTTCATAGTTTGTTTAGCCTAAGCCACAGTATTTTGCCTAGTTGTCTTAGTGTCTTTGTTTTGTTTGTTTATTAAACTGTCTGAAGATCTGTGCTTGCTTCCGTATCTACCTTTGAACCGTGACAGGTTTATTCCAGTCAGGGAGATGGTGGATAAACTACTCCACCAATTTTCTTATTATATTGGCAGATAATTTTGCTTCATTCTATAAATAACTGCTTAAAATTAATAAAATTATTAGCCAATAGGACAAGACTATTTATTTCAAGCTCCAAATTTGTAATAAATGTTTATAAATAGATTTAAAAAATAATAATAATATTGTAATCTTATAATTGGAAACACTAGATCAATTTTACTGTATTTTCATGTGTTAAGATATCATTGTTCTGCAGTGAGCTGGCTAGTGGGTGAGAAGATAGGAACTGGTAATAACCAAATGTGGTAAAAGATGGGTAAAAAAAAAAATCCCTAAAATATACCTCGAAGAGGATTTTTAGAGTGATGTGACAGAATAATCTTTCTCTCTCTTTTCCCCCATTACAAATGGCTTATTGATGGAAGGTCAGTGATGGAAGAAAAACAAATCCCATCATAAATGCTAACGTGGAAGGATCTTGGTGATGGAAAGGTGTGTATTATTCTGGCAATAACATAACGTGGTCTTCTTTAGCGAACTTAAAATGGTTCTACTTAGATTAATGGTTCTAAGTATCCTTTTCTGACACCTTAATTAAGTGTGCAAATAGCTCCTTGTCTATATGCAGTATGAATGCAATTATGGTATCAATTAAAAGATGGGAATCTGCACAAAGCTTTTCCTTGTGTTCCTACGAGCTATGGGGGGGGGATGATGAACAATAAAGCACAATATGGACCGTAACTGCAACTTTAAAGCCTCAAACATGTTTCCATAATAAGAAAACATTCATCTGAATCCAATCAATGCCATTTAGTTTGTAATAATTAATTGAGAAGTGAGTGCATGCTTACTTATACCACTATATATTACAGGTTTGCTTAACAGGACATTAGGGAGGTATCTTGATCTAGAATAAGTGTGCATGACACCAGGCATTTCTTATACTTAGTCATTCAACCCTGCTGGCATTATGTTTGGGTGAAACAGCTCATTTTACCCACATTCACCCACCCAGACATCATAAGTTCATTGTTATCCCTGCCAACAGATTCGTTCTTCATAAATTCTACCTTGTAATTTTCTTTTAGCTGCTATACATGAAGGAAAAGAAGACACAACCGGAAAGACAATCTGCCCGAGCAGACTGTTTGTAAATTCAGTCAACAAATTAGCTGCTAGAATGATAAGGCAAGCCAATGAAAACATTGAACAGCAGAAATCCAGGCACTGCATTTTCTTGGCTTGGCTTTCTTGCAATCAAATATAATAACCTTTTAATACTAAACTGCACAGCTTCCTTTCATTGCATTTTCTTGTGTCACTGATCAACGGTATTTGAAACCGCTTTATTTTTATATCCATCGTCAGACTGGTGCCGGTTCATAACCATCATTTGTGTAACTTCATATGTTCTCATAATCCACTTCAAGGAAATAAAAATGTGAATACGACCATTTGTACACATTTTATCATTATTTAGGGGTGTCAATAAATTTGAAACAAGTTTGAAATAACATACTATTTTATAATAGTTTAAGATGTTGTTATTAATGTATATTGTGAGAGAAAAGGTAAAACCCTTCCCTGGATGTTTGGGTCAAAAATATGCATCAGGGTGTGTAATGTTTATTGCTTCTAATTGTGAATGAGTGAATGTGTGTGTGTGTGTGTGTGTGTGTGTGTGTGTGTGTGTATTTGTGCCCCTTGATAGACTGCCGTCACATCTAGATTGTATTCCCGCCTTGTGCCCACCGGGATCCACCATCCCCCTGAGTAGAATAAAAGTATTATACAGTAACAGTGGTTTTCACTAGAAGCAGTAATCTCCATCGAGAGCCTAAACTGAACAAGTCGCTTGTGTTGATTGTCAAGTTTGTTTTAAGTGGGCGTGTAGCGAGCGCTACTGTTGTCTCATGTGGGCGTGGCCTGTCCTGCATTTTATTTATTTTTTTAAAGTTCTGAGCGGTAGCCCAAAATCTATAGCCATCATCACAATAAATGTATTTAAGTTTGATTGACATGTTATGTGCTAGGCTTTATGCTAGCTTTGTTAGCCAAGCAAGCTAACTGTACTAGCTACGTACACGTACCAGAGGCAGCAACGATCTCGGCTATTACCTTACAGGCTTTATTTTTCTTTTATGTCTCTATGCACAGCTAAAATTTGTGAGCAGGGAAACAAAGAAAAGTCAGACGTCGGGTTAGTCCGAGAAATCATCCGAACGAATTGTTTGGCTTTATTACGTCGTACCTAGTTCTCGTTGGACTGAAACGGCGTTGAAATTGCACACATACATCGGGAACGAATGCTCGCTTGTCGCTTTGTCACTTGCTAGTGTGAAGGTAGGGTTAGAGTGTTACTGTAATTGTATTAAATGTTGCTGACAGCGATGAGACTGAAGAACATTCCAGAGTCTGTCTTTCCTCTGACTGATTCAGCGTACACCAGCTTAGTCGTTCGCTAAACAGAGAAGACGAGCTCATACTGTATTTAGCACCTGATTAGCTCTGCAGAAGTCAGAGAAAAAAAGTCCACCATCTGTTTCACATGGGCTTCTCTTCTTCTTGCCAAGTGCAGAGGTTTAGTGCTCTAGCTGCCGCTTTCCTCAGTGGGCACAGGTCCTAATCTCACACCCAACCACTGGCAGTGTAGACACACACACACACACACACACACACACACACACATGCACACACACAAAAGCAATCCAACACACCAGCTCATGATTAAATTAGTGTAATGAGCTCAGCTTTTGTGCTCGTCTGTATTGAGTGTCATGGTGGAGAGATTCAGCAGGCCTGAGGCTAAGAGTTTGGAGTGGGTAGGAGGAACCGTTTCAATAAGGCAGTCAGAGCAGCACGTTCTTCACAGTGCTTCAGCAAATCAAGAGGTTCTCTGTGGCAAATCTCAGCTCGCGGCGGACAAAAATTGCATAACACAATCAAATGCATAAAGGGTTGTATTCGTTCAACAAGTTCTTTTAAGGACGATATGTAGGCTGTGAGTCTGGATTCCCCTCCTGCTTCATTCCTCTTTATATGAAGGTGAAGACAATGAGACGTTTTTAACAAATCCAGCAACTTCCTGTCCATAGACAAGACTATAATACTATAAAAAAAATATATTTTCAATATTTATAAAACAGCACTCTTGAATTCTTGAATGTGGTCGGATGATTTTCTTTCATTTTCTATAACAGCAGCTCTGACAATAGTTTCGGCTCTTAATCAAATCACAGGGTTGTGTTAATGCTCTCGAATGTTCGAAAACATTACTGTTTCCGTGGTAACAATAAAAAAAAAAAAAAAAAACAGGTTTAAAAACATGTCTAATTGTTGATATGGTTCTCTGTATTGCGATGTTTATTTCACATTTATGGGAGGAGTCTCCAGTCTCAGTCTCAGACTCAGAGGAGTTACGCTTTGACAAGATTTGTTTTTTTTGGTCTTATTCACTTAAAAAGACATAAAAAAGAGTCTGGTGAGGGAAGGACTGTGTAAAGCTGCTCTAACGCTAACATAAGTGAGAACAGGAACTAACTTGTTTCATGGACATCTTACAACATTAAACATAACTATAAATGCATGAGAAGTATTAAGTGTCATCCTTTAAATAATAATAAAAAATGTTAATTGGTGACAATAAGGTGAGGTATAAGGATAATAAAACATTTCAGGATGTGTTCTTATAGGAAAATAACATCAGGCTGGCAGCAGTAAAGGGGCGGTCACACTTCACTTTTCATTCCATTGACCTCCATTCATACGCATGCGAATACTGGAGACCGGAAACGCAAGCTCATTCGAAGAATTTTCGCATTTTCACTGCGTTTCAAAGTTTGGTGAACTCTAGCCTGTGAATACGTATCAAGTGAAGACGTGACACTTGACGCGACACGTGACGTCTTCAGAAAATCCAGGAAGCACTGATTATAGCGGTGTCGCAACATCTCTTCTTATACAATGCAGCTTTAAAATAATATAAAATCAACGTCAAACGAGATAGGATGAACCCTTTTTCTTTTCTTTTTTTTTAAACGCAAAGGATTGGTTGCAGGCCATATATTCGCAGGCCAGGAATCTCTGAAGAAATTTCTCATTCTGAAAGTCTAGTGTGACCACCCCTTAACTCCTTGTGATTTTCCTATAACAGCACTTCCCCAAGTGTTTTATTCCATATATAGCGCAGTATATATATATATATATACAGTATCTCACAAAAGTGAGTACACCCCTCACATTTTTGTAAATATTTGATTATATCT
>JANDJT010000001.1:32177721-32194747 GCA_024331685.1 Stegophilus panzeri | reverse complement strand
ATATATTTGTAAATGTAATATCAGTGGCAGCACAATGGTGGAATCCCCGTTACATAATATGACTAATTAGTCCAACCATAGTTAAAGAAAAGCAAATATTTATTTGCATGAATGGTAAACATCTGGCATACATTCCTATTCTGCCTGTCTGTCTCTCATCCTCCATCTCTCCTTCTCTTCCTCCCTCCCTCCCTCTTTCTTTCCATCTGGGTAGAATGGAAAACAAGCCTGCGGAAACACATCACCTGTTCGTTTATTTGGAGACAGAGGATGCACAAGTGGATGTAACAGCTGGGCTTTCCAACAAATCAGTGATCAAATTCAAGTAAACAAAGAATTAAAATCAAGAAAAAAACAAAAAACAAAAAAACATGAACTGAAAGGAACTTTGCAAAGACCTCTGTTGATATTGTTGAACAAATTTATTGAAATATGCAAACAGAATGTATCCTAATTAGGGATGCCTCAATCCCAATTTTTCCTTTTTTGTTGCTCAGAGTGTCTGCTGTTTTAATAACTAACCCACTTTCTGTAAGCTTTGGTATTCGGAGTTATGCAAAACATCAAGACCGTTTGTGTCCTGTGCTCATCAAGGATGTGCATTTTGATCATCTCAAGTGCTCAGCAGAGGATGGGAAAACATGTCAAGTCTGATTTGATCTGATGAGGCATTTTAGGTCAATACTAATATTAATATTGAGTCAGGACTCAAACTACCAAAACTGGTATGAGTCAAATAGAACAGACGTTATCGTGTTCCTCAAACCGTTCCTGAACAGTTTTTGCAGTGTGGCAGGGAGCATTATCCTGCTGAAAAGTGGCCACGGTCATTAGAGAATACAGTTGTCATGAAGGCGTGTACTTGGTCTGTAAAAATGTTTAGATAGGTGGTACGTGTCAAAATAACTTCCAGATGTATGCCAGGACCCAAGGTTTCCCAGCAGAACATTGTCCAGAGCATCACACTGCCTCCATCGGCTTGCCTTCTTCCCATAGTGCATCCCGGAGCAGTCTCTTCCCCAGGTAAGGAATGCACACGCACCCGGCCGTCCACATGATGTAAAAGAAAACGAGATACATCAGACCAGGCCACCTTCTTCCATTGCTCCATGGTCCGGTTCTGATGCTCACGTGACCATTGTAGGAGCTTTCGGCAGTGGACAGGGGTCAGCAGGGGCACTCTGACCGGTCTGCAGTTACGCAGCCCCGTACACAGCAAACTGTGATGCACTGTCTGTCCCGACATCTTTCTATCAGAGCCAGCATTAACGTCTTAAGCAATTTGTGCTTCAGAAGCTCTTCTGTGGGATCGGACCAGACGGGCTAACCTTGGATCCCCACATGCATCAATGAGCCTCAGGCACCCATGGTTTTAATGTTATGGCTGATTGATGTATAAAAATACTAGGAGGTTGAAGAAGTTTTTGAGTACGAGTGTTTGCTCATTTACTCCGACTCGACTCCTACACCAACATCTCATACCATGTTATAGTGTGTGACGTAATCCTAGCATACATTGCTGTGCTAATGAAGAGACAACACAAAATGGCGGCAATGACTGTGAAATGACTATGCTTTGCAAAATGCGAAATGGTTGTGCTTTCAGAAAATGTCAAGAGGAGAAACTTCATAAAATACAAGTAACCTAATGAAGCATCTTTTACTTAAAACTTAGCATGAGATGTTCATCGATAGCAGCAAATGCTGGCTAGGAACAAAAAAATAATAATAATAACAATAAGGGAGCTCAAAGCTCTTACCCAGGGACGCCGATGCAATGAAGACAACAAAACATACTTTATTTACAGCTGTATTGTTTTTACAATGTGATACAAAATATGTTCTTCTCTATTATGAGCTAATGTTATAAAGAATGAGGCTAATAGCCTAAGTGCATGAACTTGCGCATGAACGTGCTTTCATGGTCACTATTTAAGCCAGGGAAACATTAACAGAGCTAAATAAAATCCCCTACCGTCCCTGATTGCTTAATACCAAGTAGGATACTCAGTATCAGTGACAGTTTCAGTACCAAAAGACATGTACTCGTAATCTGCATCACTACATACATCTTAATAGTTGTAAAAGCAAAAGAAAAAGACATTAAGTGCAAACATAACGCTAACAGTCCACTAATGAGGAACAAAAGAACAGGCCCGAGTTAACAGATTGAAGTACAAAGACAAGCACCTTAATCCTTTCCAGCATCGGCTGCTTCTCTTTTTAACAGCCACTAGAACTGCTTTAGAAATGAGGCACTTGTTTACATAATTGATATATATGCAGTGATGGAGACTGGGACAGTAGAACAAAGCCATGAACAGGCTGGGTGTTCAGAATTTCCCAGTCCTCTTGTTATGAGCATAAATGATTCTGAATGTTCATTCAACCATCAAATGTTCATCTGAACACCTTTATTACAATCCAATTATCAGGTTTCATTTAACAGCATGCGTTTTCATTTAAAACAATTGTTTTGGTATAACAGGAGGTTGGAGCATTGTCTCAGCTATTCATGCTGAATATGAGGCAAAATGTTCACTGGTTAGTCATGTAGACTGACCCATAGACACCTCCAGTGCAGGGTGTATAAACTTCTTCAACCTGAGCGCACACAAAATGTTGGTGTTATTTACTGGAATTGCATAAAAATGAGACAGGACGCAAAGTGAACTATATGTCCCTAAATGTTGATAAATTATGGACATACCTCAGATGTATTGATCAGACATGTCATGATTGGTGTTCAAAGTTTGCGTCTTTAGTTTTGCACCAAAGTGACGAAGCTAATGTAGCTAACAAGAAATGTATATCAACCTCCTCCAAAATCTTTTCTGTAGATCTCTACCTCAAACCTCAGCATTTCTTTTAGCGGTCATGCAAACTTTCTGATGCAGTTTAGGGCACAAGTTGACTTGCTGTTATCTAAAAAACATGAACAAAACCTCACAATTTAACTGCACACACAGGCAGCCATTTTGGAAAACCGGAGTCACTTATGTCTTTAGTGCAGTTTGGTATCACTACGCCGTCTAGGCCATGCCACTCCAAGCTGGAGGTTATGTGGATGATAATATAGTTCCTATTTAAGCCTTTTCCCCCCAACATGAACTCTGATTTATATGTATTATTTAAAACTCAGAAGCTTTTATTTTCAGTAAACACGCAATATTTTACAATGAACATCAGCGGTTGATGACGATAATATCGGTATATAAAGTTGATGGCATGTATTTATGAGAAAGATTTTTGTGTGAGACAGACTTCCAGTGCTTGGTAAGAACCTTAAGCTTCTACTTGTCTTGGCAAGTGTAAAATTGTACAATTAAGGCTCTGGGTTACTGATCAGAAGGTTGGGAGTTCAAGCTCCAGCACTGCTAAGCTGACACTATTGGGACCTTGACCAAGGCCCCTAACACTATCTGCTCCAGGGATGCTGTATCATGACTGACCCTATGCTCTAACCCCAACTTCCTAACAAGCCGGGATAGGTGGAAAAAAGAATTTAACTGTGCTGTAATGTACATGTGACAAATAAATGTTTCTTCTTCATTTATCCCCAGCAAGTGCTGGTGGATCTGGAGCCTATCCTAGGAACACTGTTTATGAGGTGGGAATACACCATGGATGGGACACCAGTCGATTGCAGGGCATCATGTATACACTCATTCACACCTAGGGGAAATTTAGCATTACAATCCACCTACTGGCATGTTTTTGGGAGGTGGAAAAAAACAGGGAACCTGGAGTAAACTGAGCTCAGGATCGAACCCAGTACCCTGGGAGTGTTGTGAATGTTCAAACCCAGTACCCTGGGTGTATTGTGAATATTCGGTCAACTACATGACTTTATTCTATCCATGTGTACATATTTGAATTCTGAAATGTATAATTGCAAAAATTTGACCTTTGAACTCCTTGGTAGTGACATAAAAGCAGGCCAGAAAGCTTTTGGAAGCTTTAAGCCGCAATGCTACACACACCAGCTTGAGTGCTCAGCTGGAAAATATCCCTCGCTTGGCAGCGGGTGGAAAGTTAGCAAGGCCCAGACATTAAGCTCTGGTAAATACTCATGTGAGCTTTGGAGCCTGAACGCAGAGCCTGGTGTGGAGCTCGCACTGCTGCCTGGCCCCATTTTGGAGCACACTGTGTTTGTGTTGAGATAGCAATGGAAGGCAGGCCGATTTTTCCCTGTCCTCGTGCCACGGATTTGAACATATGGGTAAAGCTTTGTAGATAAGACTGGCATTTACCTCTCTGCTTGGGACAGATAACATCCTGTTCATTACTCCAGCTGGGCTGGCTTCAATGCTTTCAGACAAACCTTTGCACCGAGACTGTGGCAGAACCCGTGTTCGGCTTGTTGGAAAAGCAGGATAAGACTAATTCTCTGTTCTTCAAGTGGTGTTATTTATAGAAACCATTACCTTGGAAGCTCTTTAAGTGCAGCGTGTGTGCTTTGGGCCTAAAGTCCAATTTACTTTTCTACTTAATAGGTAAAACATGACATCGCTGTAAACGTTAGTGAGGATATGTTTGTAGTAAATACCTTGTTAAGCCAAGTAATTATCCAATTATGAGGTACTTCAGCAGGTCCCGTTTTTAAACTAGTCAGTAACACTAGTGTAATTAGTTCACACATGCATGAAGTTAACATAAAATAACCAGGTAAAGTGTGAGAGCAAGCCAGAGTCGAAATCTGGGGAAGACTATTCCCTGGAAATTCCCTGGAAAATACTGGGTTCATGAGTTAACAGTATATCATGATACGTCAACCACATTTGAAGCAAGTGATTTAAAACTTCAGAGTGAAGCAACAACAGAAGAAAGAGCCTAAAGTAAGTTTCTGTAAAGCTGATTTCCTTCATACTCATGTGAGTATGTTGATGAATGCCAATCAGCTATAAATTACCAAGCATGTTCACACAGACACAGCTGATTTACATTTTATGAAGACCACAAAATGCCATAAAAGGCAAAGCTTAAAGAGCTGAAAATGACAAAATGACAACTAAACGGTGAAAGAGTATCTCCTAAGTGTGATGGCATGGTAATGTTCATGTTAATGAGTCTCCTTATATGTAAATTTACACCAACATGTTGGATTCAAAAGTCTTTCCAAACTACCTGGTTTTTCTTGAATACCATATTTCTTCTGGAAATGCTCCTGAGACTAATATGCAAATAAATTCATTCATGTCCAGTTTGATAAATGAGGCTCATTACCAGTAAAGTTGCCCAGTTTTGGAGTGCAGAAACATTACATGCAAAAAAAAAAAAAAAAAAAAAAAAAAAAACCCAAAAAAACCCTTTATCCCAAATCTTTACCTAACTTAATACTTAAACCTTACCAAAAGTTCAAATGCCTTGGTACATAACCACCGAAAACAACAGAGACTAAAAGATTTAAATGTAGAGCATTTTTAAATAAAAGCATTGGCAATAACACAGCCATATCTGAACAGCATCTATCAGTACTGTGCATTGTATGTAATATGGACTGAAATGGGATTGTGTGAAAGAGTGCAATAAAAGTTCAACAAATGTTCACAGCCCCCGAATGGTAAAGCTACACTCAGAGGTTTGGACTGAATCTCAGCATCAGTGATTGGTGCTGAAACTCCCATTGCTGGAGCTTTAAAGTGTTCAGACTATCAGCAATGTTGCAATATTGTTTGCTGAAAAACATGTCAGATAGAAGTGTACGCAGCCTTCAGCATCACACATGGGTGATATGTGGGTAGATAAAGTTGTAGGGATTTGAGAGGAGTTTTCTCAAGTCTGGAATATTTCACACATCTATCTATCTATCATCTTTTCACATCTCGTCAAAACACAAGAGGAATTTACAGAATGGTAGACATAGAGAAAAGTCTATAATTCTCAGCACAAATGTAATGTTTGCACTAGACAATGGACCTGCAGTGTAAAAGCAAACAGGGGTGTCTTAATTGGGCCTTTAACAGGAAGATAAATGACTAGTGTGTGCCTCAGGGAGTAAACTTGTTAAGGAATTAAAAAGACAAATGAGGAAATATGAGAGCAGAGTCATTATGTCTGTTCATCTGAGTCTATCAAATAAAGTAAACCCAGATTCTGCCTCTTACTAACAATGAAGAGATATTTCATTTTATACCACAGAGCTGTTGGATTCTCGAATCCGGTGGCCACCCTTCACAGAGCAAGGTTTTCATGGTTGTATTTTCACTTCCGTGTGCTCTTGGCTTACATTTTCATGTGTCTTTCCCTGCATCTCAATTCACCTACTTATACTACTTTCTTCATTCATTCTTCCTTAAATAATTGATACTATGTCATTTAATTAATCATTCCCTTTATTTATTTTTCCACATTTCATTTGCACCTCTTTAAAACGCGTACTTGAATTCGCCGAAGCAAACCGTCACAAAGCTCCTCCTACCTCGCGCAAGGAGTTGTAGGCAGTATTCGCTGAAAAAGTGTCCACGGATCCACACTTCGAAAATCTACCGGAAATAATAGACCATCCGGGTGCCTTTGGGATACTCGTTTCAACATACTACGATTTGGGACGCACTAATTCTAATCTCGGATACAGTTTAGTACTGATAGTATGCGAATTGGGATGCAGGGTTTGCTTTGGTCCTGTCTCCACCCCTATCCCATCATTGGTCTGTTACGTAATGTCTCTGTCGAGCCACACACGATTTTATAGAGATACTAGAGATCCTGATCCTTTCTGCTCTCCGGATCTGCCTGATCCGTTCGGATGCCCTACTTCTGGATAGAGCTCTCATCTACTCCAATTCCAGATCGCTGGGACTATGGCTGCTTCTAAGGCCAAACATACTTCATTTCACGTTTTTTGCCTCGTTCATTTTCAAAAAGAGGAAAGGCTGGTGACTGTTTATAGCTGCTATAACATAAGTGACAGCAGAAAATACTTTGTCTCGTGAATGTTCAACATTCACATTAAGTGTAACTAGAGATACTTTCTTTAAAAAGCACTTTCTTTAATTAATAAAAATTGCTGGCAAATTGCTGTAACTCTGCAAACTCTGTAGCTTTGATTATTTTCCTTTAACAGCACACCTTGTTGTGTATAATTCCTGACATGTTCAGTTGTCTTTCACAAAATTGAGTCATATTAAAAAGACAATGCAGCACCAGGACATCACAACAGGTAAAACGAGCGCTAATGTTTAATGCTGTTTAATGCAATTGATCCGGTGTGGGCTTTATTGTGAGAAGAGCTCTCACGAACACCTTGAAACTGTCACCTCTCCCTGTCTCAAAAGCATACCGCTGAAACTGACTGGGTGTCTCCCTTGACAATATTATCTCTCAAGCACAGACAAATTGCCTCTTTGTTTGAAGACATGAATACCACCTTTAAAAAAAAAATTGAAAAAAATAAAGAAAATCCCATCAACAAAAAGAGCTATGAGTTGCTCTCGCAGAGTTAAGGGGCTGTTGCACAGACGATTCCCTTCCCCTTCCTTCCCACCACCTTCCCTCCAATTTCTCAGTTTGGGATGAGATCAAGTGAAGGTTGAGTTAACCTCGTGCATGGCCTACATCCTGATGGGCAAACTAACTGTGTAATTTGTTTTAGAATTAAAGCTTAATAGCGGCTGCTCATCCGTCTGCAGCCAAGCTCTCGCTGCCTCCTCTCCTTTTTTTCCTGGCGCTCGTCGAGGCATTGGAAAAATGACTCATCATTATTGAGGGACGAGAAAATCCCACACCATTGAAGCTAACTGTAACCCATTATGATTCAGCGTATGAGCTGAAAAAGAGTCTTTTTTTTTTTTTTTTTGGAGGGGCGGGTGTTACCATTGATGCCAATATTAACAAGGTTAATAACCTCTCATTAATATGACTGGAAGCTCCTCAAAGCACTTAAACTCAAATATATCACATTATCGATGATGGACGTAGAATTGCTATTCAACAAGAGCCGATAAAGCATTTAACTACAAATTAATATCACTTAAAAATTGTGTTTGTGGTACGGAGCACACTGTCGGGTTCCGCATGTCTCTCACATCTCTCACGCCAGGCAATAACACCGGCTCCTCACAATCTAATAAACAAACGGAGTCTCAACATAAAAGCAAACAAACAGAGGCTAAATAATGTCTGAAAGAGAGGCTTGGAATACAAAGCGAGCCAGGATTCAGTCTATAGTGTGAGCCAGCTGTCAATCAAACACAATCTGCAGGGTTTTTTTTTTTCTGTCTGACATACAGACTAACACAATACACATCACCCATCATCACCCAGCTCCATCCATCATTATGGTTATGTTAATTATAGTAGTTTATTATGCAATATTCATATTTTTATTTCATTTACGCATATACACCGAGTTGCCAGTTTATTACTGACAGCATTTTTATCCCTAATAAATCGTCAAGTAATAAACCGGCGACTCTGACTTCTTGCCAAATAAATAATATAACACTTGTACAAATCCAAAATGAGCAAGTAACCGTTGCTACATTTATGTAACGTACACTCACATGCAAAAGTTTTCATACCCTTAACAATGTCATTTATAGCACCAAGACCTTTACTGTGTTCGGCTTCACAGACGTTTCTTCATTATCATAAGGCCAAATATGTAAGATGTAAGTAATAACACATGACAGACTGTGTGCTTATACAAAAATAATCTATGCTGGGGTGGTGTGATATGCCAAGGATTACAATGTTTAATTCAGGAGACGTCGGTTTAAAGTCAGATTTAAGGATATGGAACGTCTATGAGACAAGTTAGTTCCAGTTACGCTTTAGCTGCTATAACGTAAGTGACGCTTTAGATGCTATAAACTATAAAGTCGTTCCTTTAACAGCATCTCTCTCTATATATCTCTCAAATAACAAAATAAAAAATAAAAAAACACATATCTTGAAAAGTATGAACTCCTCTGTCCTGAATACTTTCCTGTACTGGGAAATTTACACGGTGCACGGTGGCTTAGTGGTTAGCACATTTGCCTCACACCTCCAGGGTCGGGGTGTCTCTTTATACTGTAGTTGTCAGTGCTGTGAATTTGATGCAGGTGTGTGTGATTAGAATGAATGTGAGTGTTCTGGGAATTGCAGTCCATGGCGGCCATGTTTGTAGGCCGGATGGGAAATGTACTCACTGGTTTGCTGTAATATGACACCGTTCATGTATCAGAATGAGCACATTAATAGAACCCTATCGTTCATGTTACAGCTTGAACTACTGTCTGAGCAGGTTTTGCATCCTCTCATCTGTAGTTTTCGATGCTCTGAAGTCTGCAGACTGAGAGACGACTCATTTTTCTGTTGGTGTTTAAAGCCCTATTTGGACTGGATTCATTTTACATGGGACCAGGAGTAATTCCGTCATTTGGAGGTTCTTCTCTGTAATTTTATTTCCAAGCAGTTCAGTCATTATATGTCTCCAAATCACAACATTATCTACTGTTTTTGGACCACTATGCGGTCATCTGGAAATTTTAGTATCTACACACACACACACACACACACACATTCAGAAACAGAGTGAACTCAACCGCTCGACTGAGGAATGATTTTGTCCTAAAACATAGCACAATTTCATTAATACATGTCAATCAAACTCTTCATTAAAAGCAGTCTAAGGATTTTGATAACTTTGAGCTGTATGTATTTTAATCATAGTAACACTTTTATCATTTTTAGCACTAATTCAGCTTTATGATTATGGGATCAGCAGTGAATGAAGAAGAAAAGAAAAAAAAAACTATATGGATGGCAATGCCTCCATGAAAAAAATGTCCTCCTCCTCTTCTCTAATTATAACCACACCAGGTACGACTTGGGGCTATATGGACTGTAGTTGCATTACAGTGTGGTACAATTGCAACACACTGATGAAAATGAAAGGCAGTGCAACAGGTAATTACGTTCACTTTTGTTGTGAGATCAGCGTTTAATTCTTAAAACAATCAGGCTGCTGATTTTCACTGAAGAAATAAAATGACATAAGAACTCAGTGGAGGTTTTGCTTTTCAGTGTAATATGTTTTCCTCAGGTCACAAATGAAATGCAATGCCATCTGTGTGTTGCATTGCACAATTGTTCCCCCTGGCACAAATCTTCTCTATAAGATGCTGCCTCTTGTATTGGGAAAAAAATTGTTTTGACCACTGCTACTCGCCATAATGTATTTACTCACCTAGCATGCGTATTCACTTCCTGAATCGCAAAAAAAATAAAATAAAATGTCACTCAACAACTTACATAGTATGGTTTGTATAATTTCAGACTTACTACACATATTGGGAGTCCATGAGCAGAAAAAGAAAATAAAATGTGATCTCTCAAACTTATAATGACAGCTACAGGGACATATAAACCCACTTTATATTCATATATTCCACAATAAAAAAAAAAAAAAAAAAAAACATTAAATGGTGCCATTAGATGTTCACACACCAAGTTTGAGACTTAAATTAATTTAATAGGCGGTTCATTTAAATAAAATTAAATAAATAAATGTCATCCAATAAAACTAGTCCCATCTGAATAGGGCTTAAGATTGTTGGGATACAGCCACATTTCATATTTAACATTTAACATGTAACTATTTCTAGATGTTGAATTGGAGGTACATTTTCCTTACATTTCATTTAAAAACAAACAACGAGGGGATGAAAACTTTTGCCCTCAAGTCCATATACAGTGTGGGAGTTTATTCGATTATGTTCATTTTTGTTTTACCCAAATCAATATGATCACGATGACTTGCATAGTGTAACTCTGTAACACGTAAACATGTTATTCTGAGAATATGATTATGACGTTATTGTGCGAAGAAGGCGCTAAGAAGAATCTCATTGTGGACTTGACCCCGAAGATGTTTGTATTTAATCTGTGTGTTTTTATTGACATGTCAGACAAGACCCAAACCAGTCCTGACCAAATCAGACCAGATACCAGCCATATTCCGGAGACATAGAAACCATAGGTCAGTGGTCACCAATCCTATTCCTGGAGATCTACCTTCCTGAAGACTTTAGCTCCAACCATAATGGTGCCTACATGACCATCTAATCACTGCTTTAAGAAGTTCTTGATCAACTAAATCAGGTGTGTTAGATTTTGGTTGGAGATGAAACCTGCAGGACGGCACTGTAGATCTCAAGGAAGAGGGTTGGTGACCACTACCATATATCACTTCCTTTTGTTTATTAATAAATTCTCTACACTTAATAAATTCCCTATACTCCTACAACTTGATTCTTCCTGGTTCCTCACAGCAAAAATCCCCAGTGTTGATTTAACACCCAGAGTGTTAAATGTACACCCTACAGTGTTCATATAAGTCCATTGGACACAAATGAACACTCTGGGTGTTAATTCAACTCTAGGGATTTTACTGTGCTGATTCTGTCTTCTGAAAGATTTCCAACAATAGTCACAGGTTTACTCAGATTTGTACATTTCTAGACTTGCACAGTTATGATTGTTACCATCCAGAAATGTTAATATTCTCTCAAATCACATGACTTGACCTCAGTTGCCAATGATCTGTATCCTTGCATTTCTGATGCCATGAGTGTGATGTATTGTCGCTCGCAAGGCGCCCGAGGCCACGGCTTTAATTAAAGTCCTCCACAACCGCATGAGCACAATTTCACAAACGCAATAGGCAAACAGCTCATAATGGCCCATGTCTTTTCTATTATTTGGTAAATAATGGCTGCATGTACAAGCTTTCAGCTGTCAGCGTTCGAATGTAACCCGGGGTTCTCTTTTCTATTACGCGCCATTGAGACATTTCGCGTCCTAACACAATTTTCCCAACTTGAAACGTTGTTTTTTTTTTTTTTTCCCCAAGCAGACATTTTTATTAACTTCCATAACACTTTGCTTTCTCATTTTTCATTGACACCCGCCACATGCTATTCAAATGCCAGCAAAGAGCTACTAAGTCAAGGATGGGGGAAAAAAAAAAAAGTCAGTGTGTGTGATTCTGTTCATTAATTATAAATTCCATGGTTGCATCTGCTTTATAACCCTATCACAGATACCATCTCGATTGCTAATTAAAACCGATCTGTGTAATCACGGACCAAATCGCTGCAACAAGCTGTTAAATATGGTGAGAATATGAAGTGTAGGAAGGAGCAGACAGAGAGACTGGATCAGAGACATGGATTCAAGACGATCAGAAGCTTGATTTGTAATAAAATACAGATTTTGAGTATGTGCATCCTGCTGTGCTCGGGGAAATCAAGATCTGTGTGAAAGCTGCCTATGATCGAGTTCTTATGCGTATCTGCTGCACTTGAACATGGTACAACAGACCACGAAGTACAAGAACACATTAAAAGGTGATGCTTTTCTATATAGCATAAACCATTTCAATGACTTAAATTTATGCCAGCACTGTTGAATACTTGAGTCTGATTGGTCAGAAGGTGTCAGTTCATTTTCTATAACAGCAGCTGTCAATCAAATAACAGGTTTAACGGCCTTGCTCCAATATATTATCGTTTCTATAGTCACAACTCATTCACTGGGACTTAATCTAAGCCTTGACATAATCGAAGCCTAATAACAAATGAATTAAGGTTGGGCGATATGATCATATCACTCATGACATATGACTATTTCTATGATACATGATATGTATCACAGTATATACTGTAGGTTTGCTAACAAACTGCCTGAAAAAAATCGTGATACTTATTTAAAAATAACTGTATTTTTTTTTTTAAAATTTACAAATAAATAAATAGGTAATACAATAAATGATTAATATGACTAATAAATAAATAATATTTGTATTTGTATATTTATATACTGAAAAGCAGAAAAAATACTAATCTGTCATTTTATTTGAACATTTTATATTTTTAAAGATATATATATATATTTTTTTTTTACATCAAACCTGCTTCTTCCAGGTTTTTCAGTTTGTAATTATAAAAAAATAATAAATGTAAAGAAAAGATTATTAATCAGGATACTGGTTTAACATTGTCGTATCTCCCAGCCCTAAAATGAATTAAAACATTTACACCACTGATATGAATTAGTTTTCTGTAAGGAAATGTTTATTTAATGTTTATTTATGGAAGGAGTCTCCAGTGTCAATGTAAAAGTGAAATTCTTCAGGCTTTGTGTTTCCTGGGAACGTGACAAGGTGCATTTTTTGTCTTATTAACGTATTAACTATTAAAAAGATAAGGCTGATAAGGGAACGACTGTTTATAGCTGCAATAACGTAAGTGAGAACAACGAGCTAACTTGTTTCACGGACGTTCCACAACATTAAATGCAACTATGGGATAAAAACTTTGTATTTTATTAGATAAAAGGCTGAAAATGATGTCAATTATATGGAGCGACGGGTTATACAGTGCTTTCCACCCCCAGCATCACACCAACTGAGGGAAGATCTTTTGAAAGAACGCTCCAGTACAGTTCCACAGACATGTAGAATCAATGTTAAGGTGCAGTGAAGCTCTTCTTGTGGCCCAACACCTTACTAACACAATATCGGTTGGATTTTCATTTAATTTATCACCTAAACCAGCTGACCACAGCAGTGCTGATGGGTTTCCTAAAATACAGTATGTGCCGTATCTCCCATTTGGTGCAGAATGAATTAAAAAGACACGTACCTGTTAAACATCCAGTGGAAAATCCAAAATTTGAGTGTGATGCAAAGAAAGAGAGAAAGAAATGATTACAAACTTGTGTACGGTTCGTTCTGTGGTACAACGTGCAATCAAATGACGTCTTTCAGCTAACCTTTCACACAGGGTTTAACTGCGAGAGAGATGGAACGACAGAGAGAGAGAGAGAGAGAGAGAGAGAGAGAGAGAGAGGTGTTGGTGATTGACAGGTTGAGCAGCCCATCGAGAGATTTCATTCTAGATTGTGGAGTTATCTAATGTGATAAGTAGAGGTTATCACTGACCACCTGCTCTGCATTTAAACACATCATTTCAGCTGCTATAAAACAAAACGATGAGGAGGAAATTCCGCACTCCAGGAATGTCATTACAGCCAATATGTTTGACCCAGAGATTCCCAAATTACAGCTAAAGTGCGTATTAGAGCTAGAACGCCATCTTAACCACAAGTGACCTTTTCCGAGACTCAGGAGGCACATTTTTCTGAATTTAAAACACAAGTGGCATCATAAAAATGGATATATGTATGGATATACCAAAAAAGAAACATTTCGGTTGGGGGATATCTCAGCAGAAAGACCTCAGCGATCCCATTTGCTTCTGTCGTGTGACTGTGTCTAACTGCTGCTATCTGTGGCAATCATCTGTGGCTGCTCAGCACCCGGCTAAATCAGTGTTTAAAATTCTGCACCCGGCGTGTCTCGTCTCACGGGAGCAGTGGAGGCATCAGATTAAAAAAAAAAAAAAGGCTGCTTAATGCTAAATGCTAACACATCACATGCTATAAGTGCTCCAGAATTAATGGGGGTGTTCGTAAATTAGTACATTAGTCACCTTTTTAAGACAACGTGCCCTAGAGCAAGCCACTTAACCTCGAGTCAATGTGAGGATGTGATGCGTGGATACAAGAAGATGAAGAAGAAGCACACATTAAAACCACTGATACACGCATTTAGTGGTTTACAGTAAGATACTCAGGTGCTATACAAAGTATAATCAAATACAATGTGTATAATCAAATATATACAGTATGTAATGACTGACTCCTCATTTATTATTAACAGACCTAATCCAGTTTTGTTTGTTTTTTACACTTCTTTGTACATGGCTAAGAGTTCATAAAATATTCATACGCAATGTTTGCTTGTGTGTGTGTGTTGATTTATGCGTACTGCATGGACAGGAAGTAACTATAAACACACATGAC
Organism: Stegophilus panzeri; assembly: GCA_024331685.1. Taxonomy (NCBI): domain Eukaryota; kingdom Metazoa; phylum Chordata; class Actinopteri; order Siluriformes; family Trichomycteridae; genus Stegophilus; species Stegophilus panzeri. The sequence goes on along the minus strand of JANDJT010000001.1, from coordinate 32,179,894 downwards.
ACACATCGGTTAAATGCTTTTCGCTTCAGTGTGGATGGAGAGCGTAATGGTTTGTTAATTTGGTAATTAAATTTTTTACTCCTTTTTTAATTTCTTCTGGGTTTTTTCTTTCTTCCTTTTTGTTCCTGACATTTTTTTCCCTCTCTGTTTCCCCTGGCTTAAATACAATGAAAAAAAAAAAAAAAAGCCATTCATAGATCAACGTATTTAACTTAAGGGTGGAATTTCCACTTAAGTAAAAGATATAAGTTGAACAAAAAGTACACAGGTAAATAATGGCAATTTTATGGTAAAATTATCTGATATTAAAAGTCATCCTTTTTCTCATCTTCCATTTCTTTTCTTTTTTTTTTTTTTTTTAGTTTTTACATTTCTTCTGTTATTTTTTTCTCACCTCCATTTCTTTCCTTCCCTAGTTTCTTTCTCCATCTCTTAGGGAAGACTTTAATAGTCCAATAAAGTCTGTTGAAAAGGGGGTTGTGATGGGATTCATAATAATAATAATAATAATAATAATAATAATAATAATAATAATAATATCTATATCAATTGATCAATATATATATAGATACAGATATAGCATAATTACCCCAAAATACACTGTATAGTAATATATTATTTATTATATAACATTTAGAATAATAAATAAAAAAGCATTTTTGTGAATATCAAATGAAATCACTGTAGTTCTTCTAACAGTCCTAATCCAGTTGATATACATGGTTATTACTCCACAAAATATCCGTATGCAATGTTGTAGTACACTTCCTGCCAAATACAGAATGCATAAATAAACACATGCAGGTAAACACACTTGGTTAAATGTATTCGCTTCCGTGTGCAGAGACTACCGCTTTGTTCATTCGGTTGCTGGCAAGGCAGAGCTGGCCGGCGGTCACGGGAATCATCCTGCAGCAAAATGTGGATTACATGTGCATTAGCATGTGGCTTTGGCTGCATGCAAGGACAAGGCTAAGAATGAGGCAGTCAGAAAGTGTGGTTGGAGATTCGTTGCACCTCTTGCACTTGCCAGAACAAAAAAAATAACCAACTAAAATGAAAAAAAAAAAAAGAAAAAAGAGAAGTGGTTCTGAGATGATAGAACTATACTTTATGGAACAGACTTGCTGAAATAAACAGTGTCAATTTATACAGCGCAGCTTTTTCAATCCGAATTTTAGACTTCTGATGAAAATGCCTAAAACTGTAGTTAGTCTTTAATGTCATATTGATTGATTTCAGTCTATTGACCTGACTAAAAGGCCATAGGTGTATTAAAATACCACAACTATGCTATATTATAACAAACTAAGTACAACATTTATAACACTGCGCTGTTAAATTCTCAATTCTGATTGGTCAGAAGGCCCCTGAGGGTTATATCAATGTGCTCGTTCTAATATGTTATCGTTTCTATAGTAACAGTTCATTCACAGGGACTTGTATGATGGACAGGTCTAACAATAAACATTTATTGTTATCGCACACACATTCACACACACACACCACAGACAATCTGGAAATGTAAGTCAGCCTACAGCGCATGTCTTTGGCCTGGGGGAGGAAACCGGAGTACCTGGAGGAAAACCCCAAAGCACGGGGAGAACATGCAAACTCCTGGAGGTGGGATTTAAACCCCCCAACCCTGGAGGCGTGAGGCAAACATACTAACCACTAAGGCACCATACCCCACCATTTAACCTTATTAAATGTTATATTATTATTAAAACTGCCACTGATTAATAATAGAAAATAAATTACTAAAAATAATTAAAATGATTCAACAACACCACCAATAATAATAATAATAATAATAATAATAATAATAATAATAATAATAACAATACTACTACTACTAATAATAATAATAATACTACTACTAATAATAATACTACTACTACTACTAATAATAATAATAATACTACTACTAATAATACTACTACTACTACTACTACTACTAATAATAATAATAATACTAATAATAACAATAATAATAATAACAATACTACTACTACTACTACTACTACTACTAATAATAATAATAATAACAACAATACTACTACTACTACTACTAATAATACTACTACTAATAATAATACTACTACTACTACTACTACTAATAATAATAATAATACTAATAATAACAATAATAATAATAACAATACTACTACTA
>JANDJT010000001.1:32167273-32177621 GCA_024331685.1 Stegophilus panzeri | reverse complement strand
CTACTACTACTAATAATAATAATAATAATAATAATAATAATAACAATAATAATAATAATTAAATAAAGTAAACAATTTCTTTGAGTAAGTGAGTATAAAATGTGATCTTGGTATTAATTTCAGTTCTGCAGTGTAACACACAACTGCATTATGAACACACTCTATAAATCCAGCTCTCTTCACAGCTGGCCAGTGAGAAAAAGAAAATCTTGTACTCAGGAACGACTTTGTCTCCTCCGCCAATGCAGTGTCTGAAGTGTAGCAATTATAACTGTCAATCTTAATTACTGAACCCATTATTTAGTGCACTATACAACAACAAAAATCTCTTTTCTCTTTCTGTCTCTCTCTCTCTCTCTCTCTCTCTCTTACACCTCCTCAGAGTTTTGTTAGCATTACTCAATCAGCGAGGTAATTGATGTATCTGTTGCTGCAAGCAGACTCGGAGTGGGAGGAGAACAGCGTTTTCTTTTTCTCTGTTTTTTTCCCCCTTCCATCTTTCACCACCTGCCACATGTTGCCACGCCAGATCTTCCTCCTCCGAGAGCAGCGATGATCACGAGCGAGGGAGAAAGCACAAACTTCCTTATTCGCTCATCCATCAGGCTGAATCTGACTCACACTGACTCACACACACAGCCGAGAAATTAACACCGACCCGCTGTAGGGAAGTGTAAACCATGCACTGCCGTAGGAGTGACAAAATAAATCCCACTGATTATTTCACTTCATGATGGTCTCATGAATATCATCGCGTGTACGGAGGTCAGGGCAGTGTGGACTTTTTTTTACATCAGCAACATCTGAAATATAATCACTAAGTATTACACACACACACAAACACACACACACACACACACACACACACACACACACACACACAATTATAGCATATTTTGAAAAATATTCCTAAAGCTGCTGCTCCATATAGATAATTAATTAATTAAATAAATACATACAAATAAAATTCCCCCCAAAAATAACTAGCACTTTCGTTGTGTGTGTGATTTCCGGTATTCTTAAATGAATGTTCTCCATTGTTATTCAAAGAAAGTCTTCCCGGAAAATCCTACAGTCGTTATCAGGTCCAATTCTAAACATGTTATCATTATTTAATCGTTTGATACGCAAGAGTAAACAGAATTAATACTTCATTATCTTGGATGAGTCAAAAAGCTACTGTTGTCATAGCTAGTAGGATCTCACTAGCAACTTCACTTGTGTTAGCCTAACACATCTTACTCTATATACTAGCTAGCTAGCCACTAAACTTGTCCATTTGAATTACATCAGCAAGCGGAAGAATCCCTTTTCCTTCTGCATTTTCACCCCAGATAGATACGAACGCTTCGTGATCGCTGCTTCTTTGTGATCGTCTGACGTTCGTTATCTAATTTAGTTATTTAAATTGCAGTTTCTGTTCTTTTCACACCACAAAGAGGCGCCCTGCGAGAGCAACCGTATAGTAAAGTGTGACACTCTGAGCGCATCAGCTTCGTATTAGAGTCTGATATCAGGTCAAGCCAACTTGTAAATTCTTTCTGGAATGTAACAAACTCATAAACTAAAGAAAATGAGCTCAATTAAGATTAAGTGGCTGCTGTTTTCAACTACAAACAACAGTTCGTAAACAGATTTAAAAAAGACTTTGTTGGCTTACTAGCTTAATTATCTTTTACTTATTCAGTAACACTAGATAGAAAGTTTACCAGAAGATTCTGCAGGGTGTTTGAGCCCTTTGAGATTGATTATGAACTTGGGGTGATGTAGCTGAGGTTGAGGAACTGTACAAGATCAGAAGTTCTGCAAATCTGCTACTTGTTCTTATAATTTGGGAATGAGAAATAACTTCCTTTTCCCCCCCAGAACTTATTCCAGCACTTATCTTCAGTGTTTCCAGACACATCATGGTAGGATTCACAGTTAACAATAATAAAATAACCGTTTTGATCTAAACCATGCCAACTTCCCGTTGAAGCACTAATGAAATACTTATAGAGATACAGATAGTATTGTGCAACACCATGGACACCTCACATGACTGCAGGTAATGCTCAGGACTTCAAAGTGTTCATAATTTATAAGAAATGTAAAGAATATATAAACCAAAATGATTTTATTGTTAATTTACACTCTTTATATAACTAAAGCTACTTCATTTGACTTCTATCTAAATAAAGTGGGCTAAATTATTCGTATCAAATAAGAACAAACAACACAGTTGTGGATAATAATGTGAATCAGACACTTTACACATCAGCATTTAAAAGAAAAAAAAAAAAAGATACATATAATTATTAAGAATCCAGAAAATGTTTAAAACGTCTGATTCGCTCAAAGGATTGCCTTTATAGAGATGATATAAACACTGCATAACCTTTCAGTACGTAACGAAAACACACGTTATTTTTCCCTTTAAGACATTCAAATCGTATCCGTAAGTGACGTCTAATTATAATTATAGAACAAAATGTCATTGCGCCGAGTCACTCCTATGTATTTGCTTTTTAAAAGGAATACAAGGAAAAGCTGATTTAATTGGATGTCCCAGCAGGATAAAGTTTTACATATAAGCCCCGCCTCTTTAAAAAAAACAAATTCATTCAGCTCTTCAATTGTGAATCATGTTCATGAGGAATAAATATTTTTGCATTTAATGATGTTCATGATGCCAGGTAACAACCTATAAGCTGCAATCCAACAACTAACTCTAATATTAATTAGAGCTGTAGAGATTTTCTTTTTTATTGTTTTCTTCCAATCTCAAACCGACCCCCCCATACAGATCGTTCATTCTTCCGCCATCTGCTCCACGCACAAGCTCGGCTCTACAGCAAGCGCAGTGTTTCCCGGCTGGCAAAGTCCGAGGAAGCCGAGCACAAGGGGAGCCTTTCATGGGCCGCGATCTCGAGCTGATGCCTTGGCATATCAATTCATTCTGAAGAGAGCGCAAACACACACACACACACACACACCCACATGCATGCACACACTCGTCCTACAGAGAGAGAAGTCACAAATAGCTGCCACCAGGCATGTTTAATTGGAAACACATTTGTTTGTCATTTGGTGAACTTTAACGCTCTCCATAAACCCAACTGGCTAATTAGAGTTTGATGGTTACATGTAAATGTGTCATTATTTCGTGGAAAAATAAGCTGCAGACATGCGCATGCCGCTCTGCGCTAGGCTAATTAAATCTATTTTGTCCATGCACGGCAAATGAACCTTGATGAGCGATGTGATCTCATTAAATGACAGTCGAACGTTGAGTGTGTGGAGCCGTGAGCACGCCGGATTGTTTTGGGTCTGTTTTGGGCCTTTTTTTTTTCTTTCTTCTCTCTCCTCCCGACAATACGCACCTCTGCGGCGCCCAAACAGCTGGGATCTGGCAGGCTCGTCTAGCCAAAGCTCGCTAGCTCAAGCATGACCGTGCTGTCATTTAGATCAGAACTTTGACAAAAGTAGGTGCTTTAGAGAGTTCGTCGCTAAGGGAAATGAACAAAATCAATGTCTCACGAGTCTTGTTTGGAGGAAGACGGGGGAAGATTTCAACCGTGAACAACTGACAATCTGTTAGAAAACACAAACAAGCTCAGGTTACAGTCACTCTGATTGTGTGAGTGCGTGCATGTGTAGTGTGTGTGTGTGAGTGTGTGTGTGTGTGTGTGTTAGCATGTAGGTCTGAAATTTGCCTACATGATTTACTACAAATAAATACAAGATCTTCAACAAGCTCGAGAAGTATGGCCGTGTTAAAAACCCGACTCTCATGCTCAGTCCAGGCGTGTGATGAATCACCGTCGCTCCCGCTGACCTGTGCTTTGACAAACTGGTAATGAAAGTCTTTTCCTTCCTGACAAATAGCGTTTTCTCTGGCCTGAGGCGCAGGACATGGCAGAAGTGAATGAAAGGGGCGACAGAATCGAGTGCGTTTCCTCACACAGGCTCAGATTGCTCTGTTGTACACACTGGCCGCTCTAGGGCCTTTTTCAAAACTCATGTCCGTTATTCCACCATCGTGTAGCAACAGCGTGATCACGTTCATCATTACATCATTACTCAACGCTCAGAGGATGACTCGCTTTCATTTCACAGCAAAGTTCACTCAAAATATGACGTTTAACTTCAGCAGCATTTAGCAGTGACGCGGGGTGATTATAATTCACATAGACGACAACTATTATAAGAAAGTAAAATAAATATATTAAAATTCAATAAATAGAATAAACAAAGCCTAGATACATTGCTGACAAATCTACATAGAAAAAATTAATAAATATTAATCAAATATAAGAGACACATGAGCTGACCTCATCAAAAAAAGGAAAGAAAAAGGGGAAAAAAAAGTTCAGTCGGAGAATATTAAAAAAATTTCTTACAACAACAACAAAAAAATACATGCCTGATTGTTTGTTTGTTTGTTTTTATTTCATTTCACATATTTTTAGCTGGTCACATTTATCAACACTAAACGATGCCTAATTGATTATTTATTATTATTAGACATAATAGTTTGTTTGTTTTTGTTTGTTTGTTTGTTATTTCAAACTCACACATTGTTTCAGCCAAAATCAACTGTTGAAACTAAACAAGTACATGCCTTATTGATTATTATTATTATTATTATTATTATTATTATTATTATTATTATGCTTGTTTGTTTGTTTGTTTAGGGCATTCTCTGTTGACAGATGTGAGTGGCTAAAACAATGATTGAGTGAAATAATACCATAATAATACCAAACAATAAATAAATTAGAAGAAGTCCTGCCCCCAGAACTGTCTGAAATAAATTTTAAAAAAGTTTAGTGTGGGGAAAATGTGTTACAAATCAAAATTATTAAAATGTATTTTCTTGCACAATAAACATTGATTTATATGTTTGATTGTTTGTCTATTCATTCTTTCATTCAGCCATTCCTTTATTTATTTATTCATTCTTTCATTCAGTTGGGAAATTCCGTGTGAGGAAGATATTTAGATACATATCAGGGTTTTTGTTTTTGTGGGTTTCTTCTGGGTTCTTCCATTTCCTCCTACTTCCTAAAAAACTATGATGATTGTCTACGCTAAATTGCCTCTTGGTGTAAAAGAGTGTGCGTTCCCCTGAAATGGACCGGTGTGTAAAGTTTACTAAAACAAGGACTGAAATATTTATAATGTGAAAACAAACAAACAAAACAACCCCCCCCAAAAAAACAAGAAATATCTGTGAATACCAATATCTGAAGACCACTGACAGTGGAGCAGAGTGTCACTTTTCCTTTAGGTCTTGAGAGAATTGTAAAATCTCACAGGGAGCACTACAGGGCATGAAGAGAATCTGTCTTAAGCACTGATCTGTCACTGTTTTCTTTACGCTTAAAGCAGCGGAGGAGCGAAATGTCATTTAGGCAAACGCCGCCCTAATGGATTTGCTGCACTGTTTGTCTTCTTAAATCTACAAGTGAAGAGCTGACAAAAGAACCCTGAGGACATGAATAAAACAGGAGATACAGAGACACACGAGACGGACATGGAGAGAGAGAGAGAGAGAGCGAGAGAGAGAGAGAGAGAGGAATGAGATGTGAGCAGGAAAGGAAGAGAGAAAGCGAGAGACAGGCAGGAAGAAGGAAAAAAACGCCTGTGTCTTCAGCATCTCAGAAACAGCAGGAATCCATGGAAATTTGATTTGAGCCGACGGTGGCAATCGGCAGTCACCTGCGCTGAGGTTTTTTTTTCCTCCCCCTCGCTCGACAAGGTTTTCGGCATTCTGTCAGAAAAGCCCCTCCTTTCACTCAGCCGTATTAACAGCAGCCTCGTTCACATTCACTCCCTCTGAGCCTGGCAGGCCTGAACAACCCTTCCACTGTTAACCAGACTGCCTGCTTGTCTTACACACACACAAACACACACACACACACACACACACTGTGAAGACATACACACATGCAGAATGAAAAAAGCCAACCTACATCTCCACCTTGATGAAAACGCACACCTGCCAATCTACTCAAACAAACGCTTAGCTAACAGGTGCTTGTGTAGCATGCAGTGCGTGGCATGTAGCATGCTTACAGACCTAGTGCTCCAATCAACATAATGCATTAAGAGTGACTGTAGTATATACTGTTACAGTGCTAGTACAGCGTATGAGGAATATAATACACACTTGTAATCAAACCCCAGCCGAACTGAAACACCCAAAACGCTTGATTGCATTTAAAAGAAACCTGCAACGTTGAATAACAAACTTCCTAAGAAGCTAAAAATGTCCACGTATCTCTACGTCATTATACTCGATCAAAGTGACAAAGTTGATAAATATGCATGATATGCAAATGAGATACGACCCTCGTGCCCTTCTGACATTTCGACCCCACTATGTCCGGTTATTAGCGTAATTATGCTAAATAAATATGCAAAAAAGACCAAAATCAGTTATGTGCATCAAAATCGAAGAATTATTGACATGCTTCTGCCTTGCTGGAAAAAAAAGAACCCAATAAAACCATCACAGAAATTCTAATGGTTTCTACTATAAATACCATTACAAACCATTACATTACCATTATTGGTCCTTAATGGTATCCACTAGGCATTCACACTCACATTCACCTACGAGCATGTTTTTTGGAGGTGGGTGGAAACCAGAGGAAACCCGTACAGACACAGGAAGAAGATACGAAAGTCTACGGAGACAGGAAATGCCGGACAGACGGTTAAAATCCAGAGGTCATGATTTAGAAATACTCGTCCAAGATGAGCTACCCTTTTCAAATGTTTTGATTCCAAATGCTTTGAGTACTTACAGAGTCTTAGCAAACAGAGGTCATTAGCAAAGCAAAACAGATTGTCCATGACATTTCAAGCACAGAAATATATACACACACACACACACACACACACAATCACACACACATATACACACACACACACACTGATAGCTATGTTCCTGTTTGAGACGGCTGCATCAAATTATCACTCGTCTGCAGCAGACGTGAGTGTGGCGCTCGTTCAGCGTACCGTCTGACTCGGCCAAATGGGAAAAAAAACAAACAAATAAAAGAAGTTTATATTTCCTCTCCAGACAAACACTCGGCACACTGTAATGGAGACGTTTAGTAAAACTGTTTTCTTGATCTGGTCTAGAGTTTTGTTGTGCCAATTAACTCTGCGCTCTTCTCAATCTGCACACTGTGTTCAGTCACAATGCCACACTAAGCTGGCTCACACACAATGCGCTCGTACCCTGGAAACGTACCCAGGTGATGGGACACCTTTGTTGTTCCATCAGTGGACACAAATTAGTCATTCACTGTTTGTCCACACGCATAATTCAGACAAAGAGGTGGCATTTTGCAGCGCAGGAAGCCAACGTTTATTATGCTTTCATCTTTCCAGTCCCTGTGATCCTAACGCCGATGCAATGATCCAAAACGACTCAAACATCTAAATCGCAAAAAAACAAAAGATCGTACGATGTTCCAAAACGTCACGTTAGACTCGAGTATATCAGGCTACTGCGGTTTTCAACCCTTTTGTTTATAATTAACAGGACAGGAATTATATATAAACAATCGCTTTTGTTTATAATTAACAGGACAGGAATGTCTTTAGAATTTGTCCAAAAAAGTGACATTCAAGCATTTATTTAGCAAGATAAAGGTAATTATTTAGTACTTATACCACGGTGCTGTTATATTCTCTATCCTGATTGGTCAGAAGGTGTTCATTCACTTTTTTTACAACAATAGTGCCAGCTCCAAATCACAGGTTTATATTAAGGCACTTGGTCTAATCTGTCATCGTTTCTATAGTAACAACTTACACAGGGGCTTGTATGACGGATGCTCCATATCATCTAAGCCTCATAATAAAGGAGATGTTTATTTAACATTTATGGGAGGAGTTTCGGGGACCACGGTGGCTTAATGGTTAGCATTAGGGGTTGGGGATTCGAATCCCACCACTACCCTGTATATGTGGAGTTTGCATGTTCTTCCCGTGCTTTGAGGGTTTCATCTGGGTACTCTGGTTTCCTCCACCAATCCAAAGACATGTGTCTTTGTATTTTTTTTATTAGCATTTCTAAATTGTCCGTAGTGTGCATTTGTACCCTGTGATGGGTTGGCTCTCCGTCCAGAGTGTCCGCCGCCTTGTGCCCAGAGTTCCCTGGGATAGGTTCTAGGCTCCCCTGCAACCATGTGTAGGGTATGTGGAAAGGAAGATAGGTGGTTGAAAGGAAGGAGTCTCCAGTGTCAGAGCTTTGTAACAGTTAGAGGACTTCAGGTTTTCTGAAAAGCTTTGTGCGCTTCGGTTTCTTAGTAAGTAATATGACATGTTTATTATTATTATTTTAACATTTTTTATTTTATTTTTATTTTTTAAATAATATTAACTACAAGAGAGTATAAAAATAGAGGCTGGTGAAAGAACAACTTTTTCTAACTGTTGTAACGTAAGTGATAACAGGAACAAACTTGTGTAATGGACGTTCCACAACATTAAATGTAACTATAAACGAATGAAAAGTAAAAAGTAAATGTGTCATTCTTTACTTAATAAAATACATTGTAACTGTTGGCAGATTGCTGTGGTATAAAAGGAATAAGAATGTTGACAATAACTTGGTAACAGTAACTTCACTTTATGTAAACATCACACCACCCTGTGGTTAATTATTTTCCTATAACAGCAAACCTCCAAGTGTTTTATTCCTTACATTTTGAAGGGACCAACTGCTTTATGCCCATCCATTTATTCTCTGCTTATCCTACACAGGGTCGCAGGGAGCCTGGAGCCTATCCCAAGGGACTCGGGTCACAAGGCGGGGGACACCCCAGACAGTGTGCCAACTCTTCGCAGGGCACAATTGCACACTCACAATTTAGAGATGCCAATCAGCCTACAACCCATGTCTTTGGGAGGAAACCGGAGTACCCAGAGGAAACCCCCAAAGCACAGGGAGAACATGCAAGGGGAGGCGCGACTCGAACCCTCAACCCCAGAGGTGCGCAGCAAATGTGCTAACCACTGACGCCATTTGGAAATTAGTCCTCTTACAATGCAAAAATCAAGCTTTTTCCATTCTTTTACTCAAAATTAATCACCTTGAAAACATAAATTTCGAATGTTTTTGTATTTCTTTTCCCGTAAGACTTTGAAGCTGTGCAAACCCTGCGTCTTCTACACACAGATGTAATTATGGTAGTGTTTCATCAGTGCTTATACGCTGGCCAGCTGTCCACAGAAGAGGAACTCAGAGTTCTCGCCTCTCTGATCCGCTCTCCAGAAATGTATTTTGTGCTCGAGTGAATTAGGTGATCATTTTTTTTTTATCTCGCATGCGCCTGTGCCTTCCGGAGTCCGCTCCGAGAAAATTGGAGGGTGGAAAGAAGTTTAACATTTATCGCATGCCGAGGTTAATCTCTTGAAATGTTTGGATTTTGTCGGAGGGGAAAGTGGCAAATCCGCGCTGCACTCCTGCAGAATTACAGTCACATTTCTGAGCATCTCTCTTTCTCTCTCTCTCTCCTACAATTCTGGAAATTCCTGTAATTTCACTTCATAACAGAAAATATATAATCTCCCATTAATAAGCACTAAACCATTTCAGTACCAATGGACAGGTGAAAGTAGGCTTTCAGTGGAGGCATCTGTATATATTTGTATGTGTGTGTATGCGTGCGTGTTCCAAGTACTTAATAACAGTGAAAAATGTAGAGTGCCATCATCATCATCATCTGTTCTCTTTTTCCTCTCACTACTCCCACCTTCTTTCCTGTAAGTATGTATGAGAATGAGAGAGCCCCATCTTCTGTGTACACATCCTTTCAATGGTCACTTGAGCCAGAGCAGACAAAATCTCTCTCTCGTTCTCTCTCTCTCTCTCTCTCTCTCTCTCTCTCAAATGCTTCACTCAACCATTTCTTAAGAGCATTATACTCTTTGGGAAATAGCTTCTTGCTGCTATCCAAAAGCAGTCTCACACAGCTCTGTGTGTGTGTGTGTATGAGTGAGTGTATGTGTGGGACAAGTGCAGCTCTATTCATCCCAACTCCAAGCGACAGATATGAAGTAAAATGGAACAAACAGACTCGAACTGGAAAACAGCTCAGTGCAGGTCTCACTGCTCGACACAATTGAGTCTGGGACACTGAGACTGCATGGATCAACAACTAATACTGTGTGCTACATGGACAGTCAAGTCCATCACAGAGGATGAATCCTTTCCAGCACCACCCTTGTATGACCTTTACTGCACACTGTGTGATATATATATATACACAGTATCTCACAAAAGTGAGTACACCCCTCACATTTTTGTAAATATTTGATTGTATCTTTTCATGTGACAACACTG
>JANDJT010000001.1:32130629-32144544 GCA_024331685.1 Stegophilus panzeri | reverse complement strand
GCAAAAATAAGAAGCGAGTGCGACAGTCAAAGTCTCCAGAAGAACCGTGTCTGGTTCTGCAAGATGCTCAATAAAACGTAATAATTTAGTAAAAGCTGAAAGCTAATTTCCTTATAAAACTGCACAAATTAGACCACTATTTTTATTTGAATTTTTTTGTCACACCAAATATTGACTTTGTTTCATTTATTACTGTTTACTGCTCTTTACAGTATTTTTTAAAAAAATGTAACATTTCATTAATTTCATTATTTTGAAGGCATCTTTACTATATTATGTATGTATGTGTATATATATATATATATATATATATATATACACACATTTCTAGACAGTTATTGAGTAGTAACACTAACTGATTTTCCTATTATGTTTAGTGTTTCAATAAAAAAAAAAAAAAAAAAAAACTCATACAGTAATCTTCAAACCTACTGAAAGGTGTTTTGTGGACCAGTCTTCTGGATTTTCCAGATTAGTAGATACTTTAGCATATAAGGTCGGAGTTTTCAATTTGAGGCAGACAGTAGCTCATGACAACAATCACGATGATGGCGGAAAGTTCTAAAGGAGATTGTCAATGTGTTTAACATCGCTGTGCACGGAATTGCTAAACATTTTACAGTTCAACCTGGAATCCAGACGAGCAGAGGTGCATAGGCTCTTACATTCCATTTAGCGGACGTTGTTTTGAATGTAAATGCAGTACGTGTGTAAACAATGCCGCTCATGCTGCTGCTTCTGCATGCACATGGAAAGTTGTGCATCAATTATAAACTGGACTTAAAAGCGAAATATTTCTTGTTATAAAAAAAATAACAACACTATGGGCATATCAATAAAAATTAAGCTTAAAAAATGTTCAAGTGATAGTCTTTGTTTATGAAAGTGACTCAAATTTCGACCCCACCAAATACCTAGTGGAAGTGTAGCACTACTGCTAATGCTCTCATTCTGCCTGTGGTAGCAATAATTTCAGGCAGTATTTCAATTCCTTTCAAAGGAATTGAACAACCCTACTATTCAATAAAGCCACTATGAAAATAAAAACAATATTTCAAAAGCTTTGATTTTTGGATGGATAACTGATTGTCATAAAATCAGAGAGGACATGACAAGCTGACAAGACAGTTTTGAAAAAGAGCTTTTGACAAGTTGTTCTTTCTGCATGGAGAGCCTTAACTCAAGATGTATTCCTCAAACTGAAAGACAGACAGGACAACTGTAAGCCGTCATCTTTTCTACTCAGCTAGCTTCAGTGTTTAGTCTTCAGCCTTCAGTGTTGTGACTCTGGATCATGTTTCATTTCTATGCGTCAAATTATATGAATAATTATCAGTATACAAATGACAGTGAAGTGTTTACCTCCCCCCAATGCTCTACAGGCATTACAGATGTACATAATGTACATAATGTAACTTTATCTGAGTCATTACTTTACAGAAAGCCTGCTTAGTGGCATCACAGTGAAACTTGTCACGCACTCTTATTAAATACCAGCCTGAAGACAGCACTCATTGCAGTGTCGGCTAATTAAGAGAGCTTTTTTTAATGGAGTTATTACAGCTGCCCGGGATGACGCAGCTACCCATGTTTCACAGAGAGGGGCCGAATACAGCTGGTTTTAATGGGATCTACATGGGGGGCTGCAGGGAGTCTTTTGTGTGGCATCAGTAAGGGGTGCCACTCTTATAGAGTACAGCTTTAGAGGGTACATTAATCACTACAGGGCTTTTTCTGCACATTTTAACACCGACTAAAACTAAAACCCGACAGAAATAGGCCATGTTCTTGCTAATATCATATTACAATAGACGGTATGCATGTGACGTCACGGTAGCCGGAACTTGCCGTGGTCACGCCCACTGAGTGGCAAAAAGACTGAGCGGCATCATTAGTGTACAGCGTGAATTCTGCGAAAACACAGCAAAAACTCATCTAAAATGGGGAAAAAGCTGTTGTACGATCGACTGTGCTAACACGGTGTGTCATCCCGCATCCTCACTCCAGATATAACTGCAAACATCAGCACTGCTACATGCGAACATGTCTCTCCAAGTCCTGCCATACATGTTCAATGGCCTGTCAAAACTATCCCTGTCTACTCTGCAGCTATCCAAGGTTTCAATGGGGGCTCATTCATTCTCTGACTGTGTTTTACCTTCACAAATATTTAACGGTAGTAAGTGGATGCAGTGTTAGCTACAAACAAACTTTACTACGGTTTACCAGATAAAACTATATAATAAAATTAAAATATTTATACATACCTGTCCACATACAACTAAAATGTTTATTGGTGTTCTTGTCACTTTAGTTTCTCTAACGAATTCACCCTTGAAGTAGGACCAAGCGTCAAGGCTTTTGTACGCCTTCAGGCTTTGCTTAGTGTATTTCCCCGGCCTCGAAATCAGATACATATAAATGTCGGGAAAACCGATTTCTGGCCACATGCCAATGTCTATGGACCACACACAGGTTCTTGGGCAAGTTGTAAGGATCACTGTCAAGTCCAACTGCCTTTAATTTAAGCTGATAATCGTTAGCTATACTAGCGTTTTCGCAGCTTCCCATATTAAAACCAGCCATTTTACTGGACATTTTGCCACTCAGTCCGGCCGAGGGGGGCGTGTTCCGGCGAGACAGTGACGAATGAATGAATACAAGGTTACAGAGACAAATTAAGATTATCCAAATTTGACCATGCTTCCTGTCCACAACTAGCATCCGTTCATGCTAGCTGGACATGACTAGCATTAAGTCATTTTCTGCTTCTGTCATATTCCAAAAATATAAAAAATAGCTAAAAAAGTAACTAAAGTACATAACAGCTGACATTTTCCGGTTGTTCTGAAAGTATTTTATATAGCAGTACACCATAGCACTGCTGAATTCTTAGTTCTGATTGATCTAATTCATTTTCCCATTGGCTCTAAGAGCTGTCTGGCTGCAAGACAAAGCATGGCTTTATATTAATGTGTTACTCATAATACATTATAGTTTAAGGAGCTTATATACTGGGTTTCTGTTGGTGTATGTTGGTGGACGCTCCACATAACAGGAACTACCTTGTTTCATATACGTTCCACAACTTAAATGTAACTATAAATAGATAAAACATACATGTCATTCTTTAAAAAAAAATACAAATTGCTAGTGTTGGCAAATTTCTGTAGCATAAAAGAAATAAAACAAGAGATGTGCTCTCTGGTTTCAGTTACCAAAACATAAAATGTGTCCAGTCCAGTGGTGTCCAATGGACTTGTGCCTCACCTATGATGTATCCATGCCTCATGGCGAGTTTTATCAGAAGAGGCTTGAGATCCATAGAGACTGTGACCAGAATAAACCACTTACTGAAGATGAATAAATGAATGTTTGGAAAGGCTTTGCAATAAATAAGCGATGTGTGTGTGATTATGTACTATAGAGTGAGGAAGTGAACTGGACATGTTAGGTCATGTTAGAATTCTAGATTGACTTCAAGATGAAAAAAGGTGTATGGGAGTGTTTACTACTAGTTAGACGAATACAATGAAGACCTTTTTAGCACCTCAGGCTCGGAAGAAGTTAACAAAACAGACTGACATTGGCATGTTATTCCACACACATTTTTCCAGCACTATAAAAAGAAAGTAGGAGACACCACACACTGAGATAAGAGGGGGAAAAGCCTCCAGTGTTTTTTTTTTTTTTTCATAATGCAAAAAATGCCAAAAATATCTCAACAGTCACCAGGGATTGAATGACACCAGGGAGAAAACATTACCCATGTGGACAAATTTATGTGCCAATATGAGCAGCATAGAAGAGAGCTTGAGGAGGAAAAAACAGAAACTTGATAGACGTGAAGTGGGAGAGAGACAGACAGAGAGAGAGAGAGAGAGAGAGAGAGAGAGAGAGATAGAGAGAGAGAGGAAATCTCTTTGGCCAGCCATGCTTGACCATGCTCCTTGGAAAGCCCTTCTCTCCCCTCGTGCTTTGGCTTATGCGCTGCATGGAAATGAACCAGCACTTCACTGCTCCACTCGTCCCCGTAATACACTCTCTGTAGTGGTGACGGCCCACTAATGAGTACACTTCCAGCCATTAGGCTGCTTACGACAGCTAGTGTGCTGCTAAGCCCCAGGGGTTGCAACGCACCATGTCCTCCAGGCTTTTAAGCCTCTGTGCAGTTATATCGCAACATGTTACATTTTATTGTCCATATAATGGTGCTACTTCTAGGGGTGGATGATATGGACTAGAGTTAGGTTCTAAAAATAACTACGAAATACGAAATTGTCTACTGAGCACCATGTATTGGATACAAGTTCTGTCACCATTAAGTGAGGAAAAACACATTGATAATGTAATACAGAGGGAATAAAACAAGACTTTTTCTCACTAGCCTCCTGAAATTAATAAGATGAATATATACATCATGTTACATCATGTTTCCTAGAAAACCAGAAAAAGTACAAATCCACTGTCCTGAAGACTTTCCCATGGTGGAAAACAGTGTTACAGTGACTGTTATAAAGTGCTGACACTGGAGACTCCAGTCATCCAACCATCCATCCAAGCCGGGGGACACTGTGGACGGGGTGCCAACCCATCACAGGGCACAATCACACACACACACTCTCACACTATAGACAATCTGACAAATGCCAGTCAGCCCACAACGCAGGTATTTGGACCGGGCGAGGAAACCGGAGTACCCGGAGGAAACCCCTGAAGAATGGGGAGAACATGCAAGCAGCGAGAATAATGCAAACATCCTAGATTTATTACAGATATATTGCTCTGTTTCTGTTATGCAAAGGCAATGAAATTCCAGGCAGATCCAGGTCAGTGGGAGCTGAGTAGTGTGCAGTAGAATGCATAGGCTTAGCTGGCTCAGTGTTTTGTCTCTACAGGCATGAGGCAGGCATTTCCTCCCTTTAATCCTACCAGTTTACAAGACAGCCACTTTATAGGGTCATTGTGAATGGCTGTTTCCCTCCATTTAGCCAGCGCACCACACTCATTCCAGCTAGTTTAACACTGCTACAGCTCCAAGAAGAAGGATTACGCTCGGGTCCGTGTTGCTTTTCGAGGTCCACGCAGCACAGCCAGCAGGCGGTTGTTCAAACCACACTAACAAGACTAGAAGTAATTAGTTTAGCTAGAATCAGCTAGTTAGCACGGTAGAGCTAAATATTACAATTAGGTTTATGAGTGCAGTTTATGCTATTTTCTAAATAGTAAATGAAAGCTGAGTAGAAGTAAGCATGGTGTGTTGGAGGTTCTTTATGGTCATCGAGAGCATGAGATTTATAGGCAGCAAGAGCCACAACTAATAGCATTAAGCTATCAAACTGTATAGGTTAATCCACTTCAAGCACACACACAGCACAACTAAAACAGAAACAATTACATGAACTTAAAAAAAAAAGAAAAAAAAGCTATTAAATCTGTGACCTTTCCCATCGTGGAACTGAGCTTGCGTGCCATTATAACTTGTGTTAATATTGTTAGTGTGACTGAATGTGTGTGAGACTGAAAAGTAAAGGCCACTTTGCCATTTTAAGAGAAAAAAAAAAAACAAAAGAAAAAAAAAAAAAAACACTAAATGCATGCCTTTTATAAGCGGTAATGCATGCATAAGCAGGCACTTGAAATTCACTGTCAGCAAACATCAGAGGGGAGGAAATTTGCTGCATGAGCAACTCGTAGCTGGTTGGTAATGATGAAGCCAGAGGACCCAACCCTGACCAAGTTATTATCCTGCCATCAGATATTATATTTAAAATGATAACTCTACAACGCTTCTCTTCAACTCACTAAACTGGCACACGTCCAGCCGGCTCACGTGTCCTTCCTGCCGCTTCTCTTTATTTTCTTTTATATCAATGCTATTCAAATAATGGAATAAGATGTTCATCTTGAGTCTTTTGTAAGAATATCATTCGAACTAATTAAGGTTCCCACTGGGGAGACTGTGAAGTCGGCCACGGCCAAAGACTGAAAGAAATCAGTGAGGGAGGGGGAAAAAAGAGGTAAGAAAAAGAGAAAAATCCAATTCCATCACAGAGGAGCGTAACAAAGAGGGCAGTGGCCAATACCACACAAAAGCGGAATGAATTCACAACAGCCGAAGCGCAAAGGAATTCTTTTACTTGCTATTATGGCGCACGTCCGAGATGTTGTGATCTGATTCTCGACGGAGTCTAGGCGCTTTTCCGATCGTTCTGAATTCCAAAGCTGCTTCATCCATTATCTTTTAATAGGAGGGTGATTGGTCCACAATGCAATCACTACTGCTCACAGCATCCACACAATGAGGGGAAATAAATAAAGAAAGAAAACCACCGTGGACAACAAAACAGACAACAATGAATGAATGTGCTCACATAATAATGATAATGGCATTGATAAAAAGTGTAGGCTATAATTTACACTAAATAGCCCTGCTCTATCTGAAGTGTCTAAAAAGCCTTTGGAGTCAGACATGAGGCTTTGGATTGGTTTTTATTTATGATTACTTTTATTAATACTAACAGTCTCTATTTGAATTATTATGGCTATTTACACTATTAAACCTGTCAAAAAACAGATATGCGTATGGTACTTCTTGGTTTGTGACATTTGGTCAGTCAGACTTGATCATACTGTACATGATCACCAGTAACCGTTCATTCGACTTCTTTAGCCAAATGCCGTAAATGTAAATGTAAATAGCTTTTAAAAGCACAGTTTATCAACACCAGCTAAGCGTTCCAGCTATTTACTACACTCTACTGTTAGCATTATTTTAACATTACAACTCCACTGGTAACAATACAACTTTAGCTAGTTACGTTCTGTAAAAATCTACCTAATGTTAGGATAGATGTTATATGTAATGTAATTAAACATAATGAATGGTAACATATAAAATATAACTATTATATTGCGTTGCCAGCAAGCTTAAATTTACCCAAAGCCGTTTTAAGACTCCGCGATTTCAGCAGTCTTTTAATGTTACGAGATCCCAATAAAATCTTGCCTGAGAATCTTGGCTATAAAAGACTGTGTGAATAAATGTGTATGATTATATGATGAAGTCTAACAATAGACCTGCAATTAAATAAATTCACTACACTCTGCTTACGTCGTCAGTCAGCGTGATCCAGGCTCAAAGTGAGCTTGAGGTAGTAAGGATCTTTTTTTTATACCCATTAGCATGTTTTGTTTAGATTTAGCCATCGCCGCTGCTGTGCTTGTTGCTGTCCCATGGGTTTATCATCATCCTGTGCTGTCCTGCTATTTATGGAGTTTAGGTAAGCATCGTACTGTAGCAACGCTCACACTCTGACAACATTTCCGATATTTTCTGAACTTTGACTTGCTGTGTTTGGTCGCAATGGCAGTAAATCAGCCATCGGTGAGTACGTCACATTATGCGTTATGCTAAGACCACAGATCTCAACTCATGACCAAAGACTTCTTTTTAACGATCTGTGATTGATTATTTCGTCTGCGACAGCAAAATAAAGCTGAAAATCCTACAGTGTAAAGACGGCTCAACTAATAATCATCATTAGGCAAAGATTTTATTCAATTCATTCACGCACTGTAGCTGAGACTAGCTGACTGCTAAATAGCTAAACAGCTGACTAGCTGAGCGCTAAATAGAACAGACTTTTTTAAACCTTATCCACTAAACCTGTACCGCACTGTTTTTCACTTCAGTACACGGAGATGTAACTTACACCGTGTTCACGCCATTTCGGAAATTACCGTATTTACCATTATGACAACCCGGAGGTTGTACTCGGAGCTGTTCACGTCCTCGGACTCAGAATTATGCGTTTCTATACGCCTAAATGAATCTGTGTGAGATGATGAACTGCAAAATACATAATTACAACATTAAATCACATATAAAATACAAAATATAAAACCATAAAATTTTGATGCTATTGCTACATATTGAAGAACACAGAAAGCGCATCAGGAAGGCATTGGTAATGTGTTGTTACACATCTACACAAACAACAACTATAATAAAATAATAGTAATGGTAATATCAGTATGAAAAATTAAACAATGCTTTTTCTTAATCTAAAATTATATTATAATTGCATCTCTTTTCCCTTTTTTTTAAAAAGCAGTAATAGCTTATTAATAAACATGTAGTTTATTTAGCGGGGTATTAGACATTAGATGGTTATATTACTCTGTGCTAGCTATGTTAAACTGTATTGTATGTCTTTCATTTATTTTCAGATTAATCTTGCATTATTAAGACATTAATAATACTAATTTATATGATTTTTTTTACGCATGAATATGAACTCTTACGAGATAACTACTTAACTACATTTTACTGCTGAAGCGCCCGTCATTTTGAGTGTTTCCGCATGACATTGCAGTGGTCAGGTGGTACAAGTTGGAGCTCTCAGAAAATTCCTTATTTACAAGTTGGAATTACGAGTTCGATGAGAACATGAGCACTTTTTACAAGTTGGAATCTTGTAATTTCGGTAATTACGACATGGCGTGAAGGCAGCTTTAGTGCATACAAGCTATAAGATTCACTTTTACCCTTAGTATTATTAACCGAATGGTCTACGATCATGAACATCTTGACAGTTCTGCTGTTCTGGTGTTCAAGGAAGGGTGGATAATGGATGCATGGTTAGCACGTGTCGAGAAATGCTCCCTCTAAAGCCTCCGCTTCAGACACTGGCTCAAGGCGGAGCCTCATGAGCACCAGGACGAAGAGATAAGTGTGAATAAAGGCGGTGCATGCTGGGTATTACCTCTGATTAATTGCACTAAGGCGTAATTAGGAAGGAGCACTTATCTCCTGCCCATTTGGCTTGTGTTCCTCACTACATGCGTAATTACTATGTTTTTCTGACACATATTTCAGCCATGCGTCACTAATGCGTCTGTGTAAGCCTGTGGACTGTGATCACCCTCAGAGGTTTGACAGGAAACAGGCAGACAGCGGTATGATTGTTTTTGTTTGTTTGTTTATATTGAATATAATTCCTGTGTGTGAGAAAGCCAAGAGGGTGAGTGACAAAAATAGTGAGTATGCGATGAGTCAGAGTGTGTGTTCATGCTTACAGGTTCTTCAGCAACCTATCACTGGATATGGCACTTTTTCTTCTTCTTGTTTCTCTACCTCTCCTTCTCCTTCTCTCTCTCTCTCTCTCTCTCTCTCTCTCCTGCACATGCTTGCTATGAAGCATGCTCATTTTCAGAACAACTTCTTTTGACAAGCAGTCGTTATCCATGCACGGGTGGTGGAAACTCAATGAGGTATGTTTCAGTGATGTAAGCACTGGGAACAGGTACACATTTACAATATCTGCCTCATATTACTGCAAAATCTCCTTTGGGTACATTTTTCCATAATAAAATAATAATAAGCAAGCATTCACGCAGCAGTGGACTAATAACAACCCCATGCAAAGCAAATACAACCAATGTCCAGAAATGTTATACAGGAAGAAATTCAAATCGCACACAAACTGCTGTAGTAACTTTATGGAATCCACTTTAGTGCTAGGAATAAAGCCAACTCTCCAACGGTTATTGTCCTGGCGTAAGTGTTTATTGCAACATCAAAATATATTAATTATGTTAGAAATGCTTGTTTAACATTTTAACATTTTCCAAATTTTGTCACGTTTCGGAATTTAGAGGTGGATGCAGTTGCAGAATATAAGTGAGAGGTTTAATAAAGTAACAAACAAATGGGGACAGAACAAACAACGCAAGACAACAGTGCAGTGCTGGATGTGAGTATATACACACACACCAGTGCTAATGAGCTAAACCTGAAACAGGTGAATTAGACATGTGACATGGTGGAGAGACTGATGGGAAACGTAGTTTCTAGTCCTTTTCTGATATTACATGATAGAACCCCCCTTAACACGTGGCTCCCGAAGCGCATAACCAGTTCATGAGGGGGTCCTGGATCCCCAGACCAGATGTCCCTGAGCATTTAAGAGCTCCATAGTATGTCCTCCCTCACGGGGCTGAATAGAGGATGATTTTTGTGTTCACTGAGGTTCAGATATGGGTCTGTCTCTTCTGCACCATAGAGTGATGACATGATATCCCCGGCCTGGCTTGAGCTTGGAGTGACGACCACTGCAAAGTCTGCGGGGTGAACGAAGCCCAAGGCGGAGCCCGAGGGGGGAGCGATGTTCACCATGAAGCTAGAAGGTCTTATAGAGAACTTTGCTCTCCCCTCTGGTCTCACAGAGAATTCGCTCCCCCCTCTGGTCTCATAGAGAAGTTCGTGAATTTCTCTGTGAGACCAGAGGTGGGCGCGAACTTCTCTATGAGACCAGAGGGGGGAGCAAAGTTATCTGTAAGACCAGAGGGGGGAGCAAAGTTCTCTGTGAGACCAGAGGGGGGAGCGAAGTTCTCCACGAGGCCAGAGGGGGGAGCGAAGTTCTCTGTGAGACCAGAGAGGGGAGCGAAGTTCTCCACGAGGCCAGATGGGGGAAGCAATGCTCTCCTTGAAGCATGAGGGAGAGGGGGGAGTGATGTCCTCCATGGAGCAGGAAGGGGAAGCGACATACGGTGGGAAGCAAAGAAAAGGAGCGGCGTCTTCAGCGGAGCATGGAGGCAGAACGACATCCTCAGCGGAGCAGGATGGCAGAGTGACGTCTTCAGCTGAGCAGGATGGCAGAGCGACGTCTTCAGCTGAGTAGGGTGGCAGAGTGACGTCTTCAGTGAGCGGGGTGGCAGAGCGATGTCCTCAACTGAGCAGGAAGGCGACACGATGTCCGAAGAGGAGCCTGGCACAGTGATATCCAAGGTGGAGCAGGGAAGTAAAAGAGCTTTTGGCCACACCAGGAGGTGGTGCAACGTCCTCAGTTGAACAGGGAGACTGAGCGGCATCCTCAGCTGAACAGGGATGCTGAGCAGCATCCTCAATTGAGCAAGGAGGCTGAACGACGTTCTCCATTGACTCGGCAGGCTGAATGAGATCCACATTAGGGGAGGGAGGGTGCTAGATGGTTTCCTCCTGACTTCTCAATATATGCCCTGAGGGAGTACATCACGTCGAGCCATTCCCGATTAGCCTTGATCATGAAGAATCTCCCTTCCTTTTCCCACAAAGGTTTTTCCCTTTCAAAAAGGGCCTCTTGCACGCTGAAACAATTTGCTGCATCCATTGATTCGCTCTTGCATTCTGTCACGATTCGGAATTTAGAGGTGGATACAATTGCAGAATTTAAGTGAAAGGTTTAATAAAGTAACAAACAAAGCACAACATAAGACTTACATAAATCAAAGACGAGCATAACGTCATACATGGCGACAAAACAAACAATGCAAGACAACAGTGCAGTGCAGAATGTGACTATATAGACACACACCAGTGCTAAGGAGCTAATCCTGGAACAGGTGAATGAGACATGTGACATGGTGCAGTGGCTGATGGAAAACATAGTTTCTAGTCCTTTTCCAATACTACATGACACATTTCAGTCACTGATTTCAGTCTAGCTTAAAGGTTAAAAACAACAAAAAACAAACATCATACTAAACAAATTCTCCTGGTGAATTTACACAAATATTGCCATAGCATGGTTAATTTTGTATTTATTATTATTTATTTAAGTTTGTCTGGTATTTTTTTAAATATTTTCTATTTTATTATTTCTATTTTCATTTATTTGTTTTAAGTGACCTAATTTATTTAAATTGTTAATGCTAAAAAAAATATCTCACAATACTCAATACTATATGTGTCAGTATTTCGGTCTGCAGAGGGTCAGAAAAATAGTAGTGCCACCTTTTAAAAAACTGAACAATGAGGAAATAATTATTTAATTTTTTTTTTTTTAAATAAAATCTAGCCATAAAAGAAAACTTCAACATGGTACATTAAGTAAAAAAAAAACCAAAACATACAAATGTTTTTGATTGAATCAGTTATTATTAGTAAAATTAGTTTGTCAGTGTTTTTTTTTTTATTGTTATGTGATGTATGACAACATCATGCCATCAGATCATTCAGCCTTAACTCTAATCATAATATATAACTTAATAATCACCTAAAAATAATAATAAATCTTAAATTTAAAACAATTATCACAAGAAGTCAGGACAGTGTTTGGACACTTTTAATATAATAATAAATAATAATGACACTTCACTCAAGTGTTTGTTGTCATCATCATCATCATTATTATTATTATTATTATTATTATTATTACTAGTATTATTATTATTATTATTATTATTATTTCTACAGCTGTTCTCTAGGTAAGTTCCTCTCTTTAACTAAATCCCAAATGTATTTAAATGTTACTAAACGGTCATAACCTTCATAACATTTCATATGACTTGAGTAATGTGAATTGTTACAACTTAAGTTTAGGTTAACATGCGTGGTTAGTGTTTGACTTTTCATTCATTCATTCATCTTCAGTAAGAGCTTTATCCCGGTCAGGGTCATGGTGGATCCGGAGTCTATCCCAGGAACACCCAGGAATACACCCTGGATAGGACATCAGTCGATCACAGTGCAACATTCATACACACATTCCCAATTAGGAGCAATTTAGTACAGCAAATCCACCAAGTGACATGTTTTCGGGAAGCGGATGAAACCAGAGAACACAGAGGAAACCCACACAGACACGAGAAGACCATGCGGAAGTCTACACTGACAGTAAAGTGAGCTCAGGATCAAACTGTGACCATCATGTTCGCTTGTTTGAATTTATACAAATATCTCATAATATTAGTTTGACCAAAAAAAAAAAAACTTAAAAAGGAAACATTCCAATTGAGTTTGTGCACAAGTCATGGTCTATTTGAGGAACTCACCAAATGACCCGCTATCTCAGGACAAACCAGGCAGAACCGATAATAATACTGGAAGCTGTGAGACACGAGTCTGGTCTAGCTCTAGCATCGCTAGCTCATAGCATCACGCCAAACAATGTGACCAAATATCAAGCACATCTTTTGCCTCCAATCTCACACATAGCACAGTTCATCATTCCACCAGGACACCACTGTCTGCAGATCACTCACACTGTTCTCAGATGCTGCATACTGCTGCGAGAACCACAAAGTGCTGAAGATTGAACCGACGTCCAGCATGAAGGACCTGAACCAGTCTTACAGCCTAGTTGCCTCTGAGGTGATTCCTAACATGAAAATAATACATTACAGAGATGATATTCTAGTAATTGAGTAAAAAATAACGATGCTTTAGAGTCTCCATCAAAAAGATTTCAGGTCACATGATCTCCATTTCAAACTAAAAGCATGGGAAGGGCTTTTGTTTCTCGAACTCCATTTAATGATCTATATATAGTTATCTTGTTAAAATTTAAAGGCACAGTTTGTCATTTTTAAAGTATTTCTCAACCTCTAGCAATTAATTCATTTTAAAAGTACTTTAAAAACACCAAGATTTGCAAAACTGCAATCGAATAGATCCAATAATCAATCCATAAGCATATTTTTTTCATGCTTGTCTTTGATTTTTTTTTTCCAGCACAGAAATGAGCTCTGCCTACATCTGGAACACAGCTGCTCAGTTCTGTACTTTTTTTTTTACCCCCTGTTGTTGAGCAGTTGTCCAACATGGAGGAACCTGAACCAGTTCTATGGCCGAGTCGCCTATTTTTGTGTATGTGAAGGAATGCCATCTGTCAATCAAAGGTCAGAAGGATGGGCTGATGCAACGGCAACATCTGAGGCTTTAGTTTCACTGGGATGTATAAAATGGCTGTATGGTTCCTTATGTGTGTATGTGTGTATGTGTGTGTGTTTACATTAGAGATGTAACAGAATACGATCACATTTTTCTGATCGAACAGATAATGTGTTTTAAACGAGTATATACAGTATCTCACAAAAGTGAGTACACCCCTCACATTTTTGTAAATATTTGATTATATATTTTCATGTGACA
>JANDJT010000001.1:32076590-32094727 GCA_024331685.1 Stegophilus panzeri | reverse complement strand
TCAAGAAAAAAGCCTCTACTCTCATCCAAAAACAAACTCAAGCATCTTCAGTTTGCCAGACACTACTGGAACTTCAATTGTGATCAGGTTCTATGGTCAGATGAAGCCAAAATAGAGCTTTTTGGCAATAAACACCAGAGGTGGTTTTGGCGCACACAGAGAGGTAACCATATGGAAAAGTGCCCAAGGTTAAATATGATGGTGGCTCTTTTTCTGCCAAAGGACCTGGACATTTTGTTAAGATACATGGCATCATGGACATGGGAAAAAATCAAGGTCCTGCCATGGCCATCCCAGTCCCCTGACTTGAACCCCATAAAAAACCTGTGGGGAAAACTGAAGACAAGAGTCCACCAGTGTAGACCTCAAAATTTGAAATATCTGGAGAGATTCTGTATGGAGGAACGGTCTCAGATCCCTTGCCAGTATTCTCCAACTTCATCAGGCATTATAGGAGAAGACTCAGAGCTGTTATCTTGCCAAAGGGAGGTAGCGCAAGTATTGACTAAAAGCGTGCCAATAATTGTTGCACACCTATATTTAACAAAGATACTTTTTTGATAAACCTGTGTTTTGTTTGAATTGTTTGATATCCATGACAGCAGAGTATTTTTGTGAATTTTTTTTTTTTTTTTTAAAGATCAAAAGGTTAATAAAGACAAACAATAGACACTTTTTCACAGCCTTCTTTGCTCATATTTACCAAAGGTGCCAATATTAGTGGAGGACAGTGTACTGTGCAATAAGACAACAATCCACAACAAACAAAAAAACAAACAAACAAAAAAACAAACAATGACTTGTTCCTTCCTATCTACAGCATTCATACTGTTAGAACATATAAATTGTCAAACCACAACACTGATGAGAATGGTAAAAAATAAAATAAAATAAAAAGCTACTGAAGATGAATAAATGAATAAATTCAACAAACAAGTTTGTTTCTACAGATATATAGTATATCTCTTGTGCAACCTGATGTGTTTGTAAATGAAATATGGATGCATTCTGCAAGAAGACAAGAATCACAAATAAAAATAGTAAAAAAAAGAAATAAAGTTGACAGTGCGTCAGAATTAGAAATGAATAAAAATGTCCAGAAGATTACATAAGGAACAACTGACAGCACCTACACCTTAGTATTAATTGAGTTTCTTTGTCTTCTTTCTTTTGTCCTTTATATAGGATCACATACAGTATCAGCACTCCGTAATTACCAGCATCCTTCAAAGGATAGTGTCATTTTCCCTGACATAAAAATGTGTCGCAGCATTAGGCTTATTTCATGGTGTTGTGTCAGTGCTAGCTCATGGGCTTTGTTAATTGATTTGTGGCCCACATTGCACCACAGCACTGTTCTCTACTTTCAAGATGTGGTTCTGGAGACACATGCTCTCTGGGTTTGTACCGGGTCAGACATCTCCCACAGATGCTAACGCTGTTATGCTGTTGGTCAAAGCAAGCTAAGAATACTAAGCAGACTGAGAATCTTACTGGACTCATGCTAGTGCTTGTTAGATAATTAAATGTGTCAAGCATGAGTCAAGTTCATTGATGTCAGGATAAATAGCAACAACATAATAAATATTAATCATTTAAAAAATTTTTCACAGTTTAAGCTATCACTATAAAAACATCAATGCAAAACTTTTTGCATTTGTTAGCTTTTGTTTTGATTATCTGTTATCTGTTATTGTTTTCTGATATTATTTCAAAAACGTTCTAGAAGATTCTCTTTAAAAATTTACCTAGGGCCAAACCCCACTCAGACGATTACCCCACCAGCTCATCTGTGTTATTGAGACATTCGTTTCGGCGTTAAATGTGGTTTTTCCTCGCTGAACTTTAAGCAGAAATCCAGCAGCCACATCTCAAAAAGCCAACAGGGCCTATTAAGAGATAATGACTAATTATGCTAATTTGTAAAGTTGTGCTCTTTCTTTCCTTGGTCATTTTATCAGCCAGTCTTCCACAGGGAGCAGTAACCATTCAATGTTAATAAGCATTTTTTTTTTTTTTTTTTTTTTACCCTCACTGGACAAACGTCCAGAGGAGGACACGGTGTCCTAAATTGAGGAGGATTTCACAGTTAATCAGGGAAGTGGCTGTGAAAGTCGATGCTGCAGCTGCAGCCGGTGGCGCTGATGACCTTCATTAACCTTTCAAATGCCGGCGGCACCTTGCACAAAACCCTCTTATCAACAAGACGCACAAATAGCCAGCCTTTTTCGAATCTAAACGCAAGTGTTTTCTTTCCCTCGCGTTGTGTGATAGCTTGGACTGAATATTAGCTGAGATCTTCTAGAAATGCACAGGGAGGAGTTCTGTCCATATATGGTAAGAGACAGAAATGGTGACAATACAAGTGTTTCTGTTTGTTCTGTCTGGTGTCTTATTGAGCTTGATCGGAAACAGAGACACTGAGGAAGCAGAGGCAGCGTTTCCGAAGGGACTCCCAGCCCACACACACACACACACACACACACACACACACACACACACAGAAAGACCAGTCTTACCAGCATGGAATGTCAAAACAAAGACAGCAACCATGGCTTCACAATTCCTCATAATCCAGTGGGGTCTTCAGCTATCACTATGATGTCACGGAGATGGGAGAAAAGACTGACCTCGACCTGCATGCTCGTGTGTTGTTGGTCACAACACATATTCACAAAATAATGTCTTTGAACTGAGCTTCACTGTTTCGTTCATTTCAGATAAAGATGGTTACATAATTGCCCCCAAGTTATTTGAGCTGATATGTACTGTACGTAATCGGTCGTGCTGAAATCAGCCACAAGCACACAGTTCAGTCTGAATGCGTTACTTCATAGAATTTAATCGCTGTTTTATCATATTATAGTCATAATTTTCATTAACTCGATAACTGATCGAGGTGACGATGCATTGTTACACTGCTATTAAGTTTATATATATATTTTATATAACGTCAACAGAAATGAGAGTTGAATCCAATTTAATTTATGTATAAGACTATTAATTGTCAGTCAATTCCCAATCTCAAAGATATATTCTAAAGAAATGTCTGACACAAGGGGACGTTTAAGGACAGACTTACCTTATTCTGTATTCTTCCTAGGAAATATTCACCAAATTGTATATATGATCCTTTTACTGTGCTCCAAATCAACACCCGCAGGCGATGTCACACTAATTCCTAATTACTCGATTCTGCTTTTTATACTCCTCCGATACTCCTTTCTGCACTCGACCGTTCACAGAGATGATCACCGTCATGAGAACGAATGCAACTCTGCCCTGAAACCCTCCAGACTGATAACATTACGTACACCATCCACATTCCTGCATCACAAAGAAGAACAAAAGCACACCAATTTTGCATTTCTGCAGCGAAATCAAGAATGAGTGAGAGGCGCAAGGGTTCGGCGTGTACCTTATTTGCTCTGGAGGTCAGCTGACATCTTGTCAGATGTGGATGAGACATGAGAATGATTTGGACAGTGACATACTACACATATCTGCAGTGAAGTGTGATAACAAAAAAAAAAATCTGACCTGAGAGGTCTCATTACGGTTACACGGACATGTACTGTATGTGATCCAGGAGCACTTGTCAAAAAAAGTTATTATTATTTTAAAGCATTGTGATCATTTTAAAGATTTTCTGCAGGTGTTTTCAGAAAACCTGGAATTGGCATGACATTTTTTTGACAAATTAACAAGAGGTCATTTTTAACCGTGACACAACACAGGTTCAACAGTTTGACTTCTTTTTTCCCCCCACACACTTCTCCATTTCTTCTTCCAGCTAGTCTTTTTTCCTACTAGTGACACTTTTTTACAATAACCTTGGGTGATAGAAAGGCAGACTATATGTATTGCAGAGCAAATCAAGATCATGATGTGTAGCAATGGAATTTAAGCTCCAGTAATCTGTGCTTACAAAAGGTGCAGACAGAAGGTGTAGTGTCCAGTTTTTTTGTTTCTGTGTACACTTTACCCTATGGCTGCACTTCTGTCCCTAAATGAACAATTACACACCACAATCTATTATAATCAGCGGGGGGAAAAAATCTGCTTAAATCTGATTTGGGTAAACAGAGATTGTAATGTTCTTCTAATCTGCAGCATTTTATTGGGGATCAAGTGCATTAAAGTGCACAGTTTCAGGATAATCCCAAAAACGCTGGCCGTTTGCCAAGAGGACTATAAACATAATTGATTCAGCTCTGGAAAAGACTGACGCATATTAGAATAACGCTTAGATTTATCCTTCCATCTCCATTATCGGAGATTAGAGCGGGAAAAGTTAAAACAATGCACTGATGTCACCCAGCTTTGTGGAATTAATTGTGTCGACATTCCTCTGAGTGCGGTTTCTATCACAGTGATAACATAATGTAACATAATGATAAAATGTTGAATAAGAGACAAGGATTTGTCTTTAAAAAAAGAACTGGTGTGAAGTGTGTGTTCTGTTAATAAGCAAATGAAGAAATCTCAAAATGCTAAAACTTCAAACGGGCGAGTGTATTTTGGCATTTTGGGGTCTCGGAGTATGAAGGAACAGTCACCATCACAGTCCATCACCTCAGCTGGGAAATTGGCAATCACACACACACACACACACACACACACACACACAATGTTCATATGCAATACTTAATGCTCTGTGACCATTTGTGTCACTTCCATTATGTAAATACATTTGACTCAGCACTGCACTTATCTTGCTTTTCTCAATTACCCAGGTTATAAACATCACAGGTTCCAGGACAGACCTCAGCTTTAATAATAATAATAATAATAATAATAATAATAATAATAATAATAATAAATTACATTTCCAAAATACTTTTCTCAACCCTGTGGTTGCTTTAGAAAGGGTGTTATTTATATACCCAACACGTCCTCTGGCATATGTGACAAGCAAATTGAACTGAATCTTTTAACACTTCCTGTTAGGAAGTGTGTGTGTGTGAGAAAAAAAGTATTACAGTTTGAACAAAGTGTGAAGCAGTGAAGCAGCGTATAGACGGCATGTGCCAAGCTGAGCGCAATCTGGATAAATTTCCATTCAAAACGATCACATTATGAACAATCGCTGGAAAATACGAAGCAGGAAATAAGTGCAACGAACACATTCCTGCCAGTCAAACTGAAGGAGATACAGAGAAAGTGTGTCTGGGAGCATGAGGTTTGATCACCAACACGTTATCAGCCCCGGGGTCTGTCATGACGGGTGATAAGCAACTGTTACACACACATACACACACACACATGCTCACACACACCTGTCACGGTGAACACAGAGGTGTCCCTGATACCCAGGCACTGGCGAGCGCCCTCCTTTATTACCACTGCCACTGCAGAGAGATGAAGAAGCACCACGGGCTGCAGTCACTCACCTCAGCCTCTGCTTCGTTTATTCCTCAGTGCTTGTGATGAAATTTCTGAGGTGATCACGCAACTAGGTGGCAAGCAAAGTGGATGGATAATGGAGGGGTGGAAAAGGGCGATCTGCAACAATGTGCAACAAGTTTGGTTTGGTTTGGGTTGGGTATGTGTCTTGAGTGCTAAGAAGTTGGTCAGTAATAATAATAATAATATAAAACATTTTAATTTTCCCTAAAGAATTTTTTTGTTTTAAATAGTCAACTAAAGTATACTGGAAAAGCTATTCATCCTTCCCGATTCCACATGTGCATGATTTTATTTCTATATAGAAGTGCATCAATAATACGCCTAAGAAAAGTTGTTTTCCTATATCTTACAAAAGACCAGAAGTCAGATGTCCTTGCATTGAAGATGTTTGACCTTACAGTCTCATATGAGCCATAGTGTGATTTCTAAGCATCTCTTACAGCAACACGTTACCAAGGACAATAGAAACAGACTACTGGTGATGTAGAACGACAAGGATAAACACCCTGGTCCTCTGTTTCAACTGGACTGGACTCAGGGTGACGTGACATGTTATGTTAAGTTATGATATGACATATGATATCATATATGATATGATATGACATGATATACAGAGCCATATAACCTCTGCATTAACGCTGATTGCTTGGAGTGAAAGCAACTGGAAAAGCGCCACATCGGACATTACGCACCAAAATGCAAAATTACGCACAGGCTCTGTGCGACTGGTTCTAAAAGCCTGACGTCTCGCTGGATATTTAGGAAAAGCAAAAAGAAAATAAGTAGGTTTTTTTTTTCTTCAAGGAAGTGAAAATTTAAAAAAAAAATAGTTCAAAAAGAAAAAGGCAAAAGCTCATGTGTGCTGCGCGCAGGACACCATCGCACCGGCACAAAGCACACGCACACACGCACAAGACATACTTGGGAACATACATAATATAACTACTTAATTAATAACCTTGTAAATAAATAAATAAATAAATAAATAAACACCATTGTGAAGGTGAAGGGGGAATGTTTTGTTGACCTCTTCCTCCGAATGAATGACACCTACAGCTTTAGGAAAACAGTTTAAAAAAAAATGCGTATGATGTAAAAAATCGACTTTACCTTTGCGCTTGGATCTTCTCCTCCTTCTCCGTTTAAACTTGCACCTGATCTGGCCGCTTCCCGCACCACCGCCGCTGCTGCCGCCGAGTATTGAAGCCATCGGAGCGGATCGGGACAAGTTGATGTGCTCGGGCTTTTTGGCAAGAGAGAAAAAAATAAAAACACAAAAAACTTGTTCAGGTTCGCTGAGCGCGGCGCATCGATGAACCTCTCTACCGCATCCGCTCGGTCTCCCGACGCCTGTCCCTTACTGCTTCACTTCTGTGTAGAAACTGCTCTCTAACTGCCTCTCTTAACGCAACGTCTCATTTACACCTCGCTCGGGTTAAAGCCGTTTGCTCTGTGCTGAAACGCTTCCAGTTTTTCTGCATCTCAGCGATTGATTTTTTTTTTTTAGATTCTCTGCCATCCAATCGCATCGGATCAGCTTTTGAATATGCAAATTATAGCCAATCACAACGCGAGGAGCAATGTGACGTCAGAGTCATCCACCCTTTCCATCAGGAGCCCCGCCCCGATCGAAAAAAGTGGGAAAATTATGTGTAAAGATTTTCATTGCCTTTTCATGTACTATTTAGGACGTGTATAAATGTCTGTAAAAGCTTGTAATATTTATTATGATCTGTTTATTTTCATTTCCTCTGGCGAATAAGTATGTCTTTATGTGTCCACTAAAAAGTACTTTATATGTCCACTATTTTTTTGTGTTTAGTGTATTACACATTCATCATCAGTAAGCACTATATCCTGGTCAGGTGTTATGAGGAACACTTGGTGGGAAGTGAATGGAACACAAGCCCATCACAGGGCACCACACACACATGCACATCCACACCTACGAGCAATTCAGAAGAGACAATATATTGTAAATAACGGAATGTTTTTTTGA
Source organism: Stegophilus panzeri (assembly GCA_024331685.1). NCBI lineage: Eukaryota > Metazoa > Chordata > Actinopteri > Siluriformes > Trichomycteridae > Stegophilus > Stegophilus panzeri. Next base: position 32,087,319 of record JANDJT010000001.1, on the reverse strand, counting down.
AGGTAGGAAGAGAAACCTATGCAGAGAGAACATGGACCAAAACTCCCCGCAGTCAGTAACATGAGCTCAGGATCGAGTTAGGGATCCTGGAGAGATGAGGCACAAGTACCTCGTACATTGCTTCAGAAAGTCGTTAGCAGAAAGTCATGAGCAGTTTCTACTTGATAATTAGTTTAAATATAAACACATCTAAAGGCTGCTCCTAATTTTAGCATCTGCAGCATCCTTTTCAATCCCACTAGTCTGCTCATGATGTCAGATTTCATCAAATTCATCCACTCAAATGCTGAAAAAGTTCAATACTCTCCATCACATGGATGAAGGTAAGGAATTGGGTTTCTCTAACATTCAACATCCTACAATGTCATGCTTCATTTTATAACATTTTATATATTTAAACCTCTCTGTCTGTCTCTCTCTCTGTGTCTGTGTGTGTGTGTGTGTGTGTGTGTGTGTGTGTGTGTGTGTGTGTGTGTGTGTGTGTGTGTGTGTGTGTGTGTGTGTGGTTGGACTGTGAGTGAGTCATGCTGTCTGCCACCAAGATTGACAAATTCAAACTCGAATCACCTTTTCCACCAGTCTGGATCAAGTGGGCACCAAACTGACTGAGAATTGAATGAAGAGCACACATCTGGATTAGAAGTGGTGGAAGCAGTGCTAATCAATCAAACTGAGATGTTAATTCAGGACATATTCTGGGTCTCACTTATCTAGTTGATGAAGAAGGTCTGGATGAATTTGGTGATCTTCAGGATCACCAACAGATTTGAGGAAACGAAGCTGCTGCTTAAGGTGCTAAGAATTATTCAGTGGACAGTTGGTTAACTATGAAGTAAAAGCTATAAGAATTTTAATGAAGTATTTTGGAATTACACATCTGTTTAATGTCATTTAAATGTCATCATTAATTTACCTCAAGACAGCATCTTTTGTGCCTTTAGAACGTTTATTTTACCTGAAAAAAAAGAGAGAATTTTTTAAAAGCTCTAAAGCGCATTTAGGAACCACTGTAGTACCCTCGAGGGTACATTAATGTGGTTGTATCTTTGGGAACAAAACGTTTCCTGTGCAGTACCTTTTACTGACACCACTCAATGTCCTGGGTGGCACAGTGACATAGTAGATAGCATTGCTGCTTCACAGCTCCAGGTTTGCTCCTGAGCTCCAGTTAATGTCTCTGTGGAGTTTCATATATTCTTCCAGTGTCCATCTGGGTTTCCTCTGGGTTCTCTGGTTTCTTCTCAACAACTTCTTGTTTGGTGGTTTGGTTATACATTACATTACCCCCAAGTGTCAATGATTGTGTATGTGGATGAACTGGTGTCTCATCCAGGGTGTATTTCCACTTCACAACCAGCAACGCATAATTACCTGGTGTTCCTGGGATAGGCAGTTGAGGACCTTAAAGGCCTGTCAGCTCTCTGGCACTCGTGACACACTCAAGACTTTATGGTAAACATCTCAGGAATTATAGCACTGACCTCCAAACATGTGTATCCAAGAATTCATCTAATGAAATTTGTTAAATTTGTGAAAGATTGCCCAGTTAGTAGCCCAATCTCAACCATTGTTTGAGCCTGAAGCAAAACTCCTAACTGTTACAAGCCCAGCTGCTTGGATTGCTTTCTATCTCATCTTGAAGTCACTTTGGATAAAAGCATCTGATGAATAGAAATGTAAATGATACTAAAGTACCAAACATCCCAAGGGGAAGGTCAATCATGCACTTCAAACATGCCACAAAATGACTTAACAGCAGACGTCATTTTTTTTTTTAGATCTGCTCTACTGCAAACCTGAAAGAGCAGCAGCAAACACACACATGCTGTGAATCCACTACACTATCTCCAACTTAGTACTGAGAGTTTGATGGCAATCCTTTCTGCACACCAATTTATTTGGCTTGACTCATAAGGGAACACATAAACGTTTTATGCAGAACAGTGTACCTACTACAGGAACGTAGAACCCTCTTTGAAAGTTTGATCTGTTAACCATTCTAGGAAGAAGATTTTTCTGTTAGTGTTGAAAGACTTAGTAAGGAATAAACCGCTTGGGTGTTTACTGTTATAGGGAAATTATCAGTGACTATGTTTACATGCACATCAAATTCCCTTTAAGGTCTATATTCGGGTTGCAGCCATATTCTGAAAACAATGTTTATATGCGTACAGGCATCTGAATATTCCTGTATACATGGTTGTTGTAAGTATGCCTGAGTTCATATTCCTAAATATTAAGCCTATATCTCAGCATCTGTTAGCACTCACAGTTTCTTGATGACTGAGCATGCGCATATATCTCCTTTCAGTGCATTTTCTGAATAAGATGTTTACATGCAACAATTTTCAATAACAACAGGCATACTCCAGTGGTAGGAATCAGAATTTGGGGAATCAAATTATTGTCTTAATCTGAATTGGGCAATCGGATTGCGCCGTTTACACGACTCAATACTAATTAGAATATTGTCAAATTCTGATTAATATCAGAATATAGATGTGCATGTAAATGTAGTCAGTAATGGGATGGGGTGATGAAGCAGAATTGCTGTTACTACCCTAAAGTTGATTATTTTCCTATAACAGCATGTCATGAAGTGTTTTATTCCTGTTGTACCACGATAATTGCTTAACAATCACAATTTTTAATTTCTTAAAGAATGGCATACCTTTTGTCAGTTTATAGTTACATTTTATTTAGTTCCTGTTATCACTTACATTATAGCAGCTGTAAATAATCATGATCTCTTGAATAAATAATAAATAAATAAAAAAAAACACAGATTATCATGTTATTGAGAAACCAAAAAGTGTGAAGTCCTCTGTGCTGAAGACTTTCCCATGTTAGAAAACTCACTGACTGTTACAAAGCAATGATAGTGGAGACTCCTTCCATACATGTTAAATAAACCTTTCCTTACAGAAATGTTCACCATATCAGCCATTAAACAAAGTTTTTAATCTGTTAATGATAAACCTAAGATTATGTGGCATGTCTCCCCATACAAGTCCACATGTACTGGAATTTCAATAGAACTGCTAACATGTTAGAACAAATGCATTAACAGTTAAATGTATAAGCATATTATTTAAATTACAGCTTGAACTGCTCTTAGAAATGCTGTTATAGAAAATGGATCAACACCTGACCAATCAGATTCAAGAATTCAACAGAGATGTGGTATAAATAAAAATAAATAAATAAATAAAAACCCCTGCTGAAATAGATTCTGTGTGAAATAACAGCACCTTTGTCTATGTGCTTGAGTAGTGTGAATGTATTCGCACCCCAATGTGCTCTTCATGTCTGCTGTGAAAAAGCTTCGTTCTCGCATTAAACAGGAGAATTCCTGCGATTCAAATCATCAGAACACTGAACTGAAATAACTGTAAACATACAATCCACTGATGCTGACATTTTCCTAACAAAACAAAAGGTTATTTTTTTTTTCCTTGTCAAATATCATTAGGCTTCATCTGAAATATGAACACTACGACTACTCAGTGACATTTACAGGGGAAAAAAATGGAAGAACCAACAAAACAAAATGTACATTTGAAAACATGGCATATTTGCTGATGTCAGACAGCATAAGTCACTTTGGGGTGCTATTTTATGGCAGGAACCTTTTCATGCAGGCTGTAGGGAAAGGAAGTGTGTGTGCTCAAGTGAGGTTGTGTGTAGGTGGGCTTGGATGTTGGACGGTCCTTGGGGACGCTGCTTGCCCGAGGGCCACCCACAAATATCCATGTAAATTGAAGTTTAAGAGAAATCAATAGCGGTGACAAGTTGCCAATGCCACTATCAGGGGACAAAATGGTGCAGCAGGGTGAACCATGCACGCCCAGATACTGCCACAGGGTGTGTGTGTTTGTGTGTGTCGGTGTGTGTGAGTGGCAATTGTCCAAATGTGTACTTTGGTGTGACTTCAACTAAATAAATGAAAAAACGGAATGAGATAAATAAAATGCAAGAAGAAGAAGAAGAAGAAGAACAACAACAACAACAAAAATGAGAAAAAGATTGTGCTAGGCTTAAAATAAGAAACTGTAGATGGAGAAAGAATGAGAAAAAGATGAGTGAAGATGTGGAAGCAGACAGACTTTGAGTCCCTGAGGAATCAGTACTGATTACTGTCTGAGGAGATTACGAGGCATCAGTTTGCTCAATCTCTCAAAATGGCTATACTGTACAGTACACCTCTGCCAGCTACCATATATAGCTCAATGATGGTTACATGAATTAATTTGCACCTAACCATAACCTAAACTTTTGGTCTTATCTCATTCTAAGGGTGTAAAAATTCACCACTTCAAGCCGTTGCAGCCAGTGTGGTCTCAAAATTGCATAGCTCAAATTGTATGTTACACACACACAGTTAATGTGTAAGGGTTAGGGGTGGAGTTAAAGTATGCATCTTTTCTTATGACTTCATTAATTCATTTATCTTTAAGAACCGGTCCATCCTGGTTAGGGTGGTGGTGGTCCCATACCCTATCCCAAGAACACTAAGCATGTGGCTGGATTACACCCTTGATGAGATGTCCGTCACATATAGTTTTTTGCATAGCCAATCCACCTACTAGCATGTTTTTGGGAGGGAACTGAAGAACCCAAAGGAAACCCATGCAGACACATGGAGAACACGTGAAACACTTCTCAGACTCTTACTCACGTTGTTGAGGAAAAGAGATCAGTGCACCAGTCTTAATATTAAGGTCCAGCCTCAATATTATGGACTAATATTTACAATATCAATATAAGAGCCAGACAATATGAAAAACCAGAAATAAATCTGTGTTCCGGCTATAGCCACTGAAACCAAAGTCAAAAGTCTTTTAAAATCTGAATATAGAAAGATGATATGGTTGGAGTTTGTTTGATTTCATACTAAGGACTAACCCTTGTAGGTTGGAGCAGGAGGAATGAGGACATTGCAGGCTAGCTTTGTCCCAGAAAACATAGCTAATGTAATTGTGATAGCGGAAATGTTTTCAATTAAATGAATTATACAGTTAAAGATACCAAGCTCTGTTTTTTTAGCTCCACAATACTTATGTTTCCATCCAAGTTTTAAATGAACTTCTGGGAAAAATTGGAATACCATTTAAGACATTTGCTAATAAAGCATAATTTCCATCACGTGTTCAAGAGAACAAAACTGACATTACCAGAGAAACCGACGCAAAGTTGTCTACCCAAACATACCTCTCGTTTTCTGTGATTATCCAATCACATGATTTGTTGAGGCAAAGTCATATGGCTTTTTTGATGTGCATTGTTGAATTTATTCAGTAAATATGTATTTAAATCGTAGTTTATGCACGTCTTCTTATCAAATAAATAATGATCGACCTCAATTGAGCGCATACATTTTTACGTGCATTTGGATGATTTTATTTGCATCTGGTGTTCCCATCCAGTGTTTTTTTTTTATATATTGCAATATCCCAAAATTCAAATACGTTGATGGAAACATTGCTAATGTGTCTTTTTCTCTCTCAGGCTAATTTTTCCCTCTTTCACTGCACCACACATAGCATAAATAAGCTTTTATTAACCGCACACAGGTGTAGACACTCACTCATCACCCGCTCATTCTCCTTGACTCCTCCCCGGTGCTTAACCACACCCCTATTCCTATACTAATAAGGTCTGACTGAACTCTAACTGAACCTTAGCCCTGATATAATTGTGTATGACTTGTCATGAATTTGCAAATGTTCTGAGAGACCATGTTGGGAAAATGCCCTATAAACAAGAGAATAATGGTTTTATGCATTAGAAGATAAATAGATATCAGAAAATGATTTTTTAAAAATCTAAATTTAGAAGAGAGGAAAATGCTTTGGGAAAACAGGACAATCAAGTAAATTAGCCAGTGTGTCAAAAAAATATGCTCTGATTTTGTTGAAAGAGTGGTATAATTTGGTAAATGTAGCAAATTATACATAAAATTGGTGTGCAAATATAATTTTGATTAATCAACCTTAGCCTCACACCATGATGCCTATGCCGATTTTTGGTTGTAGTTTTAATCAGCCTGCATAAAATATTCCAAGTGAAGGAGGTGTGTCCTCTGTTTTTGCCTATTTCAATGAAGTGGGTGTGGTCTGTGTGTCTGTCCATCCAATGAAGGAGTCGTGGCCTGTATGTTTGTCAGTACCTCTAAAAGTGTTGTGACCTCTGTGCATGTTATTATCTGTGAAAGATGCGTGGCCTATGTGTCTGTGAGTTCCAGTGAAGGAGGTGTGGCTTCTCTGTGTGTCATTACTCCTGAAGCAGGTGTGGCTTACCATGTGTGTCTATCAGTTCCAATGAAGGAGGTGTGGCCTGTGTGTATCTATCAGTTTCAAGTAAAGGAGATGTGGCCATTGTGTCTGTCAATTCCAATGAAGGAAGTGTGGCCTGTGTGTGTCTGTTAGTTCCAGTGCAGGAGGTGTGGCCTGTGAGTGTCTGTCAGGCATTGTGAAGTAGGTGTGGCCCCCCACTCCTCTGACTTAACACTGCATTAGTTGATTAAACTGCACAGGTCCCAATCACATTGTGAGAGGTTCTTGCTAAAGGTATAAAAGTTGGTACCACTCTTGATGGTACCAGTTGGGGCAGTTATGGCTCACCTGGTAGTGCGGGTTGTCCACTAACTGCAGGGTTGGGGTACGATTCCTGGCTGACATGCCACATGCCGACGGGTTTTGTGACAACACATTGTCTTGGGGCAAGACACTGAACCCCAAGTTGCCCCCAGTGGAAGGCTAGTGCCACACATGAGTGTGGGTGAATGAGAACCAGTGTAAAATGCTTTGTAGAATTGCTAAGGTAAAAAATAAAAGCGCTATATAATTGCAGTCCATTTACCATAGTACCACTCAAGCAACAAGGAAAAGTATATTTTGGTACCTTTATTTCTTAGAGTGTATGACTTAAAATTTATATGGATAGTGGCAAATAGAAACATATACATTTTTACTGTAATAATAGCATGTATATTTTCAGTGTGAACTGGGAATCAATACAGTAAGATGCTTTTTTAGGGGTCCAAGCACCAAAGGAATTTTTGATAATTCCAGAATTTTGTTGTCAGCTGTCTTTGGTCCCAATGGCATTAAATTGGGCACCGGTGAGTATGTCATAATATGTGTTCTAAGACCGCCAACCACTTTAAGATTAGTATGCCAACTTTAGAATGACAACACAATACAGAACATTTTCCTCTCTTGTTCCAGCAAGCCGGGGATTAAAACACAAATGCACAGCATCTTTTTCCAACCTGCTACTGTGTCACTAATTACACCTACAGCAAACTTGTGTAAATCTCTCCTGCTGGCTTTTTTTGTTGTTGTTGTTTTGTTGTTATTATTATTTTTTTTAGACAAGATCTTGGTGAGGAGCCTGTTGGCAGAATGTTTGCAATATATTTCCCTCTCTGTTGCCAGAGCATGCATTAAGAGGTTTCTTTTTTTTATTTATTATTATTTCCTTGGTTGTAGAACAGGTTGATGATAGATATTGTGTACTCCTGATGTAACTGCTGACTATAATGCACTGAGGAAGCCACAGATGTTGTTCATGATGTTGAAGTGTGCCATTACAGATGACGCATTACTTCTGAGGACATTGCTAAGTTATGAGTTATGTCACAACATCTGGAAGACGAGCTTTCAGTGAGTGCACTCACCCTGTAAGATGATGATGGCTGAAATTTAGGGAATGAAACAGAACCAGGCTTTACAGCTAGAAATCATTCCAGCACACCTTTTAGGGTTCATTCTTTATCATCCAACAGTTGTTTTTTGCTGCTTTCGGCAGCTACTCAGAACACATTTACTTCAACGCCGTGGGGTAGCCCTTCATCATTTCCTTATTCTGGAGCACTCAGAGCTCTATTCTGTCTCTCCTCATGCTTTGTCTTGGCCGTCTCGCCTGTCATTACAACTCCCTGTTGCATGCTTCCTGACTTGTTCAGAAAATCATAGCAGTGTATTTAACTCTGCGCTTAGATAACTCCTGAATTGCAAAATGTCATTGCACATGGATTTGAATAGATTTATAGCTATTTATTATGATTTTTATAAAAACATACACATCTCAAGGAAATAAAGTCCAATTGAAACAGTTTATAGCATGCTACCTTATGAATTATGAAAGATATCATAACCTTTGAGCTACACACTTTTAGTACACTGTTAATGTGATGCATCATTTTGTCTCGACTGCTACTTGTAGTGCCATGAATATGGCCTTGTTTTTCATGACAGATCTATTATGTTTAATGATATGATCATTTCGCTTTCTTCCGAGTGGGCCTGGAGGACCATTTATTTAACACAGTGCCCCGGAGGAATGAAACTCATTCCACTTGCGTGTATGTGTGTATTAGTGTGTGTGTGTGTATATTAGTGTGTGTGTATATTAGTGTGTGTGTATGAGTATGTGAAAAGGTTGGGGAAACAAAGAAGCTTGCTCTTTCTACACACAGCATTGTAAACATAATGCAATAAACTGTAATACAATTTCAATCACTCCTCACTATCCCACAAGTAAAATGGAGCTATTTGCAGATGTTTTGAGAGTCACTTGGCTGGAACCCATTAGCAAAATGACACAAAATTAGTATGGAAAGAAGAGCAATGACTATGGTTAGGTAACACTTTCTTTCTATGTTCCAGATAGTAACTGGGTAGTAGTGTGGTGCAACAGTCAAAGTACTGGGTCATAATTTTGGGTAAATAGATGGTAAGTACTAAACAATTTTAACTAAATTAGCTTAGCTGAATTATCAGACAAGGTCTAGGTATTATGATGAAAAAAAATAAAATAGCTTATGACTGGAAATTTATGGAAAAGGTGGTAAATAGAAACACAATTCACATACAATTTTACTGAAAGTGTAAATGTGTAAAATGTTACTGTAAGTGTACATTTTGGCTATTTATAAAGAGCAAATCAGTGAGAACTATCTATTAACAGAGTGAGGCTTATTCTATTCTTCTTCAACTTCTTTCTTTCTCTTCCTCCTCCAACTCATCATCATCATCTTCTTCTTCTTCTTCGTCTTCTTCTTCTTCTTCAGGGTTCCACACTAATGTCTTTAGTGTTTGAACTCCTAAAAAAGTAAACGATGAAGAAGAAGAAGATGAACCAATAATGGCAGAAACAATACAGTTCCCCTATTGTTTTTGTTCACGTTTTTGGGGTCCACGCACCTTATAGGATTTTGTACTAGGATTTAGGATTTTTTTTGTTTTACCACACACCATATAGGATGTACTAGTACTAGGATTTTGTCTTCTTCTTCTACTTCTTCTTTTTGAGGGTTCCACACTAATGTCTTTAGTGTTTGGACTGCTAAAAAAGAAAATGAAGAAGAAGAAGAAGAAGAAGAAGAAGAAGAAAACAATGAAGAAGAAGAAGAACCAATCCTAGCAAAAACACTACAGTTCCTCTATTGTTTTTGTCTACATTTTAGGGGTTCAAGCACCTAAGATATTGGAATTGTATTGTTCTTGCTAGGATTTTGTCTTCTTCTTCTTCTTTTTCTTCTTCTTTTTCCTCTTCCTTAAAATGAATCATGCCCACCAAACCATAAGTCATAGAGACATGTAACTTGGGCAGTATGTAGTACTCCATTCTGATATTCAGGAAAGTGAGATGAGCTGGATCAGCCCAATGGTAACGAAGTGTTTTACATTTTGTTAAAGCCCGTATTTCGTAGCATGAAAATTCTTTTTATCCCTGATTCCTTAACTTTCTGACAAACAAAGAAGATTCAAGAACCATTTCACTCTGTCATTTAGATTCTCAGCTATTTTGTGTAAACTATTATTGTTAAATAAAAAAAAAGTAATAAATAATAATAAAAAATAATAAAAATGACTTGACTTGAGTAGGTGTATGCTTTTGTGGCATATCTTCACAAAATATGTGCCAAAATACTCAATAGAGTCTAATCCTAAATAATTATTAAAAAAATGTTGAGATTGTAAATAATATAGCAACCACATGCTAATAAATTCTAGTGGGGCAGAGCTTTTTTTTTATTCCAACAGATGTAACCCTTAATAGTTTCCATAGATTTGCACTAGATTTGAAAGGCATGTTCAAGAAAAGACTCTGAACAAAGATTGGAGCATGGCTATTGTAAGTTTAAATAACTATTTGTTAAGAACTGTCTAATCAAGCTAATGTTTAGTCTGTGTGCTAATTTGTAATTGGATTTTTTATGATGATTGGGTTATTTAAAAAAACAAACAAAAAAAAAAAACCCAACATGACCACCATCAGCCAATCAGCTTTCAACAGGCAACTGAAATGGGTTTCTATTGTGCTACAGTCACAGAAATTTAACCAATGTGTTTATCTACTGTCTCTTTACTATTCCATGTAACCTACCAAGAACTGGCCACTGCTGGCACTACTTGTGATGAGTGCTTGGACCCCACAGATTGCAACTTAACATTATATTGATTAAACTAAACTTACTCGTCGTACAAGGACAGTTTAAAAGTCCTTAAAAATAATCACATACTTTGTGGGGAATGCATGCATTTTCTGTGTAGCCCTCTACTACAGAGTGTTTCCTCCTTAACTATTTAAAGAACTACTTTCTAAGAGGTAGGTCTTTCTAAGTAGTTGATATGTTGGTTACTTCTGCCAGGTGTAGAGTCCCTTAAATATGAACACTGGAAAATTGTGTGTGTGTGTGTGTGTGCGTGTGTGTGTGTGC
>JANDJT010000001.1:32057194-32074694 GCA_024331685.1 Stegophilus panzeri | reverse complement strand
AGAGGAAGATAAAGAAGTTAGTGACAGCAGGAACGGCACATTCAGATTTAGCCTTTTGCGCAAGGCATGCGAAGGGCCCTGTCATAAATCTAAAGCGATTGACTGTGTGTGTCAGCGAGGTGTGGGGCGCAGCTGAATCACTCCAGCGGTGGGAGATGTAGAAAGGACTGAGGTTAATTTGAAATGACAGTCATTATGGCATCCGCTGCAGCGCAGGACACCAGACACGAAACTCAATATGTGTTTAACATTTCAGACAGGATGTTCCCCCAGGAGAGAGGGAGTGTGTTAGTGCGGTACAAAAGCACGGCAGAGTGGAAAGGATGCTGGGATACACAGTAGGACTGAAATGATATTGTGGGTTTAATAAACCTGAACAGCTGCAAACACAATGCTAGAAATATAGTGAGTCTCTGTGGAGCTCCTCTCTTAAAAAAGCGTTCTTCAAAAGTTCTGTAAGGGTTCACTGAATAAATAAGTGATCTTCTACTTAACCTGTTTTTATAGGAAAGCAATCTGTTGTAGGGTTCTACATAGAACCTTTAAGGTTGATCCAGAGGAATAGCAGAAGAACTCAATAAAAAACAAATAAACAAAAAAATTAAACAATAAAATTATGGAATAGTTTTTTTTTTTTTTTGTTATTTTGGTGGGGGGCATTTTTGGATGGGTGGAGCCCTGAATAAAAGCATGGATGGATAGTTGGATGAATAAATGGATGGATGGATGCATTGATGGATGAATCCCTGAATAAATGTGTGGATGAAGGGTTGAAAGGATGGATGAATGGATAAATGGGTGCTTGGTTGGATAGATGGATGGATGGATGGATGGATGAATGAATCTCTGAATAAATCCATAGATGGATGGATGGATGAATCTCTGAATAAATCCATAGATGGATGGATGGATGGTTGGTTGGATGGATGCATGGATAGATGGATGAATCTCTGAGTAAATACATGGATGGATTTCTTAATAAATACATTGAAGGATGGATGGATGGATGACTAAATCCCTGAATCAATGCATGGATGATAGGATGGAAATTGTACCTAGGTGAAAGTGTGTGTGTGTGTGTGTGTGTGTGTGTATGTGTGTATGAGTTTTGTTATTTATGAAATATATAGGCTTCTCTTTAGTGTATAATCATGAACTGAAAAACAAAATTACCAGTTACAATATATCCAATTATAACATATTCAATATTTAAATGTCACCCATTTCCCACAAGTTTTTGTCAAACTATGTGCTCTTTATTTAACTCTGAACTGTGTCTGAATAGGCATGGACATTAGTGTCCTTAATGTCATATAGCATTATCAACTCGCTAGCCTGCAACAATGGCTCTATTGTGTGTCTTCACCGTCTGTGCAGCTTATTGTGAAGAGGCAGGAAAGGTGAAAGGGAAGGAGAAATTGTGGCAAAAAAATGAGAGGGGCGTAAATTAGACTAGTATTTACAAGAGAGGTGGCCCAGCAACATGATGATACAAAACAAGTTTCACGAGACGTTAAGGCTTGCGCACAGGGTCTTCTTCACTCCTGGTGGTGTTACAGGCCTGTGAGGAACGTATATCATTCGAGGCAGGTGGAGGAGGAGAGTCCTGGAGGTGTAGATCCTGAGCTCACATATCTGACTGTGCCAGCTTTAATCAGAAAGGCCAGTGGGGTTTCAGGTAGAACTGTGGAGTGTGTTTGTGCCTGTAAATGTGTGAACTCTGTCATGGTCAATCTAAAAACTTTTGACTGAATGTTTGGCTAAGTTGTTGAACTGGGCTTTGTAACACAGTGTGAGAAAGACGAGGTGGATATATCAGCCTATCCTTTTTTATTTAAGGTTTTTCAAAAATGTCAACATCCATTACACGAGGCGAAGCACAAACAGCTAGCAGACAGAGGGAGTACACTAATAATAATAATAATAATAATAATAATAATAATAATAATAACTTAATTATATTTGTTTTTTTTTGTTTTTTATTTAAAAAAAAAAAAATTTCAACCCCAATGTAAGCAAAAACAAAAATCTAAACAAACAACAACAATGTCTGTACCTATTCAGATGCTGTTCAAATGACATTCTCTCAGGTGAAAAAAAATGGATAGATGGACGGATGGAAGAGATGTAAGCATGGATGAATGCATGGATAAACTGATTAAATATTGGATGGATGGATGAATGGATGATAGAAAGACTGAATTTCTATGACTAAGATGCTGGGGTCAGTGCACAGGGTCATCTATGATATGGCCCTGTGAAGGAGAAAGGTTTATTGGATTTGCTCAAGGAATTAACAATGGCAGCTTGGCATTGCTAGAACCACTGAGATACTACTGCTATGGGGTGGATTTATGAATAAATGGATGCATGGATGGAGAGATGGATGGATGGGTGGTAGGTTGAATGCATACATGAATAATTGGATGGATGGATATATGGATGGATGGAGGAATGAATGGATGGCTTGATAAATGGATAGATGCATGGATGGATGAAAAGATGGATGCATAAATGTATGGACAGATGGGCACATGGTTGGGTGAGTGGTTTGATAAATGCATAAATGGATGAATAGATAGATGGATGAATGGTTGGATGAATGAATGGATGGATGGATGAATGGCTAGATGTATGGATGAACGAATAGATAGATGGAGACATAAATTAATGGATGGATGGATGGATGCATAAATTGAATTAATGGATGGATGGCTGGACAAATAGATAAAAGCATGGATGGATCAATAGGTAGATGGATGCATAAATAGATGGATGGATTCATAAATTGTTGAATCGACCGATGGATGGATGGATGGATGCATTCATAAACTGATGGATGGATGGATGGATGGATGGAGGGATTGATGAATGCAAGGATGAATGGATGGGTAAATTAATGAATAGATTGATAGGTAAGTAAGGAGGATATATATAGAGGGATGGTTGATGGATGGATGAATGGATGAAATATTCCTTCATTATGATGGTTTGCCATTGGCCTAACAATTTCTTCACTTGTTGCACATTTCTTTCTCTCTTTATTGAGGATTCATAAGGCATAATAATTTACTTATATTTACTGTTGCTTCTAAACTAGTTTTTTTTTTTTAATGTTTTTATTATTATAATGGTCAGAATGGCCAGCTACAAACTGGCTCTCGGAAGTTTGTTAACTTTTGTTCAACTTAACTAAATTCAATTCTATCATTATAGCATGATAGTGTGTATAAAGAGCATTTTATTGATCATATAGTGATTTAATCATTAGATACCATTAATATATAATACTTAAAATCGTATTTGCATGTTATAAACTGAACAGTCTGCTCATCGAGTGAATGCAGTTGGACGATATATGACACTGATCCTATTTCATGAAGTAAGCTGGTCTTTTACAAGCAAGCCATGTGTGCCTTTACCAAAAGCGAAGACAATTTCCACTTTACTGAGGAGCCATCTGTTAGACTCGGTGTGTGTGCACGAGTGTGTATGTGTGTGTGCTTATAGACTCTCCCAGCACAAGCAGCCTCGACTTCCACGGTTAAACATTATTAACTGCAGTGGTTATAACCTGATGACAAACGGGCGACAAGGACAAGGTGAAGGAGAAAAGCAAAAAGCACTGCTGGAGAAGATGATGGTACGTTGAATGTGAAGACAGCACAAGAAATCGCACAATTTATTTACAAGCTAAATGGAAGGCTGATTGTCCACTTTATGTCTCTAGCTGTCTTAAACATTAACAGTACGAGCTCCGAGACAAACATGAAACATTGTTTCTTAAAAGCCTTTTTATTTTCTGAGATATTTTTATGTGAATGCAACAACTGAGACCATCTATTAATGCGCCATTACTGGTCAGTCTCACAGACGTTCCAGAATTAACTCTTGTTTCTCTGCATCATTGCCAGCAGGCACTGTGTATGACTTGGCTAATTGCACTACATGAAATGAAATCAGTCCCTTAAGCCCATACAGACTGAACAACTCCTTACCACAGTGTAATGAAATAAATAATTATAAACGTGACCACTTGTGCCACTGGGATTCCAGATCGAGTCCTAACAATACTAATTTATAAATAGATCGATACAGTCTTTAAACAAAGCCATTGGCTGGGTGTTTATATGAGGTGGGTGAATGAGGTAGGATGCAAGTGCATAATCTCAGCATATGAATTATTATGGGAAATTCAAGAATTATAGTTATAGTCCATAGACAAAAAATATCATATTATGATACATGAAGACATTTCAGTGATATGTGACATGTATCAGAATATATTAGGCAACCAGCAAAGGTGTTGCATTAAAAATATGTAAAAAACAAATAAAACAAAAACTGACGTAATTAATATTTTACTTAATTTCGTACAATTATTAACACTGAAAATATTATAACATCTATACAACATTTCACAAATAAAAAAAAAGTAGCTAAATAAAAAAGTAGCAACAGCTTATCATCAGTTGCTTATAATTTCTAGTTTCCAATTGTTATTAAAAATACTGAATATCTGCAATGTCTCAGAAAAGTGTAATGTGACATAATTGACAACAATATTGGTATTATATCATCATATCTCCTAGAACTAGTCCATAGCATGGATCAAAGTACATACAGGCATCATAGGAATATCTACAATAATAACCAATAACACAGACAAGAGTATAAACATGGGATACAAACTTGGAAATCATAACAGAGGGAATGATTCTCAGAGAATACATGATATAATCAACAAGACTTAGACAAGACATAGACACATGAGGGAGACACATGAGGAGGCAAAGTAATCAGAGGTGAACATAAAACAGGTGAACACAATCAAGAAGGAAGCCAGTGATATTATAACGGGTGGAGGCAGGACCAAAGCCAAAACAAAAGCACATGAAGGACTAATAAGTGGAAGCAGTACTTATTAAGCAGTACTTAAGCAGGCTCTGTCATCTTTTATAATGTGCAATTAATTGATTATTATTAATTATTCCAGCTACAAATGTGAATAATGTATCAACCCTGAATAGAAAAGTCCTTTCATGAGGGTTGTGTACAATAAAATTAATTAATTAATTAAATAACATACTTGTATGTACACTAAAGAAAAACAACCTGCAACTGAAATTGAAGACTTTTAATTTAGCAATGTTACAGCAGCTATAAACAAGCATTCCCTTGTCAGCATATGCCCCCCCTCTATTTCATAAAGTTAATTCGACAAAAAAGCTTGTCATGCTTTCCAAGAAACTGGAAACACAAACTCTGTTCTGAAGACTTGCCTGTGGTGATTATTAGAAAGCACTGACACTGGCGACTCCATTCATAAGTATTAAATAAACTCTCAAAGCTTCAAAGTCAGGTGTACAAATCCTTACGATGTTACTACAGAAGCAATAACATCATTTTACTCTGGCATTTTGTTAATAAAAATGGAGCTCTGTATATGCTATTTCAGTATTCAAGATTGGACTGATTGGAGTGAAGTTGTTAAACGTCACTGTTAACCTGATGAGTTAAGGTTTACGTCGCCAAATCAGATGCTCTTTTGAGGAGACAATGAAATTCCCTTGATTTTGCATAATGGTCTTGCAAATTCAAGGTGATAAGAGCTGACCTTTTAGATCCCTAGAGGACAAAAAGAATAAGCCGACTGTTAATTTATAGAAATAAGAAACTTCCGAAATGGTCAGAAATGGATAGTGAGGACAGTATATACAGAACGGTCCATAAGTATTTGGACAGTGACACCATTTTCAGAATTTCACCTCTGTACACCACCACAATGGATTTGAAATGAAGCAATCAAGATGTGATTGAAGTGTACACTTCCAGCTTTAATTCAAGGGGTTTAACAAAAATATTGCATTAACTGTTTAGCAATTACAGCCATTTTTTACAGCATCCCTCCATTTTTACTCAAAAGCTCAAAAGTAATTGGACAACTTACTGATAAGAAGTTTCAAGGCCAGGTGTGACCTATTTCCTGTGTCCTCATTATTTCATGACAAATTAAGGAGATCTGGAGTTGACCTGAGATAATTAAGGTCTGGAGTTGATTCCATGTGTTGAATTTTGCGAGCCAAAGAGGTGTCGATGCAAGTGAACGAGGCCGTCATTAGGCTGAAAAAACAAAACAGACCTATCAGAGAGACAGCAGAAACTTTAGGAGTGGTCAAATCAACAGTTTGGTACATTCTTAAAAATCGGGTCACTACCAAATACTTATGGACCTGACTGTAGAAGTGACATCAAGCAGAACGTGACCCTCTTTTTTCTTTCAAGCTGTAACAATGCTAAAGATTTGATGAAGGTTTAACAGCCATATGTTTTGCTACATTTTAATTAGCCATACAGTATATCACAGAACTGTGTCATGGACACATGATAAAACCTCTTTTCCTTCCTGTTCTTGCTCTGGGGAAATTAGTAAACATAAACATCTTCCTCACCAGACTTCACAGTCCTCAAAATGCCACTATACAGCAGAAACAATTTCAGAAAGAGATTAATTGCCTTTTTTTATGCCTCAACAGTAATCCTTGAGTTTGCTGGTGTGAGTACAGCAGCAGCGCATGCAGATTTAGAGCAGACTTGAAGGCATGTGGAGATGCTAAGCTACATCAGCGATATGCTACATGACGCTCTGCAAATCTCAAGTGCAAACTGATGTGCTGTACATCCAGGATTTTAGTGCATGCAAGAATCGGACATAAAGACAGCTTGAGATTTTTTCACTCTTAGACAGAGTCTGCACATTTAGAAAAAAAATAAAAAATCATTATGTGCTGGTTTTTAAATCATGTGCGTGTGTACTCTGATTTTTGAGGATACTTAATTGTTTGTTCACAGTGAGAAGTATAACTCAGTATAGTACAGTAAACAGACCCTCAACTAATAAAGCATGGAGCAACAGATTCCTTTTCCACTAATTAGCACAATCATGCACCACTGACCGAAAGGGGAGGAGCTTGTAGCCAATAACAGATATTTCTGATATAGCTACCGATGATGGTAGTAGAGTGATCGTCTGTGAGTCTACTTGTTTGTTAATGAATTATAATGAAACACACATGTAATACACACAGTTCTGTAGATACTTCAGATTTATATCTAAGAACTTCTGCTGCAATCATAAAAACTACAATACTGAACATCTTTTAACACATACGTAGTACTGTTTGACTTCATAAAACTGTAGAAATTGTAGTAAAGCTTTATAATTCCAGACTCAATGCCACACCCCGTTCTCCGCATAAAATGGTGTTGCTTTGCCTTAATTTGCATCTTTTGTACTGAGTAGGGGTATACAGGTATATATACAGGTATTATCTGAAATAGTTACTCCACTAATGGAATGTATACCAGTGTAGGTAGTGAATAATTAAAAACATGTTTCTAGGTGTTGGCCAACTCTTAAAATATGCTGCAATATTTTTAATACAGGGTCACCTACCTTTCTACAGCTTGAACATACAAGAGGAAAATCAGAGAAAACCTTATTTTATGTCGTACTGCGTACAAGATCTTGTTGAAACAGGTCAGTGTTGTGCTGAAAAAAAAAAAAAGGCTAAGACAGGATTTATTAATTTCTCACTGAAATGTCAGACCTGTCCAAATGTAGGGTAATGTGTTTCAGATACAAAATCTCACAAATGAGGATATATAAACACTACTCTGTACAGCATTCTGCATTTGTATATTGGTAGCTGCTTGGCTCTTATGTTGTATGTAAGGCATACTGTTCTAGGTAATAATCAGTGACAGTGTGGTGTGATGTACTTTTGCACTGTTACCACTACAAAGTTGATTATTTTGCTATAACAGCAAGTCCTGGAGTGTTTTATTCCTCTTATACCAATTTGCCAATGTTAACCATTTTTATTCACTGAAGAATGGTATACTTTTTATCTCTTTATAGTTAATGATGTGGAACATCTACAAAACACTTTAGTTTCTATTATCCCTTATGTTATAGCAGCCGTAAACAGCCATTTCATCACCAGGCTCTCTTTTTGCTTTCTCTGGAAGCTTGACATATTGCCAAAAAAAAAATATAAAACCCTCAAAATTATCTGTCCTGAAGACTTTCCTGTGTTGGAAAACTTAAAGTTACAGCTTTATCTCTGACTGTTATAAAGCACTGAAAGTGAAGTCTCCTTAAAGAAAATCTGTTTACATGGATACAGATAATCCAAGTCCCCATAGAAGCTATTACTACAGAAACAACAACATGATAAAATGAGTGAATTAATATTAATCTGTAATTTCCAGCTACACTGCAGCCAGAAGCTATGCTTCCATCCAAGTTGTGAATTTAATTTTTGCGAAAAATTGGAATATCACTATTTGCGAATGAAGCATCATTTCTATCCTATGTGTTCAAGAGAACAAAACTGCCACTTCTGGGGAAACTGGCGCATCTCACTCTCCGCCGTTTGCACTTTTCTATGCCATTTATCCAATCACATGATTTGTTGAGGCAAAGTCACATGACAGTTTTTGATATGCATCGAGGAATTTATTTGGTAAATGTGTTTCCATCGTAGTTTATGCGCATGTCTTTTTATCAAATAAAAAATATATCCACCTCAACTGAGTGCATACGTTTTTTATGTGCATTTTGGAAATTTTATTCTCATCTGATGTTTCCATACAGTGTTTTTTTTTAATGCAATATCCCAAAATTCACATGAAAATATGTGAACGGAAACATAGCTAGAGCTGCTGTTATTGAAAATGAATCAACACCTTCTGACCAATCAGAGTTCAGAATTCAACAGCGCTGTGAAAAAGACGCAGCTCATAAGATTTCACCTACTTACTGTTTTTTAAATAAAAAAAAAAATGAAGACAGCAAAACTGAATAAAGGTGACTCTAAGGTCTTGATGACTACACAGAGTAATTATATAAGGTGAAACAGTGACTTGTATTCATGTATTATTAATTATGACATGACTCACTCTGGAACCGTAGAGAAAATATATCTGAAACCAGGAGTCATGAACAGGTCTAAATAAAAATCCACCTCACCTCTTCCCACCATTTCTGAATACGAGAAATTTCACTGCAGCAGACCAAATCACAATCAAACGCTGAATGGTCACAGATGAGGCTAATGATTGCTATTCTACTGCACCAACCGGGACGCCAAGCACTGGGTGTGTGGGAGTCTATTTAGATCCATACTGCTTTGCTTGAGAAAAGAAGCAAGAAGAGGGGACGGAGGGTGGGGTGGGGGGGTATGGGCAAGTAAGCGCCACACCATAAGCCTCGTTTCCCTGTCACTGATTACAAGACCCCATTGATTGCAACCGCGTTGACTGTAATCCAATCGGAAGGCAGGTTTCAGAAAAAAAAGAGTGAGAATGAGAGAGAAATGCTCTGCGGGGTATTGATGAGGTCTCGGCCTATGCATTCCTGTAAAACCAAAGGAAAGCTGTACCTGACTGCCTGACAACCTGACCCATGAGTATTTGCTCTTCTATAGGTATCTGATACATTGCAGCCAGATTTATTAAGCGATAATAAATTCCATGCTAGACATTGAATAAAGCGAGAACCATGTCAATTGTCAATAAGTGCATAGCGTTAAAACCTCTAATACCACAGCGCTATTGAATTCTTGAATCTGTTTAGTCAGAAGGTGTTAATCTTTCTGTAGCAGCAGCGCTGATAGTAGGGTTGGTCGTAATACAAATCACAGGTTTATATTAAAGTGCTCTTTCGTCTCTATAGTAACAGTTCAATCGCAAGGGCTTGTATGGCAGAAGTTCCACTTAGTCTGAGTCCAATTATATAGTGATTAAAAGGTTGTTTTGTTGTTATTTTAATTTAGAAAAATGGAATGTTCATTAGGTGAGGTTTTCTGCGAGAGGACTTTTATTTAGCATTTAAGGTAGGAGTCTCCAGGGCCAGTCTCCAGGGCCAGGTCACTTGATGGTTTCTTGATAACATGACCAGCTGTATTTATTTATTTATTTATTTATTTATTGACTTATTAACTTCAACGAAATTTTAAAAAATAGAGGCTAGTGAGAGAAAGATTGTTTCTATCTTCTAAAAAGCAGGCATTTTTAAAAGTTAGTCAAGTAATGACTAACTTGAAATAAGAAGCTAACTAGGTTTCACAGATGCCCCACAACATTAAACATAACTATAAATGGACATAAAGTATGATGTCATGGATGTCTTCAATAAATCTATAATTGTTAGCTTTGGCAAACTGCTGTGGTATAAGAGGAATAAAACTCTTTGCGACATGCTGTTTCAAGAAAATAATAACTTTGGGCTGTTAACAATAACTCCAGTTCAAGTCAGGCCACATCACACCATCCTGATTATTTTCCTCTAACAGCAAGTGCTTTATTCCTTATTTATTTATGGGCAATTCATAGTTAAATGTAACATTACATTGTAAAATATCCAACAATAAGAAAGAAATAATATTCTTACTGATATAACTAAATTATAATGGATTTAAATGTCAGAACATTGATCTGTTTGAAAGCTAAAAAAAAAAAAAAACTTTATTGGGAAAGCGATGTGTCATCATTCACTCACTTCACTCACTCACAAAGATACATTACAAAGAAGTCACACATAAACAAATGCCAGTACAATGCATTCTCTTGTTTTTTTTCTCCCTTCCTCTCCATGTCTAATTACTGAAATTAATATTAGAAGTGATTTAACCTTCATGGTGGTGCCGTATCCTTGGCAACTACAAACTGAACATATGGATCTGAAGAAAGTTTCTGAGTAAATATATTTAGACATTAACCCTTTAAACCCCTGTCAGTAGATCCAGACTTACAGTACATTCGTCACTTTTATGAGTACAGTATTGAATTATTCATAACAGTTACATAATAATATGCTTTATGATGAATCACTGAGAAAGGTTAAAATAAAGAAAAATGCAGACATTTTGTTATAATATAGCCTTGTTTTTATAGATGTCCAAAATTTTTTTCTTGACACATATTACCGACAATAGGCCAAAATCTCACTTTATAATGTCACTACAATAGCAGAGCTGTACAAATACAATGCATTTTAGATGTATAATGTACACCTAGGGCAGATGAAGCTTTTTGCTAGGGCTCTTAAAGTTTATGGTAGTGCATATAACGTGGTTTGAATTTACCACTGCCAGTTATGTGTTTACACGGCCGTAAGAGTTACAGCACTCCTGGGTTTCAGAGAGGAGAGGACAAGAGGGAAATCATATTTCTTCACATGAACAGCAGATGGTGGTAGTAAACATTTAGAGATGTTTTTGAGAAATGTGTTTCCGTGCCCTGCAAAAGGCCATCTCTCTGACGGACCTCTACGGCATTAGAGAGCTTTTATTCAGACATGTCAACGCTCAGGCATTAAATTAATTATACGCTCAATTTGTATGGTGATATAACTTCTATATAAAGTTATACCGGTGTACAGGAAGCTAAAATGACATTCATGTTAGATAATGATGCCATGAAAATTAATTATTTCTATGTTTGATGCATCTTTTATTTTTTAATAAGGTCATCTACTTTTTAAATGTAATTATTGGCAAAAATCTGTAATCATATAATAAATTTAAAAAAAAAAATTAAATGTTTTCTTCAAACAAGTTAGTTTTATAATAAAATCTAGACCAAATCTCAGCTCATAATCCATCACTGAGATGTCAGGTCTGTACAGTTTTCATGCAGATAAACATCTCACAAACCTACATGTACCTATAGATAAACAACTCCCATGAACAGATGAAGCTTTCTATACTGTAGTTTGTTTTGTAAAATAATTGTGTGGGGGTGCCATTTATTTTGTATTTTAATCAGTTGTAGGGAATTGAAAGCTTTTGTTTTTATTATTTTTGTGTTTAGTTAGTTAGTTTTTTTTTTTTTGCCTTAGTTAGATTTCTATAGTTTGGTATTTTTTGCTAGCAAACAATGCAGATATTATTTCTTAATTTTTGGAATATTAAATAAATAAACTCCATATTTTAAATATTATATTCAGACCTTACTATCGTTTCTTTTTTGTCATTGTCCTACAAGTCAAATTGTCTGTCCGTCTGTCGGTCTGTCTCTCTCTCGCTCTCTCTTTGTCTCACACACACACACACACACACACACACACACACACACACACACACTGTCTGTCTTTCTCTTACACACTCTCTCTCCATCTCTCTCTCTCTCTGTCTGCCTCTCTTTATCTGTGTCTTTCTGTATCTCTCTCTGTCTTTCTTTCTCAGTCTCTCTCTCTCTCTCTCTCTCTCTCTCTCTCTCTCTCTCTCTGTCAGACAATTCAGACAAGAGCTATTTTGGGATAGGTCAGTGTAAGCTGTGCTGCACGCTATGATTGTTTAAACAAATTCCGAGCTGCAAATAAAAAGGAGACGTTTGACCCAATAGAAAGCTTTTGCTCTCGTCTCTATAGCTTCAGTGTTTACAGTCAGAGTGTACAGTTTAGTTCATGACCATTATGCACATCTGAATGTATGACTGTATGTAGCCTGGGTTCTTATAGTGTTGTTTATTTTTAGTTATTAAAAAAACAAACAAACAAAACAACACTAATTACATGGGGGTTTATCTACACTGAGGTTATTTGGCTGATCATTGGTTGTTAAATGAACAAATGAATTAATAAATGAATGGATATTTCTTAGTAACCTCTTCATTTTGAAAATACAAAGAAATAAATTTTGAAAAAAAAAAAAGAAGAAAGTATTATATCTGCAGCTACTCATGCTGTGCCAGTGTTTTGGCTATGTAATTTCAAGCCCTGATTTACTATATTATACATATCATTCCTGACTTTTGATGAGTTTGCATGCTTTTGATTGAGTAGATGATGATTTTAAAAAAGTTAAAATGTCTGCATAATTCCAGTTTCAAACAAAGGGTATGGGAATGTGCCACAACTTCTACAGTCTCCAGATTTCTTCTGGGGATTTAATTTTAGGGGAGGAAAAACACCATGCCTTTTAACAAGAAGACAAAGCAAAGTGAAATAAAGGAACAAAAAGGAGTAAAAAGGAAGTATTTAAACCCTTCAGGTTAAGCCTGCTGGTCTGTCCTGATTCAAGACCTGCAGCTTTGATCCTGCAGGAAAAGAGCATGGGAGCCTGTCGCTGTTTGAAGCTGGATCTGCTAACAGGGCTCACCCTGGTCAAATTAAATGCATAAGGTCCAAAGAATAGGTCTTGCTTCTGTTCCTCTGTTATAAAACACAGACTTTCTTTGAATGGAAATGATGTCAGATAAAAATAATATCAAAGATCTCAGCGGGGCCCAAAAGGTCTGTCATGTTGATGTAGCGATAGTGTCAGGTTTAAACTGACACTCCTGTGAAACAGCAGACCAATAGAAGGACAAATATGCTGCAGAGGAAAACCAGAACCTGATCCGGTGAGCTTGTAGCTAAAAATCTGTTTGTCTGTGATGGTGCATGCAGTCTGGAGCTGAAGACATATTTATAACTGACTGTTTATTTGTTTCTTTTTTTACCGGCAGCAAAAAGAGTCCTACTGTAATATCAGTTTAAATTTAGGACAACTTTGGATTTCTCCAAAACAATGCGAGATACTTATAAATTCGTTTAGAAACCGTTTACTTCAGGTTATTGTTGCTAAAGGTGGTTCTACATGTTACTGAATTGTAGGGTGTACTTATTTTTTCTCCAGCTGGTTTCTGAATGGAGCTTTACTTTTTTATGAATTATTTATGAAAAGGATTTATTGGTTGTTGCATTGTCTATATTCATTTATAAATTGTTAAAAGAATGCATTAGAAGTAGTGCTTATAACACATTGCATCACTATTACAGTATGTCTTCTCATAAGGCATTATTAGTGATATAACATGTTATGAACACTACACATAATGCATCATGTTAACAATTCCTTATGCATAATAAAGATAGCTATAAAGTGTAATGCATTTTCATAAATAAGAAATAATAATAACAAAGTGTTGTATTGCATTTATAAAGCATTATTCACATCATTATAATTAGTCATTAAAAGACATTACAGCTTATAGCCATGTTTATAATGCATTTAGAAATTTTTAATATAATGCATTATATTATATATATAATGTGTTTATAACACATTATATCAGTACCGCAACACCAGCAATTTTAAAGGGTTTTTTAAAATATTTATTTTGCATGTTTGTACACTCTAAGAAATGCTGGGTTATTTTTTCTACTCAAATGCTGGGTTGAGACATTTAATTTAATTTTGGGTCATTTACTTGGTAGTTTTTTGGGTAGTTTTGTGTAACCCAAGCACTGGGTTAGTGGCTGGGTTATTGTCACTGACAGTTGAATCAATGCACCCTTCCCCCACCCTGACACATCAGCCCAGCTCCTTGGGTCAAATCAACTCAGCGTGGACTGTTTGAATTCGCCTCAGGTGGAGGTAGCGGTTTTCACACGGACAGACTGTTAGAGTTATTTGGAAAAAACACACTCAGAAAGGATGTGCTAATATCCTACACACTTTTGGTGTTATTACTATTTCAACACATGTTGTAAAAAAAGAAAAGAAATTCACACGAGTGACCAACACAACATGTATTATTATTGTCCGATCACGTTGCGGACTGCGGTGTCGACGTCATCATCCAACACCGAACTCGCCTCAAAGTGAATGTTCGTTGCTTTGACCTTTTGATTATGACAGCGGAGTCGGAGTCCTGAGGCGAAGAAATGAAATGATCACAGGTAAGTTAGTGTTCATAACTATTTAGCGTTAATGCTGCTGAAAACGCCTGGCAGAGTTTGTGATATTTAAGCAGGGAGCTCTTGAAAATGTATTCAGTGGAAAACAGTAATTCAGCAAGTGATAATTAACTTTACCTATCACGACGGCTTCAACAGTGAATATCATGTACTGCTTCCTCAGTGTTGGTGTTACATTACTAGTGTCATGTGTTTATGTGGGCTGTGAAATATGGACTGAGGTTATTCTATAATTCTCTGGGTCTGTATCTTATCTTAGGCTCCGAGTTAGGCTTAGCTAGCTGGATGCTGTCACCAGTAGAGATGAGTGATACTAACCTAGACACTCACTTTAGTTAATAACATTACTTTAGCATACAGCTCGCGGTAATGTTAGACATTCTCATTACCTTTTTGAGAGTTAACGATAACCTACGTAGCATTACAACTATTCAGCATGATGTAATACAGAGAGTGGGCTAATGTTAACTAGATTTATCAAGTGTTTTGGACAAGGCAAGCTGTAGTAATTAGCATTAGGAGGATGGGTTAAGGCCGTGTTTCTTCACGTTTTCGGTAAATGTTAATGCTGGGTAACAGGTGCAGACAGTCAGTGACTAACGGAACTTAGCTAGCTCAGTAATGTTGAGGCCAAAAGTTCTTCACAAGGTTAATGTGACAGAAAGAGAAGATAGTGTTTACAGCAGATTGTAATGCTTTCCACTATCTCGGTAATGTTGGTTGACTTCATTAAGTTGTGCAAAAAAATTGCCGGTGAAGTGCTAAAGGCGGAAAAATAAATATTTGAAAGTTAGCTAGATTTTCCTGGTGAGTCTACAGCGCCATTTTGTTCATTGGGAAAGTGGAGGTGGCATTTCCAAAATTACACAAATTTGGATTCTGTAATGCAATTTCTCAGTTAAAGCCCAAAAGCATTTGCCCATGTTTTGTAGCTAACAACTAACCAATATATTTTATAGCTAACAACTAATCTACACTTTTTGCTCTACTTACATCTGTCAAATGTTTTAATGATTTTAATAAATGTCACCTGAATTTCAGGCAATTGTTTGTTTATTTTGTGAGCATTTTAGTAGAATTTTAGTATTTTGCTTTTTAGGATAATTGTAGGGAAAAAAAGTACAACCCCAATTCAAAGTTGGGACGCTGTGTAAAATGTAAATAAAAACAGAGTGCAATGATTTGCAAATCTCATAAACCCATATGTTATTCACAATAGAGCATTAAAAATATATCAGATGTTGATGCAGTAATTCATGCAAAAGGAACCCTGACCAAGTATTGAGTGCATAAATTAACATACATTTCAGAAGGTCAACATTTCTGTATTATAAATTCTTTATTATAATTTTTTGAGATACTGGATTTTTTATTTCCATGAGCTGTATGCCGTAATCATCAAGATTAAAACAAACAAAGGCTTGAAATATTTCACTTTCTGTGTAATGACTCTAGAATATATAAAAAATAACCCAATTTGGGTTGTTTTTAACCCAGTGTTTTTTAGAGTGTAAGTGTAGATTATTAGCAGACTCATTATCATCAAAATACTCTATAATACTTTATAAGTTATATTTGTGAGCTTTAAATAACATTTTGCATTTTGAACAACATTTATTACTGTTTATTAAATCAAAAGCATTTACAATTTTCCATTTCTCACAATTGTATCAAGCCCAAAATCTACACTGCAGTTAAATATACAGCACTAAGAAGTTGTAAAGTTCATAATATCTCTGCTATAATCTAATATAATATAAAGTGGGGGAAAAAAACAAAAAAAATAAAAACCTATATGTGGTATTTATACACCAGAGTATACAAAGGTGGCCTTTGACAAAAAAAAAAAAAATGCACCTTGTCAGGTTTATTTATTTATTTATTTATTTTAATATATCTGTTTATGTGGATTGACTTCTAAGTCCCTGTGTAAGTTGTTACTATAGAAACAATGAGCAATTCGAACAAGTGCATGAATATAAACCTGTGATTTGTACAGTAGCTCAGACTACTAGACAGAGCTGCTGTTATAGAAAACGAATGCATACCTTCTGACCAATCAGAATCGAGAACTTAACAACGCCGTGGTAATGTAGACATATAAATCATCTGTTTATACTTTAAGTATCTACAATAATCCAGATGAATGTTATGATCGGGATGTCATGAGATACTGTGAGTGGTTCACACAAATCATGCTGCACTCTACAGGATCCTGGAGGTGGCTGTATAGTATATCGCCTGCCCATTTCCCTGCTGCTATCTTGCCGGAAGTCTATAAATATTGTATATGAGATAGGCTGCTTACTCAGACTTCGAGTTTTACTCTCGCTAAGCCTTTCTCACATTCTCACACACAAACGTACAATAAACGCAGACTTTTCTTGGGATTTTGTTGAACTGTGTTTGTCATTATTTACCCAGCCAGTCGCTTCCTTTTTTGAACATAATGAAATGTGCATGGAAGCAAATAAATAGATAAATAAATCAACCCTGGCATATAAAAAATGTTCAGTGTGTTATGCAGTTGAGTACATTTCCGAGTGACATTCACTGCTGTAATCCAGCGCCTCATCTGAATAAATCTTTATAAGCTTTGCAAACCTGTCTGAGTAGAAGACTTTACTCATGGCGAAACTCACCACAGAACTTAACTTCAAAGTGAGTCGACTGTGTACGTCAGCAACCGCATTATACGGGACATCATAAGTTAAACCGAAGATTTACAACACTTCTCATTTCTGAAATATA
>JANDJT010000001.1:32037835-32052388 GCA_024331685.1 Stegophilus panzeri | reverse complement strand
TCAGAAAGTCTCCAAAACTACAATCCGAAGTCACCTACATCACCACAAGTTGTTTGGAAGGGTTTCAAGAAAAAAAAAAAACTTCTACTCTCATCCAAAAACAAATTTGAGCGTCTTCAGTTTGCCAGACACTACTGGAACTTCAAATGGGATCGGGTTCTACACAGTAAAATCCCTAGTGTTGAACTGACACCCAGAGTGTTCATTGAGTCCAATGGACTTATATAAACACTGTGGGTGTTAAATCAACACTGGCAATTTTGCTGTGTATGGTCAGATGAAACCAAAATAGAGCTTTTTGGCAATAAACAGCAGAGGTGGTTTTGGTGCACACAGAGAGGTAGCCATATGGAAAAAGTACCTCATGCCCACGGTTAAATATGGTGGTGGCTCTTTAATGTTTTGGGTCTATTTTTCTGCCAGAGGACCTGGATATTTTGTTAGGATACATGGTATCATGGACTCTATCAAATATCAACAGATATTAAATGAAACCTGACTGCCTCTGCCGGAAAGATTAAAACGGGCCGTGGTTCTAAATTCCAGTAGGACAATGATCCAAAACATACATCAAAATCAACACAAAAATGGTTTACTGACCACAAAATGAAGGTCCTGCCATGTCCATCCCAGTCCCCTGACTTGAAACCCATAGAAACCTGTGGGGTGAACTGAAGACAAGAGTCCACCAGTGTGGACCTCGAAATTTGAAGGATCTGGAGAGATTCTGTATGATGGAATGGTCTCAGATCCCTTACCATGTATTCTCCAACCTCATCAGGCATTATAGGAGAAGACTCAGAGCTGTTATCTTGCCAAAGGGAGGTAGCAAAACTATTGACTAAAATGGTGCCAACAATTGTTGCACACCTATATTTAACAAATATTTTTTGATAAACCTGTGTTGTATTTGCAGTTGTTTATATCCATGAGAGCAGAGTAGTTTTGTGATTTTTTTTTTTAAACAAAAGATCAAAAGGTTAAACAATAAAGGCCATTTTTCACAGCCTTCTTTGTTTATATTTTCCAAGGGTGCCAATATCAGTGGACGGCACTGTATCTATTGTCGGTTCCATGCAGGCCATGAACTCCACTTCCCAGAATACACCACAGACTACTAAGATGGCCGTTCTGAACTACACTCATTAAAGTGTTGAACTGTAAATCCATCCCTACTTACCATTTCTGACACCTATTGCATGGATAGTGGAAAGTAATGAACTACACATACTCTTGTTATAGCACTTGAGTACATATTTCACTGTTAGTTGACTATTATATTAAATATACTAAATATATTTTACTTTTCCTTTGTGAATTAAACACCAATATGCTACACTACAAGGAGACACTGATTGGACTACTTAATGTGTTGTAGACTTCTTTTCTGGCATTCGTCTTCTAGTGTTATTTAAGTGACTTTCTGTAGTTTACTTCTTTGCTGTAATAACTGACAGCCTGTGAACATAGTTTGGGTCCCTTCTGCATCATCAGCAGGTACTTCCACGTCACCAGCATTTCACCCCTTGACCTGAACTCCTCACCTGAGTGGCACAGCAAAGCTTATATCAGCCTTCACCTGAAGAACGGTTCCAGCTGTGGGACCTTCGAGCCGAAGCTATCTTGGACAGTTCTCAATAGCTGTGCCAGTTTCCTTCATAGCTTTTTTCATTTCTTTGGGTGCAGGAAGTGATGTTGCAGGAAATCCTCTGCCCCCTACTTCCCAATTAGGAAAAGCACAGCCTGCCAGCCTTTGGTTAGGGCCTCATTGATTGGATATACTGTATCAAGCCTGTCTTCCCAGGGGAAGGTTTATTAAAAATAAAACATTTAACTCGCCTATATTATGAATTCTTTTATAAAATTATTGTTAAAAAATCAGGCCCAATCAAAATAACGTAGTTTCCTGCCAACATTTTTCAGGCACCACACACCACATTTGTCAGCAGCAGAAATGCCTGAGACAGTGGAGACAGATGAGGATACTTGCTCTAAGGAAACATTGTGTTAATGATCTTCAAATCATGCTAGCCAAAATCCGGAGCGAAGTCGACATTTCATAGCTCAACATTCAACCTTCAGAAACAGGTCCAAGTAAGCCATATACCCAGATCTTTTGACGTTTTACAGTATGAAAGCTCTATATTAAATTCAGAATATTTGCCAGTGAGTGCCTGTTGTGTTAAGTATATTTTAGTGCTTCTACAGCCTATAGGTATCTCACAGGATAATGTGTAAGAAGCATCTTTGCTTGATAGCTAACTGTATAGCTAGAATCATGTATAAATTAACATGAGCTAGTTAACAAACCTAGCATGCTGATGAAACCACAACAGAATTTGGCTAAGTTGGTTAACTAGCAAACATTATTTTTAGTTATATACTGTTAATAATGAGATGGTGTTCACTTCAGAATAGCTCTGTTCGTTAGTTAATTTAAGAAAAAAATATAAAATTGAACAATTTATGATTGGTTGTGTCAACTGTAGACATGTAAAAAATTAATTGTAACATAATTACTTAATGTTTAAAAAAAATAAATAAATTATTATACACCAATCAGCCATAACCTGTCTAGTATTGTGTAGGTCTCCCTTGTGCCACCAAAACTGCTGTGACCCACCGAGTCATGGATTCCACAAGACCTCTGAAGGTGTGCTGTGGTATCTGGCATCAAACTGTTAGCAGAAGATCCTTTAAGTCCTGTAAGTTGGATCAAATTTGGCTTGTCCAGCACTTCCCACAGATGCTTGATTGGATTGAGATCTGGGGAATTTGGACCACTTTTGGTAGGCACTAACCACTGCCTACTGTGAACACCAGCACTGCATCTTTTGGAAGTGTTCACCCTGGCAGGTTATAATCATCACCACTATGTCACTCATCCAAAATCAGATGTCATGATATTCTAAAGTAAAGCAACCCAGAAAGTGCCATAATACCACCTTATGTTAAAATAAACCAGTGTCACTCAAGGTTTTGAATTGAACCTAACACCTGTCTTTATGACAGTCAGAATTTTAGACCTTATTACATGTGTCACTTATCATAAAGGGTTTATATAGATGTCATGTACTTGTTGATATAAATCAAATCCTGCAAATGTTTATTGGTTTTATAGTATGCACGTATACTCCATCCTTTTAATACTGTTGATGTCAATATACCACGTTCAATATGCTTTAAAGGCTAGAAAACAAAACTGTCCATGGTTTTTCAGTGAAAGGTAAATGTGTGAGAAAGCGATAGAAAAGAGATCAGGAGGCAGACAGCGACAGCACCAGGGTGCAGCCTATTAACGAACACATTCTCTTTTTCACATCATTAGACAAGCTTTAATCTTTTCAAGGTGCAGTAAGGGTGCTACGCTGGAGACCGTACCTCCATGTAAAGGTGCTACTAGTTTCATTTTACAGAAAGGAAATCTCTAGAGAGCTGATAATCACTTGAAATAAATATACATAATGCACACAAACTATTTGGCCAGCTTCATTTCTACTGCTTGCTTTAGAAACTGGCATAAAAACGTATGTTTTAGGAGCTGAAACCAATTTCCTCAGCCTCATTTGCTAGCAGATTCAGTACAGCCCCAGTATGTCTGTGGCTCAGGGATTAAGCTTTCTCCTTCCCACAGCTCCTCTGGGAGCTCCGCTAGGCTAATCAGACCCTTGTTGAGCCTTTGTTAATGAATCCTCTGTCTGACCAGCATTTCCCTGATTAAGAGGTGCGTGTTTGTCTGCTCTTTGACTACCCATAGCACAAGGGAGAGTAAACTTCAGATTAACAGACAGAACAAAGTCAGAACAACAGAAAAAAGTCTTGATGAGTTTCCCCATGAGATCCTTGATTAAAAAAAGGAGAAAGGGAAAAAATGGATGAGAAATTAGTAAATATAAATAGAGAGATTGAGATTGAACTATTGTAGGAATGAGGCATCTCCAAATTAAAAATGAATAAATAAAAATGAT
Source organism: Stegophilus panzeri (assembly GCA_024331685.1). Lineage (NCBI taxonomy): Eukaryota > Metazoa > Chordata > Actinopteri > Siluriformes > Trichomycteridae > Stegophilus > Stegophilus panzeri. The sequence goes on along the minus strand of JANDJT010000001.1, from coordinate 32,048,420 downwards.
TAAAAAAAAAGTCATCAAAAAGTTTTCTAAATCACAAGCAAACTGACATGAGTCAGTGCTGATGCTCACATGCCCATTGTAGGTGCTTTTGTCACTGGACACATATCTTGCGGACTGGTCTTCCTGCCACCTCAAAACATTTTGCGTTCAAGAGGATTGCTCTTGAAGGTCTCAGACACCGCCAACCTTCTGGGTAACTCACAGAAGGATTCTTTGCTTATATATTTATTTTTAGTCACTGACATTAATCTTCACTACATCCAAGCTGTCTGCTAGATACCTCAGTAATGGAAAAATCCACCATGGCATTATCCACTGTCTTGTGTTTTCTGGAATGACAGAGAGACTTCAGAAGAACATTTTTCACCAGGTCTTTTTTTTCTCTTTGTGTAAACAGTGCTCTTCAGAGGCTGCTCTTCTCACTCGGCAATGTCCGTGTATTCTCAACGCCAACATGCAGCCACTGTTTGACTGATAATGCTGTATATGCTTGCTTCAGATGACAACTAATATTTGAAGTAGGCATGTATGTGTATGAAGTAAGCCTTCATCTAATCAACATCATGACAGACATCAAATGGCTATTAAACCACCACAGATCTGAGACTTTGATATGAATCATTACTGAATTCTTTTAATTAATCAAATATTCAATGCTTAAATTCATGTTTGGGGTTGTAAATACACTGAAAAAGGAATTCTGTCATGTAATATTAAATGCACAATATGACATTATGAATTAATTTAAATCCCTTTAATCAAGACTTTTTTGTACAGAGGACATTGGAAGAGACAGCATCTTAATTATGAATCTAATTTTTTTCTGAGTAAAGTTATGAATTTTATTAAAGGGAGCTGTAAAAATAATGATTATAACAAAAATCATTGCCATTATTTTATTAAACTCAAAATAACAACTTAAAAGTGTAAAAAAAAAATAAAATAAATGCAAACATTACTATTTCATGACTTAATATTAGAATCTTATGGCTTCATTCATTTGTGTGCACAATTAACTGTTGGCACATGATATAAAAAAAATAACAGAATAACATAATAATAGTAATATGCAAAGTAATCGGATATGCTGGATCAAGTGCTATTTTCTAAGTCTATAATAATGGAAGAAGCCATGTTGTTAAATGAAACCAAATTTTGCAGTCATTAATGTAATCATTACAATTAGGACTATTTATGCAGAAATACTGTATATTGGTGATATACTACTCCTATTAGATGTTATTTCTGTTCTTCTTATTTATATATAATCATAGTCACCCTTTTTCATTGTTAAATTATCTCTTGCTTTAATGTTATGTTGTATTACATTTGATAATGCAATATTACATGTGATAGTATTTTTTCAGGTTTAAAGGACGAGAGAAGAGAAGAGAACCTATTTATAATCACACTATCTGGTGTCACTTTTGAGTCTGGTTCCTCTCAAGGTTTCTTCCTCATGTCGTCTCAGGGAGATTTTCTTTGTCACCATCCATTGCCTCTGGCTTGTTCTTTAGGGATGAATTTATATATTTAAAATTTATATCTTAAAGGCAGGCACTTGTGTTTAAAAACAGTGGGCTTGATGCAAGCAACAACTGAACAAAAAAGTTGTTAAAATTTGCTATAATGCAAGTGACCAGAACTAACTTGTTTTGTGAATGGTCCAGAACATTAAATGTAACTATAAATGGATAAAATGTACAATGTGTCATACATTACTAAATTAAAAATTGTAATCATTTGCAAATTAGTAGTGCTATAAGAAGAATAAAATACTTTAGGATATCTCGTTATTGGAAAATAATCAACTTCAGGATGGTAACAGTGACTGTGCTTCATCTCTGGCTGCACCACACCAACCTGCCATTTACTATTTTCCTATAACAGAACGCACACAAGTGTTTTATTTCTTACTTAAGCAATTTCGGATAATCATGTTCAATGGATTACCGTTATACTTTATGCTGGATTTCTTTGTACATCAGTTGTGAATACAGTATTTGCTTTGTATGATTTAATGCTAACAATAAACAAGTCATTTTAGAAAACTACCCATAATGTCCGTGTGTGCATCTCCATCACTTTTCCTGAAAATGCACTGTGTATGATAGGTCTACTCATCACAGCACATCACAAGCACCTCATATCCCTGTGTAAAAACATTACACACTCCAGCATATCTGTCCAGAGTGTCAGGTAAACCATCAGCACCACATAACCTAGAGAAAATAAAAAGTCAAATTCACAAACAAATCAGCTCATTCTGAAAAGCCCTGATTTATGTGCATGAAGGATTAACACCAAAGGTTATTTTTGCATAAAATATGCAAGATTAATATGTCCATTTAGAGGAAAAAAAGAAACAAGAACTAAAAAGGAAAAAAAAAAATGGATGAAGACGCTTGTAATACCAAATCAGTCCAAAGCCTCCAGAAGAAAGATATGGAAAAAAGGGAAGAAAAAAAAGGGGGTGTTGGAGACAAAGTTATTCAAGGATATGCTTTAAGTTTGATATCACTCTGTAATGAGCTTTGAAGGACTACAAAAACAGAGTTTTATGAAGCCTATAATGTGGTCATTATGCCTTTTATAGCTCTGGGTGTTCTTCAGTGGAACATCAGAGGAATGAGATCCACTTTGTGTTTCATTTTGTCTGATTCCAGACTATTTTCCTCCTCTTTCATGACATACAGCTTTGATGAGGAGTCAAAAGTCTTTGCCTTCAGAGATCCTGATGCTGCTGCTGCTGCTGCTGCTGCTGATGATGATGATGATGGCGAGATGGATAAACATTGTTCCGAGTGTGCTTTTCTTCTCTTTGAGATTCGCTACATCAAACGACAATGACGATTACTTTTCTTATTAAACTTCTTTGCAATTTTAGTAAACAACAAAATGGCAAAGGACGAAAAAAAACAAAAAAAAACTTGCTGCTATAGCTGTGACAATCATGATAATGATCAATTGTTATCTTTGATTGAATTAATCCCGACACTTAAAAGCAGCTCAGAGAAGCAGGCGTTTTGTTTTATTAGCAGGGGAGATAGTGATCTAAATGTAATCACGCCCGCTGCCAGCACGTCCTTCATTATTCCCACCACAATCATCATTACCTCATCAGCACCCAGCGAACGCCTCGTCATCTGTCACAATGGGGACAACAACCTTTTCCAGCCAAAGAAAACAAAACCCGTCGTTCTGCAGACACCTTTCAATCACACTCCCTGCTGTCTCATCCTCAGTCTCACTACCCAAAGGACCAATGAGCTCGGCATAATGGCTTACCTCAGGACATAAAAGTGAGCCATAGGTCAAATTAACATTAGAAAGTTTGAACACTTTCCTGATCCTCTACTGAGTTGTTTGTGGCAGTTTAATGTTGGTGGAACTGAGTATGCTGTTGCTAATAAAAATGGACCCCATTTATCAGTATTTTAGAAAAATAATGTGTAGGCCAGACCAAACCAAAAATTCCCTCCATCTATACAAAACATAACGCAGATTTTCCTCATACACTTATGTGTATATTGATAAATGCCAACCGGCTGTAAATGACCAAAGGCATTCACAGCCCAGTTAATTTACATTTAGTAAACACAAAACACCCACCAAACTCCAAAAAAGGTAAAGCTCACAAGACCTGAAAAAGACAAAATGACAAATAAACAGTGAAAGAGTGCCTCCTAAAAGATAGGATTTGTGTTGGATTGCTTTCTTTCATACCGTTAATATGAAATGACCAGTTTTCAAAAAATGCACATTCAATTTCGTTGTGATTTAAACTTGACAGCATAATCTGTATATAAATTTGCAGTAATTCATCACTAATTATACAATCTGAGGCCAATCAGTTAAGGTGTGTCTCATTATACAGTATGTACATTTACACAAATTCAGGAGCACTCCTAGGATGTGATGTTTTTTACTTTTTTTCTGTGCAACTTCCTGGATGTTCCTTAATACCACATTTCTTGTGTAGACGCTACTGCAAACAATTTACGAATAAATTAGTTTGTATTGAGTTTGATACATGAGGCCCATTGTAGCATATTTTTGTCTACTTGCTTAAACCTTTTTCACAACTAGCTACCGTTTGTGCCAGAGTTACATTTTTTTGTGGCATTGTATATTCTTCAGTTGGTGTGACAAAGTGTGCATTGATTAATCAGGAATTTGGTGGCATGGGCACTTCTTATTGGTTGTCTTTGAGAGTTTTTTTTTTCTTTTCTTCTGCAGGTCATGCAGGTGCATTTATAGTACAGAAAATATACAATACCATGGTCGTTAACTAGCAATGAATAATGTTACCAACTACTTGTTCCACTTATAGAGGTATTTTAAACCCATTTACAAAATACCCATAATTTAAGGTCAATAACAATGTTGTACATTTCTACATTAACTTAAGGAGCTATTTTAAATCCATTGCTATTGTGCACTGAGATGATAAAACATTCCTTAAAAAATGTCTTTAAGCCATTTAAAGGAAAACAAATGTGTGTGCATTTATTTATAGTTCAGGAGAGAAAAGTGGACTTTCGGCATCAGCTTAACATAAAATGTTGTCCTGTCATATGCAGCATTCTTTGTGCAAATTGTACTAATCAGGCAGGCAGTGTGGCAGTTAGTGACGGCTTCATGTGAAAAAGTTATTAGAGCCCAAAAAAATTATTGTCAGAATGAAAAATTATCATGGTGGTAAGCACTTCCTTCCTTCCATAGTGTGTATGCACAAATGTACAAATATTCATTTGGCAGATGCTTTTATCCAAAGTGGCTTACAATTCAGTTGAGAAGTCAAGGGTTAAAGGGTTGCTGAAAGGCCCAATAGTACAGGACCAGCATTCTTTCTAACAACCTTACGATCAATAGTCCAGAGCCCTAATCGCTGAGCCAACAATGCATCATTTCACATTATTTTGGTGTGGACCTTCATAAAACTGTTTTCTCAGCAGTAACAAACTGAACAAGGCTCTCCCAGGAAAAGAACAGAGACCTTCAGGTTTTAGTTTTAATTGTTTGGTTAACACCCGAGTATGGTGGAGTGTTCACATACTGTATATAAAAACAGTCCAAATTTTCTATAGCTCCACACCAAAACAAGTGCCTGTAAAAGTATTTTCTCATTTACATAAGTCTAAAGTTTCTAAATTTGAAAGTGCATCTCCTGCCTAACCTGTAAATTCCCAACTCTCCCTTTCATTCCTCATGACCTTGTTGAACTTATGACATTGCTCCTGTAATTTTCTTCAGTGGGGAAGCTGGCTGTCTAGCATAAAGTAGAAACTGCCCAGAACTAATTACTTTTTATAATACTGTCAGTTAAAGGTTTGGGCTGGACTCACAAACTCTTCTTCTGGAGCTTGGATGATCATACATGGACATGCTAAAGATTTGCACTTCCCTGTTCATGCCCAAGCCAGGTAGCCAACTGATGTTGGCCCATTATCTATTTTGGGTGACATACTGAGTCTCCTTATACAACTTTGCACCAACTTTGACAAGTTGGCTTTAAAGGTTCCTGGAAGTCTCTTGGGCCAACACTGGCCCAATGGACAAAAGTGATGTTGAGCCAACTTTGACACCCAACGTTGACCCAGGAGAATGACTGACATTGGTGTAATCAGGCCAAAATCAGTTTGCTACCTGGGAAGTCTCATCCTTGCTTCAGTTAAAAATTTACATGTAATGTACCTAATGTACCTAAAAGTTGCTGCTATAATCAGAAATATTGTCCTCTGCTCATCACAATCTGCTGATTCTGAACATCCTTTTAACACCCTTAGCACTGTTTGTCTTTAATCTTGTACATCTGTATACTGTAATGATTTACCTATCTCACTATCTATTGTCTCTCAGATGATAATGGGTTCAATTTTGAGTCTCGTTCCTCTAAAGATTTCTTCCTCATCTTGTCTCAGGAAGTTTTTCCTTGCCACTGTTACCTCTGATTTGATGAATGGGGATCTAAATCTACATCCAGATTTCTGTAAAGCTGCTTTGTGAAAATGTTTATTGTTAAAAAAAATATACAAACCAAATTCGAACAAATAAGGGCAACGTGGGTCATGAATCTGCAAGTATGATACTGTGATACATCTTCTGAAGCCTAAAACCACTGAAGCAAATATCACATGAACAGCACAAGATTATTGAGCTGTTGACATGTTAATTGAACCTGCTGAGTGACACAAGGAAAGGAATTAACAAAGTATGTATTAATTAGAGTTGTGGCTTGGCATAGGGCTCATAAACAATAGCTATGAGGCTTAAAGGCTTAGGAATCAAGAAATCAGGAAAGTGAAAGCTATTGAATGAATGACTTTAGACCATAATATTCTCGACTGATTTGTCAAACTCATGAGTAGATGAATGTAGACAATTCCGAGAGAGAACCCGGTCACCGTTAGAGCTCCTATGCACTCATGAAAGATAAAAGAATTTTTACAAATGATCAAAAATGACATGCATCATTTTGTAACATCTAAACAGGTTCTTCCCATCATCAGTAATAACTGTGTCATTCCTGTCACTCATTGGTACGCATTATTTCCGCAGCTATTTCTAAGCATTCATTATTTATGTGAAGCGGTATCAGTGAAAAGGCAAGCAATTTGTATGTCAAAATGCATTACAATGGAGTCAGCTGAAATATGACTAAGGAGCTCTGAGGCTAGCACATGAGAGCTGAGAGACCAGCGGCTGAGTTATGAATGGAGAGATCAATCCTTTAGATAGTAAGCATTATACTGTAGAAACACTGCAGCTTTCTCAGTATACTTGGTGCTCCAAAGGTTGTGAAATGAAAATAAAAATGAATCGACTATGTTAACGTGACGATGCTGATAAGCAAGCTGTCTGCGAAAACAGGAAATATAACCTTCATGAGAGAAATAGTATGAGGAAGAATCCCTAAGACTGAAAATGAAAAACATTAATATTACGCAAATGACCATTGTGAAGTTCAAACCTCTGAGGTTGTCAGATATTTCTTGAGTAGAAGTGTCTGAGATAGGTTTTTCAGGGGCGTCTATGACCACCGACATTAAACACAAGCACTTGCCTTTAGACAAAAAAAAGAATATATAATATAAAATCAGGGATAGAAAATATGAATAGATTTTTTTGGTGTGACATGTATATTTATATGATGTCAAATGCTATATTATGTAACATAAAATCAAGAGACAATTTAACAAATTAAAATAAAAGAAACTAATATGATGATATACAAATTAGATGGCAAGCATTGAAATAAATCTCTTAGGAGTCTAATATACTGTATTAGCAATATATTACTGCATACATAGTCCTAATTGTAATTATCACATTAATGACTGCCAATTTGGTTTAATTTAAGGATTTTGCTTCCACCCTTATTATTCTACATGCATAAAAATAGCACTTGATCCAGCACATTCGATCATTTTGCTTTTTTTTAATCATGCTCTGACAGTTACTCATGCACACAACTTAATGAATCTATATGCTACTAAATCAAAGTCATGAAATGTGTAGTGCCATTTGGGTATTAAATCCTCCCTCACATGACTCAACTCTGAATATGGCTCTCAGTCACTGTACCGGTTTGTGGTGGTGAAGCATGAGCTCAGCTTATGGATGAATCTCTGTGCTTACATCTTACAACTCATTATTAGAGCTTTATGAGGCATTATTAGAGTTTAGAAAAAATGCTTTCAACGAATGACAAGCTTACAATGAACCAACTTACAAAGAATGACAAGCATAGTTATGATGATTTATGAACACAGGCCACTTTCATAGAAAGTGTTAGTTGATGGCAATAAAGACACTTGTTTACTCTTCAAGTCTTTGCTCTTTCCTTTCCGTGATCTTCCCTGAAGAAGCTTATGCTGAAGCATGTCTTTGCCTGATCTGATGCAGACCTCAGTAGATTAGCGCCTAGTCAGGCTTAGCAAGGATTCAGGAGATTTTACCCATCAGCCACTGAGAGTGGTCACATGCCTGCTGTGTATAATAGATAGGTAGAAGCCTCTTTACCCTGCCTGAATGTGACACTCTCTTGACATGAAGCTAATCCCTGTCTGTCTGTCTTTCTGTCTGTCTGTCCTTTCCTGTACCTTGATCTTACAGCTTCTCCAGCCATCTTCATGGAAATGCTTTTTTTTCCACTTGTGTGTGTGTGTGTGTGTGTATACTGTTCACCAGGTGTGCACTGCACTCAGTAAACTGATGAACGAGAAAATTTAAAACGTATTGTAGAGTGTGATTTATGAGCTTACATAAATCATAAGTTTGCTCAATTTATTTTGTAACTGTTGTGGCTGACATTGCCAAAACCAGCAGTGTCGCGGAGTCCCCAGTGGCAATCTCACGTCTTTAGCCACACATTTCACCCAGGCGCTGTATGTAGGGGCCGCTTGGGAAAAGAGCTAGATGATCTGCTGCCATGTAGCTTGCAGCAAATTTAACACATACCAAAGAACCTTTCAAAGTTAAACAAATCACCCGCAGGCTGTGTGTCTCCTCTCATGAAGCTCCTGTCTCTCTCTTTCTCTCAATCTCTCTCTCTCTCTCTTTCTCTCAATCTCTCTCTCTCTTTCTCTCAATCTTTCTCTTTCTGTATGGTTGTTAGAGAATTTCAGATTTTTCTTTCTTTAAAAAAAAAAAAAAAATTACCCCTTTGCTTACTGTTGCTTGGCAATGATAGCAACACTCCACATTGATACAACAAAACATGATCTTATTTCTTCACTCCCCACAGACAAACAGTAAGGCAGGAAATCACAGGAAATTGTTACCGGATATTGCACGACAGACGATTATCAGACAGGATGTGCCAGACGTCTCTTACTGCCAAGGCATAATCCTGCTAGGTCTCTCCTTGATAATTAAGATGTAAAGAAGTGCAGATGATGCATCATCCTGAAATCATGTTCATCCATGCAACCCATCTGTCCCCTAATTAGCTCTGAGAAAGAAAAAAAAGAGAGAAAGAAGGAAGGGGACAAAGAGCAACGAAAAATTTTAAATGAATCTCACATTAATGGTCTATACAATCATTTAGCTCACAGAATAATGATTATTATTAATCTCAATAAACGCATTGGTCCTCAGTTCAGCAGTGATGCAGTTTTATCTCAGACTTGGACAGAGTAAGCAGTCACTTGAATATGGGGTTGAAATATTTACATGTAAAATAAAATTAGCAATAATATGTCTAGATTTTAAAAAATGTCCATGTATGCCATACCTAATCTTATTTACGATTAATGTTAAATATTATGTTTTACAAGATGATAACTCAAATTCATGTGTAATACCTGCTTACTCAGAATATTCGTCTGCTCCTTACAGCTTTAAATTTTAAACTTAATCTTCTTTTTCAACCTCGACCTACAGAACTCAGCCGCTCTGTAAACTACTCCAGGAAATGTGAAACCAGTGGGATGAAAAAGCCATCGACAGGTTTATTGATCATGGAGAACAGAGGCCAAAATCTATAGTCAGTGGCATTATCCAGTCAATAATAATTTTTAGAACTTATATTGTACCCCTTTTGTATGGTACAATGGAAATGGAACAATTTTGTTCTCCATTTATGCACTATTACATACAGATCTGGCTATTAACTGGAAAGGAAATGTTATACAGAGGAAACAGTCCACTACTAAAGTCTGAGTCCAACACCAAGAGGACCATTTTCAGTTCACCAGTTATCCAAAATAAATGCAAAATGTGTTTAATTCTTATTACTAAAGAATGAATTACATAAAACTTACATTATTATTCTAAAGCTTAAAACTATTTACTTACAGTACTTGTATACTTGTTTGCTTCCTTCCTTATTTACTCACTCACTCACTTATTTACTTACTCTCTCTCACTCACTCACTTATTTACTCACTCACACACTCACTTATTTACTTACTCTCTCTCACTCACTCACTTATGTACTCACTCACTCACTCACTCACTCACTCACTCACTTATTTACTCTCTCACTCACACACTCATTTACTTACTCTCTCTCTCACTCACTCACTCACTCACTCACTTATTTACTTTCTCTCTCACTCACTTATTTACTTACTCTCTCTCACTCACTCACTTATTTACTCACTCACTCACTTATTTACTTACTCTCTCTCACTCACTCACTCACTTATTTACTTACTCTCTCACTCACTCACTTATTTACTCACTCACTCACTCACTTATTTACTTACTCTCTCTCACTCACTCACTTATTTACTCACTCACACACTCATTTACTTACTCTCTCTCTCACTCACTCACTCACTCACTCATTTACTTACTCTCTCTCTCTCACTCACTCACTCACTCACTTATTTGCTCACTCACTTATTACTCACTCACTCACTCATTCACTCACTCATTTACTTACTCTCTCTCTCACACACTTATTTACTCACTCACTCACTCACTTATTTACTCACTCACTCACTCACTCACTTATTTACTTACTCTCTCTCTCACTCACTCACTCACTCACTTATTTGCTCACACACTTATTTACTCACTCACTCACTCACTTATTTACTCACTCACTCACTCACTCACTTATTTACTTACTCTC
>JANDJT010000001.1:32002165-32023078 GCA_024331685.1 Stegophilus panzeri | reverse complement strand
TCTCTCTCTCTCTCTCTCTCTCTCTCTCTCTCTCTCTCTCTCACACACACACACACACACACACACACACACAAACATACAAACACAAACATACCATTTGCATGCTTATTCACACCTAGGGGAAATTCAGAGTAGCAAATCCTCTTAGCAGCATGTGTTGGGAGGATAGTGGAAACTGAAGTACCTGGAGGAAACCTGGAGGAAACACACACTAGGGATACGTGTGTCATATTTATGTCATAAACCTCAGTTTATCCTTAATGGGTAGCTCTAAATCATTGGCAGCACCATCCTGAGACAACTTTAGAAAATTCACTCAGTTTTTCTCCACAGAGTAGCTGAAGACTAGTTCATATTAGAGACACCAGCTAACATTTACAGCATCTGTCCATTGAACAATCTTTCCTTTGAGACTATGGAGCCCAAATCCACATCTGTCTTGTCTAAAATGAACAGCGCTGAGCGACCATGCATTTGCATAATTTTGTAATCATGATGGAAAGGGGATGTTTGGAGATTAAAGTACACTAGAATAATACCTAATAAAAATATATTTAATTACCAACAGCAATTATTATCCATCCATCCATCCATCCATCCATTTTCTGTACTGCTTATCCATCGCCACAGGGTTGCAGGGGAACCTGGAACCTAACCCAGAGAAAGCAGGGCACAAGGCGGGGGACACCCTGGACGGGGTGTCAACCCATCACAGGGCACAATCACACACACATTCTCACACTACGGATAATTTGGAAATGCCAATCAGCCTACAACACATGTCTTTGGACTGGGGGAGGAAACCTGAGTACCTGGAGGAAACCCTCAATGCACGGGGGGAACATGCAAAGTCTGTGCATACAGGGTGGAGGCGGAAATCAAACCCCCAACCCTGTAAGTATGATGCAAATGTGCCACTAAGCCACATTATAATAATAATAATAATAATAATAATAATAATAATAATAACAACAATAATAATAATAATCTTTCTTCTTCTTCTTCTAACCTGACAATAAACAACCCTTGTGCTTATATGTGACTATTTTAATACTTATTTCTGTGCAGTTCATAGCTGATCTTGGATAAATGGACCTGCACAACGAATAACTAAACTAATTGTAAGGTTAAATGCAATTCTGAAATAGCAAACAGAGGAGAACCCAAGAGAGCACACCAGCGTGCAATAGCAATCTGTCCGATGTGTACAGTAATCTGTATGAATGAATTCTGTTTTGTTAATAACATTTCTAAATGAACTGTATAGTCTGATGCATGCTTTCTGAATGCAAAACTAGAGCTTGGTTTTCCTTAATAATGCTCTAAACAGATATGACTGACTATAACTGGAGGATTTCTAGCTGAATACTGCAACAAAAAAAAATCTAGAACACAAAACTAAAAGCATTTTCTGATATTTCTTAATGTATTGAGACATTAGGGGTGACAACAGTACTGCACGCCCACTGAGTTGCCAGATATACAGCTATATATACAGCAGTAAACTGCCTCTCAGTGTATAATTACTGACTACGAGCTTAACATGCAACATACTGTAAATGAAGGAGCTCATGAAGAAGATAAGTACTATAAGCCTCCCACAGTGATAAACACACATACATTCTTGTTTAATGAATTACCATGAGAGCCTCAGCCATATGAGTTTATAATTATAGTCTTTTTAAAAAATCTACAACATTCTAATGTTTTCATAGGTGTTGGATTACACCGTGCAGTTAGGGTACTCTCGGACATCAGTGCTATTTTGACACTCTGTGTGTAATAAATAAATAAATAAATAAATAAATAAATAAATAAATAAATAAGCAAGCAAGCAAGCCAAATACTGAACCTTAACCTGGAACTGTCCAGATAAAGGAATGAGGCTCTGCATATTCTCCATATGTCCCATTAGCATTACAGATCCTCTGAGGCTGAATAATGCATCGTCGTTGTTATATATTGAATAAGAATATGTGCTATTACCAGCATGCTGTAATATAACTTAATCAGCCAGATTAAAAGTGCAGTAAAGTAGGGCATTGTTTGTGAACATCATTTCTGGGCATTGCCTTAGAGACTATGCGGCACATATTCATCTTTATTAAGAGATTTAAAAAAAAGTTCATCCACCATGAATGTGTTGTGATGCACACCCCATTTGCATATAGTGTAACACTGATATTAGTTACAGTCCAGGGTTTTCAAGATGCACAGGTGAGTGAAGTCAGCAGGAAGAGAGGAGGAACTGTTTGACCTGCGCTGCCATCACTAACACCTCTCTCTTAATTGCGGTTATTTGGCTTTGTGGAATATTGATGGAACTGGAGGGTGAGATTGGCAGCTCCATGAATTGTTATTAGCCTGCCTGTTGGTGTAAGGGCAGGAGGGTTCAATAGGCAGAGCCCAGGCAACAGCAGGCCCCTGGGGAGCCTGGGTTCACTCAGACAAGAGATAATTACCAATCTGAGGAGCAGCAGAGGAGACACAATACAGCTCAACACACACACACACACACACACACACACACACACAGCTTTCACATGGTGAAAAGGACCATTCAGAGGTGTAAGATTTACAGTATGCAGGATGCAGTGTGAATGTAATCATGCTGAAGTGCACTAGCATGATAAATAATCTATGATATCTTGGATATAAATAATTTAAATAACAAACACGTTTGATGATCTGTGTTCTTTCCATTTAGCAAGGTCCCATTTCTCAATGGTAATTTCTCACCATAGAATGTTAGGCATGTTCATTTAAAAGGTATATATGAACACAAAGCCTCGTATATACCGAATACGCTCTCATATTAGATTTTTTTTTCCCTTGTCTGCATGCCTGTCTAGTCCCTTGCACAAATCTTCCAAAAGCCTCGACTCTGAATAATAGCTCTTAATAATCACATTTGTCAGGCATACATGCCCTCTGCTGAGACTCCCTAAATCAAGCACATTTGAGGGAGATTTTCATCCCAGTCTCTCAAAAAAAAAAAAAAAATCTTCTGCAAATCCAATGTCCACCAACTGAAGCATCAGGAAAGCAGTTAAAGCTCTCTCATACATGCATGCATGCATGACGTGTCTTCCTTCAAAAATAGAAAATAAAGAGCTTTTAGTCCTCTTTTATATACTAATGGAAGTAACAAAATGTTACATTAGCAGCAGTCAAAGTACTGTTGTGTATAATTACAAAACTTTTACCATAAACAACCACCTCAAATTAGTTTAGCTCAAAGGAAAGCTTCTTTCAGGTTGACAGCTTGAGATTTGTTCTTAGTATCTGTTGTAATTGAACCTGCTGCCTTTAATTGTTGACATTTAATCAATAGATGCAAATGACAGTGGAGACCTATTATTTGTGAATTCATCAATCTTGTGTGACAGAGTGCAAGCTTGTAAGATAATTGTGTAGCATCCGGTCCTGTGTAAAGGACAAAAAGTAGTTTGTTCATAGGATCAGTAGCATGATTTGTAGCTTCAACTGGCAGACAGCAAAAATGCACACATACTTTATCACTAAAACAACTTTCTTCTGTTTCCCTAATCCTATATCGTAGTTTAAATAAAATATAGTACAATTTTTTTTAGTGTCTTTTACAATATAGATTGTCTTAGAGCAGGCTTACAGACATCATAGTCAGTGCTATTGAGTAAGATAAAGGTGACAGTGGCAGCTATGAAAGGAGGAAACCTTCTAGCCAAAACTAAGAATCATATCAGGTTGTCTAGGAACTCTTTATAACAATATAATAGTAATTGTTTGTATAAGTACACTGTATTTCATGGTTGGTGAAAGTCTGCGGTTAATCAAGAAATAGGACGCAGGAGTTTGCTGGACTCAGGATGGGAGCAGGAGCCTGTGGCTATAAAGAAGGCAAGAATCAGATGTTGTAGGCATCAGGGAAAAAAGCATGAGCCTGTGGTCTGTAGGATGGCAGGAATATGAGATTGTATGCATCAAGAAGTGAGAAAAAGCTTGTGGCCACCACAACGGCAGGGATAGGAGGTTATAGGCATCAGAAAGGGAGAAGAAGCTTGTGGCTGCCAGGGAAGCAAGAATAGGAGTTGGTTGGTCTCAGGATGGGAAATGAGCTTATGACTGCCAGTATGAAAGGAATAGGAGCTTGTTGGTCTCAGAATGTGAGTAGGAGTCTGTAGCCATAAGAACAGCAGTAATAGGAGCATGTCAGCATCAGAATGGGAGCAAGAGTCTATAGCCTTCAGGAAGGCACAAATATGGGATTGTAGGCAACAAGCAAAACAAAATCAACAAACAAAAAGTGCGGGGAAGCAGAATACAAATGCACAAAGGCTAATAATAAACATATATAAAGTAATAACTAGTAACTTGGAATAGCACACACACATGTGCTGGGAACTGTGATGTGTGCTAAGATAGGGAATTTGCAGAATGACTCTAAGACATCAGCAAATGTGTATTCCATATTGAACAAACTCAACTGATTGCATATGAATGGAGTGGAGTCTGCACCAAAATTTTTCACCAAATCTGTCTCATGATGCATGACCTCTGCAAAGTCAATTGCATGATTAGCTAAGCAAGTATGCCTTAGAACCTTAGAGAGTGGATTTGAATCATGAACAGTGATAGAAAAACTTTTTCTTCACAAGTTTCAGAGACAAAAAAGGAAAAAGGATACAGAGACTTTTATGGTTTAGGCTGTTCTTGCTGTATTAGTAAAACAGGGACCATATAGGGCTTTGTCGATTATAAAATGCTAAGAGATTGCTTAGATACTGATAGAAAAGCTGTTTAGCTTGATCTCATAAAGATTTTGTACTTTATATAAAACAATTAGCCATTCTAGTTTACAGAAGAGGATACTAATGGCCTTGAGCTTGTTCCTGTAAGAAACCCATTCCCTGAATTTTGCGCTAATGGAGTACGTTGATGGGTATGGCTCAACATCCACTTAAGAGTACATTACATAAGGATTAAAACATGACAGAGTGTGCTGTTATAGGAAAATAATCAATGATGCCTTGGTTTGATGGGGCCTGCCACAAAGTAGAGTTACTGTTACCACCCCAAAGTTGACTATTTTCCAATCATAGCACATCCCAAAGTATTATTCCTCTCATTTTTAAATCTATTAAAGAATGACAAGTCATACATTGTATCAGTTTACAGTTACATTTACTGTAATATTCTCAAATGCTTTCCCCTTGCTTTTTCCTGAAGTTAATAAGCAGTTTGTCACATTATTGAGAAACTGCAACGCCCTCTGTCCTAAGACTTTCCCTTTGTGTAAAACATAAAGGAACAGATTTACTCCTGAGGGTTACAAAGCACTGACACTGGAGACTCCTTACTTAAATGTTAAATAAATATGTATCTCATAACCAGGGGTAGCTGGTATCAATGCCAGCAGGGCTAATCCCCCCTGTCTTTCAAAGATAAAAAAAAAAAAAAAAATCAATATAATATTTCATTTTTATCATCCATATCAGATTATTTGCAGTTAACAAATGTCTTAAGGTAGATTATTTTGGACATTTGTGAAACCAAGTGCACAACCCTACTGGTGGCCTTAAGAAAAAATACACAGAAAGGCATGAAGTGACATTTGAGGGCTAGGTCTAGTGAGCATACCACAAAAGAGGAAAAAGGCTACACTGGTGGAGGATGGGGGCTTGAGCACAGACCCGCCCACCCAGAGGCAAATGGTTCCCATGCTGCAGCACTTATTGGAAACGAACATTCAACAGCAAGCAGTGACTCAACAGCTCACACAGAGCTTACAAGTCGCAACCAGAGAACTCCTAGCACAGAAGACAATGGTCCCTGCTACTGCCATCCCTCTCCCCGACCCCTGTTGAGAGGCCCAGCGCTTTCTACCCCGCTTGACCCAGGAGGATAACATCGGGGCCTATTTGGAGGCCTTTGAACAGACTGCCCTCCACGAAGACTGGGACATCAAAGAGTGGTCCCACATCCTCGGCCCGCTACTCTCAGGAGAAGACAGCACAGCTTACTACGTGCTCTCACCTGAAGAAGTGGTTGACTATCAAAAGGTAAAAGGGTAGATTCTAGCACAATGTGGGCGAACACCCAACCGAGCGGCTGCAGAGTTCCACCAGTGGAGCTACCAGCCCAGAGCCAATCCACGTGGACAGATGGATGCCCTCCTTCGCATCACCAAGAGGTGGCTCCAGCCAGACCACAACACCGCCACCAAGGTTGCAGAGAGAGTAGCCATGGACCGGTTCCTAAGAACTCAGAACCACAGAATGCCAGGTCATGGGACTGCAGGCTCCCAACAACCCCAGAGAAATGATAACCGCCCTAGAACAAGCCATGGCCACCCTGGAACTTGGCAGGGAAGGATCCCCCCCCCCCCGCAGTCCAGAACGGAACTACACCAGGGAGAGAGGAAATGGCTGAAGTTGCCCCACCTACAGACCACCCAGGGACGAGGCCATGCCAATAGAGACAGACCCAGAGACCCCAAAAAAAGCCTAGAAACCCTGGCTGGCGGGGTGTGCCCTCCACACACCTAACCCACCCAAAACACCCACCCTTTCAGCAAGGGTAGACGGACACCCAGTCACAGCCTCGTTGGACTCAGGTAGCACAGTGACCCTGGCCAGACCGACAATCCTGCCAAAAAGAACCATCAGGAAAGAAACCATAACAATGACTTGTGTACATGGAGATTAAATCCCCGCGGCCAAGGTGCGCATTCAAGACGAAACAGGCACCTGGCCATTCCTGGTGGGCATTATTCCAGACCTTCCAGTGCCACTATCCTGGGAAGAGATTGGCCAGGATTCCTGACCAACCCAGCTCCCAAGACCAAGAGGGCACCATGAAGGCTCCACAGGTCTGGCAGGCCTACATGGCCCAGGATGAGGGGGACGCCATGGCAGAAGGTGAGACACATACATGTGCTAACCCAATGTCTTCTGTACTCCAGCAGGTGACTTGACAGGGGAACTTCGGGCGGGAGCAGAAAGAAGATGACTGTCTGAAACATTGCTAGGCCCAAGTGCGACAAATCGAAGGGGTCGACCAGAACCTGGACCAAGGACTTCCCACAACCTACTTTCTGGTCAGCGGAGGTCTACTTTACTACAGAACCAACTGCAGAGGAGAAATCGGTGACCTCCTGGTTGTCTCCAAGACAAAGACCTAGTTACTGATGCACCTGGCCCATGCCCATCCATCCATGGGTCACCTGGGGGCATGAAACACGCTAGAGAAACATATTCACCTTAGCAATGACTTCCAGAAGCTGAACCAGGTCTTAGAATTCGACAGCTATCCCCTCCCCCGAGTGGATGACCTAGTGGAGCGATTGGGGAGAGCCCGATTCATATCCACATTAGACCTCACAAAAGGTTACTGGCAAGTAGCACTGGCCCCAGAAGCAAGACCAAAGACTGTCTTCAGTACAGCAAACTTTCTGGGTTCTCCCCATTGGGCTACACGGAGCACCCGCAACATTCCAGAGGCTGATGGACATCATCCTACGACCACATCATACATTCGCAGCTGCCTACCTGGATGATGTGGTCATACAATCCTCCACTTTTCAGATCACCTGTTCCACCTGGAGGAGGTTCTGAAGGAGCTCTGAAAGGCCGGGCTGACAGCCAACACAAAAAAGTATCACCTGGGGCTGACCGAGGCACAGTACCTAGGATCCCATATTAGAAACCGCAAGCAAAGAAGATCGAGGCGGTTAAGAACTACCCTCGGCCTACATAAAAAAAAATAAAAAAAACAGGTACATGCCTTTTTGGCATTGGCAGGGTATTACCGCAGATTCGTGCCTAACTTCTCCTCTGTAGCCTCCCCCTCTCAGATCTCACAAAGAAGGGACAATTGGACCGAGTGAAATGGTCTGCGGAGGCGGAGCAGGTGTTCCAAGCCCTGAAAGAGGCACTCACCAGCGCCCCAGTGCTATGCACCCCAGACTTCACCCTGCCATTCACAGTACACACGGATGCATCAGGGACCGGGTTGGGCACCGTCCTCTCACAGACCTTCGACAGAGAAGAACCTCTGGTCCTCTACATCTGCAGGAAACTGTCCCCAGCCAAGAGGAAATATGCTGCTGTGGAGAGAGAGGCCCTGACAATAAAGTGGGCCATCGAGGAGTTATCCTACTACCTGGCAGGTCGACACTTCTCCCAAAGCCAAAGACACCAATGCCAGGGTAACACGATGGTTCCTTTCATTGCAGGACTTCTCTTTCCAGGTCTGACACTGGGCAGGAGCTCAGCATGGGAATGCAGATAGTCTGTCATGACACAAGGTGCTGTGGGCCCAACGCACAGTGACAGTAGGATCAAAGCCGGGGTGGGGGGGTACTGTGACGGCAGGCCGGCGGCCGGCACACAAAAGAGGAAAAGCGCTCCTTCCGCAACTGCCACTGGGGTGCTGAAAGAACAGCTCCACTTCAGCACCACTAATGTTTTGGACAGCCTAAGAGCGTGTGGCTGCAAGCCGGGGCCACAGAAACACACACGGCTGGCGGCTAATGATCAGCAAGGCAGCTCTCCACCATCCAGCAGTGAACGGGAGCATATAAAACGGCCTTCCTCCTCTCACAAGAGGAAGGACCATCTCCAAAACACTGCTAATGTTTTCTTTTCTCTGTTTTCCACAGAAGATACAGCCTCAGAAGAAGACTTCCCTCCCAGGCTGCCTCCCCAGAGCTCCCAGACCTCCAGAAAAGGCCTCAATGGAGACCACACCACGCCCTCTACATGAATGAGGAAGACACCATCCCAGGAGCACCTCACTCCACCACCCCTTTTCTCACCTACACACACACACTTTTGAATAAAACCCTCCAAGTTCTGCACCTAAGTGGCCTCCTGTGTGTCTGTGCTCAAACCACCGCAGCCTAAGCTCGCTACACACTAATGAGTAGATTCATGCAGCCTATCAGTCACAACTGTGTCAGATGATTACACATTGAAAAGCCACTTAGGACTTAGATTCTGAATTTGGGCTTATATTTGGACAGCTCTGTCATATACTATATGTCCAAAAGTATGTAGACACTTGACTATCACACCCAAATGTGTTTGTCATTCCAGATTTAGCCAACTTTGTTTTTATAATAACCACTTTTCTGGGAAGGCTTTCCACTAGATTTTGTAGTGTTGCTGTGGGGATTTGTGTTTATTCAGCCTTAATGAGTTCAAGGACTGATGTTGGGTGAGGAAGACTGGCATGGAGCCAGTGATCCAGTTTATCCCAAAGTTGTTCAGTGAGGTTGAGGTCAGGGCTCTGTGCAAGACACTCAAGTTCTTGCACATCAACAAGCTATTGGCAAGTTATGTCTTCATGGAGCTCGCTTTGTGCACAGGGGCACTGTCATGCTTTAACAGGTTTTGGTCTCTTAGTTCCAATGAAGGGAAATTTTAATGCTACAGCATACAGAGACATCATATACAATTGTGTGCCTCCAACTTTGTGGAAAATTTTGGGTAAGAACCACATATGGGCGTGATGGTGAGATGTCTATATAGTGTATAAAGTAATCTAATCTAGAGGTTATAAGTACATGAATTCTGTGTTATGTATAGAGGAAATATTCCTTATATTGCCAATATTACAATGATGGAAGAAGAGTTCTTTAGTAATGTTAGTAATATGGATTAACACTGTTAATCTTGTAAATCATGACAGCAAGAATAGTGCATGAGACATTTGTAAAATACGGAAGTCCTAAGCATTATTAATTCTTGTTTCCTCATGATCTTGACTTAATTTTCTCATTATCTCAAAATAACAAAAGTTGTTTTCTCGTGATCTCGACTTAATTTTCTCGTGATCTCGACATAACAAAAGTTGTTTCTTGTGATCTTGACTTAATTTTTTCTGTGTATTCGACATCCATCGTCCCAAAGTCAATGGGATTTTTGAATAAGCTTTTGGTTAAATGCCTGAAATAAGATCTCTGCTTAACACAATCTCAAGATATGTTCACGTTTTATACTACAACATAAAATACATCAGTAATACCCCAGTTGTGATTTTGTTAAGCTTTTATGTGTCTTGAAAAAGACACTTGCTAACAAGTGGCTAAATTGGACTACAGAGGTTGTCAGGGACATACAGCCTACTATTCCAAGTCAAACTTTCCAGCTTGTAGATTTATCAGTTTATAGTATATAGTGTTTTTTTAAATAACGATTGAAAGAGTTGTCAGAGGGGTAGCGGTGGTGATGTTGAAGTCATGTGACTGTGGTGTAGTTCATTTATAGCCAAACATTAGCTTTTTACTTCTGGCAATTGTATTTAGGCTTCAAAATTCATAAAAGTTATGTTTATTTGTTTACAATATTATCTTGATGAACAAATCATGTTATAATCATAAACTTTTGTTGGCCACAAAGCTTCTATTCTGCAATAATCCAAAAGCCAATGGAAAAATCTTATTGGCTTTTTGTCAAGGGAACAAGGGTGATGATAACTTCTGGGATGGCCTACAAAAATACGTCATCCCTGCAGGATTGATGACTTCAACATTATTGTCCGACACTTGAGAAGAGGACACCCCTCTCTCTTAATGCTCAGATAAAGTCCATGTTTACAGCGGGCAGTTATAAAAATTTATGATGGCAAAGATGTCAACGTGCATGTAACACCAGTCCCATTCACAAGGCGTGAGATTTTCTAGGGAGAAAATTATGTGGTCTGCAAAATAAGTCAACATTTCCAAGTATATGGAATATTGATTTGGAAATTCAGACGCCCACATGACTCCACATGCCGAAGTGTCTTTGGGCAAGACACTGAACCCCAAGTTGCTCCCGATGGCAAGTTAGCGCCTTGCATGGCAGCTCTGCTACCATTGGTGTGTGAGTGTGTGTGTGTGTGAATGGGTGAATGAGACACAGTGTAAAGCGCTTTGGATAAAAGCGCTATATAAGAAGCCCATTTACCATTTCACGTTATGAGAAAACAGCTTTTTTTTTATGTCAAGATCACAAAAAAATTTAGTTCAGATCATGAGAAAACAACTTTTTGTTATGTCAAGATCATGAGAAAATTAAGTTGTGATCATGGGAAAACAAAGAAAAAAAAATTATAATGAATTGCCACTTAGGGCTTCCGTAGTAAAACCCTTGAGGCTGATACTATCTTTAGGCAACTTATTTCTAACAGTCTGTGATTGATTTGGTTTGAGTAAAAGTATTTTACTGCCAGGTTAGTCTTTGATATTCTTAATACGACTTGCTACTCAAGATCTGAGAAGATTCAAGTGTTCTGGCAGCTATATATATATATATAAAACTGTGTGTTATCACCATAGCAATGGAGGTTAATGCTGCTGCTGAATCATATCTCCTAATGCTGTACAACGAAAACAGCAGGGGACCAAAAACTGGGCCTTGTAGTATTCCATCGTGTACTTATAGTGTGATTATTATTTTTTTAGCACCTCCCTTTCATTTTCTGTTACTGCATGAAAACCTGACCACTAGAGAATAGTGTTTAAGCTGGTATGAGCACCACCTGCTGCTCACAGTTTGGAGTCAGAAGAATTTATAATGGGACTTGATTAATCATCATATGACACATTGTCCACTGAGATACTGGCTTTAATTATGAATGTGATAAATAATCTTTTCCAGGACTGTATAGATCATCTGTGGTGGCACACATAACAGGTTATATTTTCTCTCTCGCTCTCTCTCACCTCAGTCCATGTCATAATGTCCTAGTGATGTATAGCAATGCAGTGGCTTTCACTTGTGAAATACGTTCTCATAAAGCACATGAGATTAAACTCCTGCATTAGTTACTGTCTGGATCTGGAAAAGGGGACAAAACAGTGTGAGAAATTATATCATAGATCAGTGAATAAAGATTCAGTATCTGTGACTAGAGATGCAAATAAAATGGATTAAATCATTGGATTCAAAAGTAATAAAGAAACAAATCATGTCATACAATTAGCATAGATTTCTGTTTAGAAGTGATAACCAGTAAATGATAGAAAGTTATACTTTATAGCTACTTTATACAGCTGTACTCACAATTAATCATTACAGTACCTAATATTACCCAGTACCTAGTAATTACCCAATACCTAGTAATAAAAATGCTTTAAAGTAAAATAACACTCAGCACTTTAACACTCTCTATGGCTGTGAGAATGTCCTTTCAAAAACATTTTAACCCTGAAGCCTTTTAAAATCCTATATTGATTTTTTGCTAACCATTCAATCATCACACTACTACTCCAAACATATTATTTACAGTACCTATCGCAATCACAAATATAAAGGGGGAAAAAAATCTTCTGAGTGAGCCACCTCCTTCTTTCTTCAGCATTTCCATGATTGCACTCGGACATCATGTTGTTGTTTTATTATAGTACATGCTCACTTTGCAGCTGCAGCTCCAGTAGATAATAACTTATGTTCTTTTTTAGTACTGTGTCAACAGTTTTTTTTTTTGTTCCTGTTTCACAATAAGGTACATATTTATTGCTGTTTCATGATGAACATGGGCAGGAATGGAAAGGAAAAAAAAATCAACTATAAAAAGTTGAAAATAGGTACAAACTAGAGGTTTAATTATTATTATTTTTTTTTTTTTACTGTTCTCACTCATCCCCAATAATCTGCCTGAAGTACAGTAAATATTAAATGCCATAAACATAATTAAATATGATCATTTTAGATTAAATAATTGAATCATGTCCTTATTCTAATGTGGACGTTTTGCTTTTTACATCTAAATATTTCTGTTAATAGAAGATTGACAGCTCTGTATTTATAATGTCAGAAACAATCCAAGACTGTAGGCATTTTGTTAATGAGTGCAATAAATCATAGGTTTTATTTGTATGACAAAAATGCATATTATATTCAAAACTGATTTACAGCCTACCTACCATGGACAAATGTTTTTATGATTCGGTTACTCTGGCAGAGTGAAGGCTTTTGATATCAGTGAAAATAATTGCTATCATATTGAAATGTAAAAGAATCAAATGTAGCCTATTGGGCAGGGGTTCCCAAACTAGGGGTCATGACCCCAAATTGGGGCGGTTGATTATGGGGGGTTGTGAGACAAACTAACAATCTTTATTTTTGTTTAATTAATTTATTTGACAAATTAATTTTAGAAAGATCTCTTTAATTATGAAGGTAGATGCTAATATTTTGAGATGTTACTCTGAGTTACAGTCAAACTGTCAGGCTGTAAATATGGATGCAGATGCAGGTAAACAATAGCTTTTTATTTAACAAACTTGCAGGATAATACAAAACATGGGACAAAAGTATAGTCAAAAAAGGCAATGGCTAGGTAATGAACAAAGAATATGAACTAGACTAGACAAAGGCAAAAACATGACAATCGAAAGGCTTGCTAAGGCTTGCATATACTTTGCATATACTTTTACGAATGGCTGGTGTGAGAGTCCTTATATCTTGTGTGGCTGTGATTGAGTGGTTGAGTTCAGGTGTGTGTTGTGTGTGTATGTGTGTGAGTTCAGTTTCTGGCATTGACATGACACAACAAGCCACATTTAGTCTTTTCACTACCCTGACATGCTGCATTAAACCTAGGAATAAAAATGGACATATTTATATCTCTGCTAAATGAACTAATGTTGTGCCTCCTCAAATCGCATACATATTTATTATTTTAGACTATTACTGCACATGAACACTAATCGGTTTATGAATTTATTTATTTTTTTAAATTGCAGTCTACCGAAAGGTCTGTTTTATGCACTGGTGTTATGGGAATTCTAGATTAGTAAAGACTTTTGAATGTAATGTCAGAGTTTTTAATTTCAGATGCAGCTCATAAATACAATAAATACAATAAATTACACAAAAATATATAAATATACAAGAAGCATGTATTTTTCATTTCATGACATGGGATGTGTTTTATATCTGGGGAGGGGCACTGATATGCATGCTGTGAGACTAAATGCGGCAAGTAACAGAAGTCAAACATATTTTTTTCAAGCACGAGGCGACAACTGCAGAGAAAATCATGGATATGTGCATACAGACTAAAATGATCAGGCTACTGCTCAGATTGGTGAAAAACAGTAGGTAATTCTTTCTGTAATTTTCTCAGAGGAGGATAAAGAAAAACATTGACATGGCCTATACAGATAGAAATAGATCACAGACGAACGCCTGTCAAATAGAAATTACCCCAAGACCCCATGTACATTCAATCTGGATAATGCTAATGTGTGTTTTATTAAGAGCAATGCATGAATCTTTGTCAGAGCAGGCATCAGAGCACAGGCAGGCAACATTAAACCAGGATCAAAACCAGAAAGACAACAATGAAACAACAGTGTATAAATAGACAAACTCATGAAGGACTAAACACAGAAAAGCTCAACACAATAGGGCAACAAGAAATGACAGGACAGCACAGTTTTAGACTAAACTAAAACTAAAACAAAGGCACATGGCAAAACATAAACAAAAGCAAATGTAGGACAATTAACAAGTGCAAGCAGTGCTCACTGTACTTGGAACTGTGTTGCATGTTGAGAGGGGTAATTTGTGACAGACATGTTTTGGACCTAAATTTATATGCAAAGTGTAAGTCAGTTTTAACAGTGATGCAAACAAATGCTATTTGAGTAACAGTTCCCCCTTGTGGATAACATTTCACCTACTGTACATAACTGATTAAGAGCTTGAGTGTGTGAGTCACATTAAATATAAAGAAAGTCTTCAAATATAGTAATTTAAATGCATAAGATCATCAGAGTAGGAACAAATCTAAAAAAAACAAAAAAACAATTCCAACATGCAAGTCTTGTGTGAAAATCTGACATACCAGGAAATGTTAGAGATATTTACTGGAATAGTTAAGAGCGAAAGAGCAGCACAAAATTCAGTAGCAGGCTCAGACCTAATGTCCATTCATCATGTGTCTCAGTTCTAGTGAATAAAAAGCTTCATGAAAGCGTTCTATTATCAGGAGCCCACAAGAGTGTGTGCCACTACTGATCTCGCTCAGCACTCAATAAACTGAGCCACAGCGGCAGTAGGTAAGCCTCTCAACAGTGCATGTGGGTTTAAATAGCCCATTTTCTGTCAGCGCTCCTGTCGACTGTCAAGACTCCCCTCCTTAACATTGATTCTCTTTAAAATAGTCTGTGGATGCTGAATTTGGAGCACAGGGTATTATTTGAATGCAACTGTAGTTTTCAAGTGACATGGAAATGCTGCTCAGTTTAAAAATCAATACTATGCCACTCTTTAATGGCCTGAAAACAACATAGTGAAGTCTAGATACAACGGTGAGCACTGTATTTTTTGCACACATGCATGATTTATTCCCAAAATACCAAAGTAGCTTTTTTTTTGAAGAAGAAGAAGAAGAAGAATGCTGTCCTCATAGTGGTGTCCAAATACTACATAATGGACCATAACAAAGCTTTCCAATTAGGGTTTTTAATGTATTTACACATAAGACCAACATCCAGTTATCATTTTTGATGTTTTTGTTACAGACAACATATACAATATTTACAACTATTAATAAAAACAAGTTACTGTACATGGAGGAAATAAAAGCACACTACCCCCTAATTGCTCCAGATCTATGTACACTCCTCTCCTGACTTGCCTTGATGTAATTTTTTTATTTATTTTTTATCTATGTTATTGTTAAAACTTCTAACAAGAATGGCACATGAAAACATAGGAAATCCAATTCAACTGATGGAACTGCCTCATATCCAGAACTCTGGATTGTAATATTTTCATTTGCAATTCAGACTGCAGAAAATTTTTTTTTTTCACATGTCTGTGTATGTGTTCTCCAGGTTCTTTGGTTTCCTTGCATGTTAATGTGTGTGGGTATGGTGCCGTGGACTGGCGTCCCTTCCAGAGTGTATTCCCACATCAGAACCAGTGCAAAGCCCAACGTCACTGAATATACATCCTTGTTAGTATACTGATCTGTACCTCTGCCTATAATGTGCTAAAGATCCCTTCAGAAGAAGCCTGGGATTATCTGAGATGTTGATGTGTGAGCATCACCTACCTGATGGCACAAATTCCTTTTAAGGCTCTTGCACTGCTCAATTGGACCCACCATACCTCAAGATACAAGGAAAACATTCATTAAGACCTGCCCTGGCACCCAGGTGATGAATAAACTCCCTCTGGCTGTCCGAACAGCTGAGTCACTGTCTTCAAAGAAAGACTAAAGACGTACGTTTTCACAAAGAACTTAAATGAGCACTAATATTTAAAAAAAATTCTTTGACTTGGGTTTTCTTGGTATACTAACACATCTCTAACAGGACTTTAACTTGATTGTATTCTTAGACCCTGACCTATTGAACTAGCAAAAGGATAGATTTATGATGGAGACTATAAAGTTCTGGATAATGGATCTTGTTAAATGTTATACATGCTAATCTAATTTTTATTAACAGAACTTTTGAACTTAAATCATCATCTCTGAATATGGCTTTGTAACAGTTTCCTTTAACATCTTAATGCTACAGCATCCACAATAGAATGTGATCTTCTAAGTTAAAAATGCTCCTCCAGCTCTTCTGAAAACTTTTACAACTCCAGAAGGAGGGCAGCCCATAATAATCTAGAACAGATTTGACCATCTGTAATATTCAGCAATGCACCACTATCTCACCCAGAGTAATTGATTAGATTTATGACTCAATTAGGTTGTGAATAAGCCACTCTCTAATTACGGAAGTGTTACACACAGAGACATTTCATAGCATAAACTCTGATTCCAGCCCTCTATTTTTGTCATAAAATAAATCAACAATGGCCTGGATGAGTCATAATGTTTAATAATGCAGGTGTTTCTTTAGTTGCAGGTGTAGTGAGGGCAGAGTAAAAGAGTTTTATTGTTTTTTTTTTCTCCATATGACACACATAGTCAAAACCACTGCTGACATTTTTCCTGCCAGCTATACACCCTGTGTCTATTGTCTTAATCAGCCAACAATCCCCCCCACCCCCCCCCCCCCCCCCTTCTCTAATTACTCACGATGTCACATGATGCCTCTGTCCTCCACACTTAATTACTTCCTGGGAGAAGAAAATAAATTAATTTTCTGATTAACCTGCAGAGACTGAAGCCCTCTTTCAGCCCTTCTGTCAAGTCTGGATTTTATTTCAAAATGTCATCATGTTTTTTTTCTGGTTGTAAATGCATTTAATAAAAGGGGTTCAGATGACGTCAATAAAAAAGGTGACTTGGATCATCTCTATTATGTAACTATTTAAATAAGCAAGCTGTCATGAACTGATGCTGGTTTTGTTTATGTCCTGTATCAGTTTCCCCAAATCATTGCCTTTAATTGTGTCTTGTTGTATTGTAATCCTAGGATGAGTAGTGTTGAATCTTTTGCACATTTAGTTGCATTTCAGAGCAGTGTTCACATATGACAAAAACTAGATTGCATGGAATTTATGACGATTGTTTGGGATATATTGTTTTTTTTTTAAATAGTATTTGTAGGTCATCCTAATAAAGTTCATGAAATTAAGTTGAATTGAATTGGTATGTTCTATTTGTGGGTACAGATAGCTAGGTACCTACTGTAGTTTTATATACAATATACATCAATCAGCCACAACATTAAAACCACTGACAGGTGAAGTGAATAACACTGATTATATCAGTACAGTGGCACCTGTCAAGGGGTGGGATTAGGCAGCAAGTAAAGAGTCAGTTCTTGAAGTTGATTTGTTGGAAGCAGGAAAAATGGGCAAGCGTAAGGATCTGAGCGACTTTGACAAGGTCCGAATTGTGATGGCTAGATGACCGGGTCAGAGCATCTTCAAAAGGCACGTCTTCTGGGGTGTTCCCAGTATGCAGTGGTTAGTACCTACCAAAAATGGTACAAGCATGGACACTGGTCTGATCCCACAGAAGAGCTACTGTAGCACAAACTGCTGAAAAAGTTAATTCTGTCTGTGATATAAAGGAGTCAGAACACACAGTGCATTGAAGCTTGCTGCGTATGGGGCAGCGTAGCCACTGACCGGTCAGAGTGCCCATGCTGACCCCTGTCCACCACTGAAAGCACCAACAATGGGCATGTGAACATCAGAACTGGAAAATGGAGCAGGTGACCTGGTCTGATGAATCATGTTCCCTTATAAAGGGAACTCGACACTGTGTTAAGCATAACAGTATGGGAGCGCCCCTTGCGTGCAACCGGCATTTGAAGCTTGTGTAAAATCATGCTTATTTATAGGCCTGGCCTGACGTGACAATTAAGCGCGTCGCGTGATATAAATATGGCACATATGAACCCCGCCGTCAGCCTTATTATCTTCAGTGAAAGACTGCATGTCGGTTGTTTGTGTAAAGAAACAAAAAGACGCTTCATTTCCTCTCTCTTTTCTCAAAATCTCTGGACTTTAATATCCCTTTAAAAAAAAGAGCAAAAAAAAAAAGGAATGAGCGAGAGAGAAAATATGAGTGAGAGAATTCAGGAAGTGTGTTACGGCTTGCTCCCGTTTCATCACGGGGAATAGTGCACACATTCTGGGTGAAGTGTCTAGGGGGTGGAGCACGCGATGGCAGCCTCAAGAGGCTGCTCATGGTAATGCCTGCATTAGGCAGCTCGACTTGCGACTCGCACTCTTCTCGGAAGCCGAAGCGAGTTGGGTTTCAGAGCCTCACGGATCTGGGCCGGCCGCTGCCTCGGCAGCTAGCCATCTCAGGTCCGGGGGATCTCTTATGGTTCCAGAAGACGAGGCAGAGAGGAGCGCTGCTGTATCTCTTGCTCTGTCTTCCAGGTCCGGCTTTCCGCTGGATTTTGGAGCTTGCGTCACGGCGACTCCTTGGAAAGGCAAAAGGGAAAAAAAGTGAGAAAAAAAACACACACAAAAATAGTGTATAAAAAATAGTAATAATTCCTCTCTGACACAGAGGAGCCAGAAGGGTATACTAAAAACTGAGAGCAGCATAAAAGAGCTGCTTGAAGTGATTACTAAGGCTGGATAAGCCTTTTTCTCCCCAGTGAAAGTAAATTCCTCACACTGCAGAAAACTCACCTTTCTTCCAGAAGTACATGACAAAATATCAGGCTTCTGGGGAAAAACAATGTATAAGCCGTATTTATAACCACACAATGTTGGATTATTCGGCCATTGTGGGGAATGAACGGCATGGCTATTTAGCTATGCTGAAGCTGGAAGAGGCGCTTGCGAGTTACCTCTATCCATCGACGGCAGGTAATTAGGGGGGGCGGCTTTGCCATCCAAGCCACCGTGTAAGGCCACCGTGGCATTGGTGGGCAAGGCCTATGCAGAAATAATCTTGCTTGTGGGTCAATGCAGACATTGACAGTGTTGCAGGCCTACCAAGCAGACCTGCTGAGTGAGCTCGACATATGGCAGCATTCAGCCAGTTCCTTCCCTGTTGTGTCGAGTTCAACCGGGCACCCACGAGTGGAGCCCGGGCCAGCATGAGTGCGAGGGAGACACAGAAGCGAGTATGGCAGCCCGCCAACCCCCGCAGACAGCCAGGGGAATCGGGTGGCCACAGTCGCGGCCTGCTACTAGGCCTGTTCTGAAAATGTTCATAAAGGCCAAGCAGACAAAGAAGAGCGGTCCTGAGGGTCCATGGAGGGACGTATCAGGGAACATGAGGTTGTTAGGTCAGTTAGCCTCCAGTGCTACTGTAGGGCCTCCCCAAACCAAGGCTGTCCCAAGTTTTCAGTGTTCTCTGGTCAGTCAGCTGTTACAGGGCAATGAAAATCTGATGCTTTCCCTCCAATAGAATGTGGAATAGTTAAGGTCACTAAAAGACCATCTGGCAGCGTGGAAACTACTGCCAAGTGTGCCTCCATGGGTTCTGTCTACTGTAGAAGAGGGTTACCGGGTCAAGTTTAGAGCTCGACCCCCCCGGTTCAGAGGTGTGCTCACCACAGTCAGCACAGACCAGAGCCCGACGTTAGCACAGGAAGTAAGATCCCTCTTGGACAAAGGGGCCATAGAACATGTATCCCATTCCCCATTCCCTGTATGCGCTCAAGTGGTGGCTTTTTGTCTTGTGGTGTGAGGAACGTCAGCTAGACCCAGTGAACTGCGCAACAGCTACAGTCCTGGAGTTCTTACAAGGACGTTTCTCAGCAGGGTTGGCTCCTTCTACAATCAGGGTTTACGTGGCCGCCATTTCGGCCAGCCATGCCCCTGTTGATGGAGCCTCTGTGGAGCAACATCCTCTAACTTCGAGGTTCATGCGTGGTGTCAGGCAGCTGAGGCCGCGCATACCTTCCTGGGACCTTTCTGTGGTCCTGGAAGGTCTGTCAGGGGCCCCATTTGAGCCCTTGGAGTCAGCCTCTGAGAAGCTTCTGACTCTAAAGGTAGCTCTTCTGCTGGCCCTGACATCTCTCAAGCGAGTAGGCAATCTACAAGCTCTCTCTGTTGCCCCTTCCTGCTTTGACTTTGCCCCTGGATTAGCCAAGGGCTTCCTGTATCCTAGGCCAGATTATATTCCTAAGGTGCCAACATCGGCTGCCCACCCTGTGGTGTTGCAGGCTTTCTGCCCTCCTTTGTTCCTCACACCAGAGCAAGAGAGGATGCACCTGCTGTGTCCCGTAAGGGCTCTCTGTACTTACGTTCACTGCTCCGGCTAGTGGAGTAAGTCGGAGCAGCTGCTGGTCTGCTTTGGCGGCAACAGTAGAGGTGATGCTGTATCAAAGCAGCGCATCTCTAATTGGATAGTGGAAGCAATCTCTATTGCTTATGAGGTGTGCGGTCTCACTATGCCTCTGGGCATAAGGGCTCATTCCCCTAGGGCGGCCGCCTCATCGAAGGCTTTGTCCAAAGGCTTTGTCCAATACCTGTAAGTATCCTTACAGGATGTGTGTGCTGCTGCAGGGTGGTCTACGCCACACATATTCATTCATTATTACAGCCTGGATAT
>JANDJT010000001.1:31974130-31984142 GCA_024331685.1 Stegophilus panzeri | reverse complement strand
AGACTCAGAAGGGAACCCATCCTCATCTGGGTAACAACAGGTAGTGTGAAAAAGTTCATCATGGATTTATATGAAGTATGTTTGGCCTTAGAAGCAGCCGTAGTCCCATCAATCTGTAATTGGAGTAGATGAGAGCTACATCCAGAGGTAGGACATCCGAAACGGATGGAACATTCCACTTCCCATTATATAATATTGCTATAGCATATTGATGAAGTAAAATCACAGGGCAAAAAATAGAAGAAAGGATAAACCAGATGAATGCGATACAAATAGGCAGATTAGCAATCCTCATATTCCCACTCAGAGCTCAGTGGGCAACTCGAGCAGACAGTCAGACAACAGTCAGACAACTCCAGGAACGTTTCCAAGATATCAGATAGGCAGGACTTCGTTCATATTACAAATTTATAACAATAAAACATCCAAAACAGTTGAATAAAATAAAACACAATAAACACAATGAAATCATAAAAAACAGCAGTATCCTCCTGGAGCAGCGGCAGCTAACTTGCGCCAGCGTTCATTCCCAGAAGTAAGTACCCTCTTAGCTTATTTCAAATGCTAAAAGGTCCTGATAAGTGTTTTAATGTTACAGTCTACAGTGAAAACATATTTTTTTCTTGTGCATGTGCTATTTTGACATAATCCATTCATCATGTCATTGAAAAACCAATATTTGGGCCCTGTTGGTTAAGATCCTTGCAAAATGGTGATGAACAGAAGGCAATATCTCATCTCAGTGCATAATCAGAGACTGAATTGTGCTAATTGACTCAGTTTTCTAGTTAAATATAAATAGTTCAATTTTATATCTGATGGCAGAGTGAATTGTGCTAATTTCATGCATAAATAAAAGACTATTAAATAAAATCTGCTTGGGAAATGAGGAATTTAATTTCAATAGTCCATGCCTGTAACTGGATGCAGGCCACCAAAATGCAGTCTGCAGTATCTTCTGTGAAGAAGTGGTCCAAATGTTAAAGATGGATGCCACATTTTCTTTTACAAAATCTGGTGAAATGGTTATGGGATATGTTAAAACTATCCCTCAGTAGCACTAAACAGAAGGCTGGATTTTAGTTCAGCAAACGTTTTGGCTCCTTATCAAATTCAACTCATTTCCACAGCACATTATGTATGGAGAAGCTTTTGCAGAATTTTGCCTACTGCAGTAAAACAGTGAAATTGTAAAAAAAAGTCATGATTTTTTAATGTTATATTCAACAGACTACGTCAATAAAATATCTGAATCTGTGTGTGAAGTGATATTTGCCAATTGTACACTTAAATAATATTTATTTTATTCATTAAAAACATATTTATTGATAATGTTTAACTCTTATATGTTATGTTTCTATTTTATTTTATCCATCTGTATTTATTCAAACATCTTTGCTGTTCAAGAAATAACATCCATCCATCCATCCATTTTCTGTATCACTTATCCTACACAGGGTCATGAGGGAGCCTGGAGCCTATCCCAGAGAGCTCAGGGCACGAGATGGGGGCCATCTGGACAGGGGGCCAACACATTGCAGGGCACAATCGCACACACATTCACACACCCGTTGACACACTATGAACAATTTGGAAATGCCTACAACATGTCTTTGGACTGGGGAGGAAACCAGGATACCTGGAGGAAGCCCTGAAGCATGCAAGCTCTTTGCACGCAGGGCAGAGGCAGGATTAGAAGCCCCAGCCCTGGAGGTATGAGGCAAATGTGCTAACCACTAAGCCACGGATACCCCCCCCCCCCCACAAAAAAGGAAAAAAACTATTAACACTCAAGTTTAAATCATTAAAAACATTATTAACAAGGCTCTAGTTAATCATATCACTCATCTTCAGTAAGCATTTTATCCTGCTAAACAGATTAATGGATAGATAGATAGATAGATAGATAGAAAAGTAAGAATGCTTCAGTTTGTTATTTGCATGCATACTAACAAAATGCAACATGAAAAACAAAGGTCACATTTTCTCATGATTTTTTTTTTCCCCATAATACACAAAGATCATCATATTAAACTGAAAGCTGTTTCTGTCTTCATGTACACAACTATCCCTCAGTAGCACTAAACAGAAGGCAGGGTTTTAGTTAGCCAATCATTCTGGCTAAAATTTATCAAGAAATGATGGTGGATACAGAAGCGTTCACAGAAAATGGGACAACTGCAATGGAAACAGCACTGACACTTGAGGGATTCACCATATTGTGAACTATAACACAGAAATTGGTTTTGTGCAGAAGTAACAGAAGCATTCTTTCCCTAGTGGCTCTAAACTATCACACACCCTATAGAGATGCAATACTGAGTTGACACTTCACTTTTCTTCTCCTATGATTCACCAATCACCTGCACAATCCTTTAGAAATAACAAAGGACATGAGGGTAAAAAACTTCAAGTGCACTTCATATTCTCTATGAGTATGCTGTTGTAACATATGGCAGATGGCAACCACTGCCAGAGTGGGTGAGTTTGATGTGTTTTGAGAGTATGGTTTCTCTTAGTCCCTTGTGACACACACACACACAGCTGTTACATTGACTTCCCTTTTCCCCATAGACTCATTCCTCCCTCGAATCACCTCCCTCAACCCTCAACAAAATCTCCCTCCACAGCATGTTTATTCCCATCACTGTCTTCATCTGGAGTCGATAGAGCTTAGGCCCATTACGGATGTGCTCCAGCCATGTGTGAACCCCCGGTCTGCTCGCTATCTGCAGCCAGCTTTCTCAACCAACCCAAGACACACTTCCGTCGCATGGTGACTTTACTTAACTATCTCATTTTCCGAACTTCTGAATAGCTTCTGCAACAGAGGTTCTTAAATGTCAGCATGCAATAATAAATTAAATGCAAAATAATGGATCAAGTGCTATTTTATAGATAGGTTAATAATAAGAGTGGAAGCCACGCTGTTTAGTGAATCAGATGTCTAAGTTCACTTATCCACGAGAGTAAAGTGGCACCCACAGCCATGTTTCAAAGACTGAGGATACTACAGCCTTTGCCTTGATCAAGTGGTTCATGTGGAAGAAACTAAACATATCCATCAAGACCAGGGGTGTCCAATCTTATCCACAAAGGGCCGGTGTCGATGCAGGTTTTTATTCCAATCAAGCAGGAGCCACACCTGATTCCACCTGTTTAATCAGTTGATCTTGGCTTTCAATAGACTCAGGTGTGGCTTCTGCTTGGTTGGAATGAAAACCTGCACCCACACCGGCTCTTTCCGGATAAGATTGAACACTCCTCGATCAAGACCAAGATGCACCTCTTACAAATGCTAATCCTGCCAGTGGATTAGAGACATATTCTAATCAAGCCAAACATGAACAAACCCAGGTCTTCCATATGATTATGTCAAATAATGTGAGTTTTCCTCCATGATCACCTTCGAAAAAAGACCACCAGTCTAAAATGTGAACTTCAACCTGCAATTGTACAGGAAATGCACAGATGAAGATTGAGATGGATCGACTATGTGTGAGGGATATATACAGATGTCTTTGGAGGCAGCAATCAGCACCAAAAAAGAACTTGAGGAACCTGAAAGAAGCCAGCAATGTTGGTCTGAAATCACAACCGTGTAGTCTGAAATCCACCAGCACCCACAGCAACATCCAGCCTCTGAGATATTCCTCATCCAGATGCTATCTAGGGATAAAATGAAACACCAACCTAAAGAATTTGTGTTTTTTTTCCTCCCATATTTTCAATATCACTATTATATTTAAAAAGTTTGAAATGAAGGCAGAGAAGAGACAAAGATAGAAAAAGAGAAAACGTATCTGACAGCACTCAGCTGAATCATACAAGCTTAATTAAACTACTGGAACATTTACATAGAGCATGAATAAAATATCAGGCCCTTGCAAAAACATGGTTTTCTTTGCAAAAGACAAGTTATGGAGATTTATTAACACTTTTAAGAATTTGCTGAATTTCATTATTTCACATCTCTATTAAGATCTTTACAAGCATGCATAATGAAAGGGCCTAATAAAAGATTTAATAAATGGACTTCTGTTTAAAGTCAAATGGATTTGCCGCAGGAGGAATGGGAGCAAAAGAAAAGACTGGGACGTCTATTATATGCTGAATATGGAGGGCTGTCTAAAATGGATTAAGTACTCAGTGTAAAAATGAATTCAGTTTCAATTAAAAGATGGAGACATTGGGCTAATCCAAGTCCCTTGGCTGGAATGAAAAGAGGCACCTGTATCAGGTCATTACAAGCCATTTTTAAATGATTTTCAGGGCTTTTTTTACTATCAGAAAAAAAATCTATTCAATTTTGTATAGATCGATTATTGGATAAAAGAGTGAAAAGATCAAATGTAAATATGAAATATAACCATCCCCAAAAAAGATACTTTATTATTATTATATTATTTAAATAGTCTCAACCAAGAGCTACCAAGTAATAGTTATTAGTGATGTATTAGTATAAGCCATATGGAACAAAGCCTGGGGTTAGAAGTTATACATTAATACAGACATACAGTAATGCAATAGTGTAACATTTAGTAAAAAATAATGAAATCCCTGATATTTTAAAATAATTGAGTGCTATTTCCTAACAACAAAGATGTTGAAGTAGATAGTGGAAACTTTACACAATGGAAACATTTATGTACAAAATTCTGGAGTTAAAACACAGTGGGGAGAGTTCCTGAGCTCAGGTTACCATTGGTGTTTCACATGTTCTCCCCATTAGGTTTCCTCCAGTTCTGATTCTCTAGTTTCCTCCCATCTTCCAAAAATTTTCTAGTAAGTGGATTGTTGACTATATTGGCCCTGGGAATGAGTATGGAAATGTGTATGACTGGTGTCCCGTGAAAGTTGAATCCCAGAGATAGACTCTGGACCCTGACCAGAATAAAGTGGTTCCTAAAGATGAATGAATGAATATAAGACAGTTAAACCTCATGCTGATTAGAGGTGATAAGCCTGGAAACAACTTTTCAAAAACTAGGAATGGTGTGCTTTTGTGTTTGTCCTCAAAATTGCTTTGAAAGCTTTTACTTTCATCCATTGGGGGGACGGGAACGGGACTAAATTTGGAAAGTAATCATTTATTTAATCAAAACTTATCATTATTGATCCAGCTTTTAAAAAAGAAAAAAAGAGAAAAGATAAAGTCTATTTATGGTCCAAAATGGCAACGAGGTACTGCAGAGGGACAACTTTCCTTGTTATATGTCATTTATTTCCCATTCTCAAACCTTGCCTGCAGGCCTGATTCACTAGGAGATAACAAATAGTATGTGTGTGGAATCTCACTGAAGGATGGAGCTGGGAGACACGTTGCATGCTGGAGGTCTTCTTTCTGTTTTTTCCTCAGCGTCTCACTCTATCTCTTTGTCTCTTTCAATGCTAAGTAATTCAAATGACTCTGTTTCCATGTAAGTGCAAACATCAGTGCTTTGCTGTTTAGGTTTTTGTATTTCCACTATCATTGTACTTTTACTATGAGTTTTATGGTTATTAACACATGCACTGTGCTGAACTGGGTGGAACTTTCAAAACCTGAGGACGCAGTGGGATTTTCATAGCCATTTTGGTCCAAATATAGCCCTATCTGGACAGGATTATATTTACTTGAGGTCCTGGGCTAATTTCCTATTTTACAGATGATCCTCTGTGAATTTATTTCTATCCAGTTTGATCATGTCATTGTTTTTCTTTGTCCTCTTTTGAGAAAATTACAGGCCAAATTACCTACTGTTTTTTCACCAAACTCAGCAGTCGTCTGATCATTACACATCTGTGATTTTCTATGCAGATTATGCTTCACGTTAGTAAATAAAAGACTGTTGGTAGACTGCTGTTACTTGCTGTACAGTATTTAGTCTTGTTGTAGTATGTATCAGTGTCTCTCTCCTAAATACTAAACACTCTCCGAATCAAAAACGAAAAATGTATGCTTCTCGTATACTTTGTGATTATGGTTTTATTGTATTTTCAGACTATAGCTGGAACTTTGGTTCATCCCAAAGTGAAATAAGAGCCAGCATCTCTTCTCTACTCCAGTGCCTGTTCGACCACTTAACCACCATATTATGAATGGAGCATCATGTGCCAGTGACACATGACATGTCCAGACATGAGATTTTTAACTCAGAGGAGATGGGTAAAAAAAAATATATTACCAATGTCCCACTGATAAACTAATATATTCCAATAGGGTTTATGCTTATGTGTGACTGCTTCCTGAGACACTCTCTTAGCACAGATGCAGAAATAAGTCTTCCATCATTTAAATTTCTTCCAACCTGTAAAATATTTCAGGCAGTTAGAAACGAAAGTTCACCTGCTGCCGTAAACTTAACTTGAAGATAACCTTTGTTTTAACTCAAAGTTAAAACAAAGTAAAAAGTTATATTTTACAAGTTTTCTATGTCAAGACAATGGATTACTTTAAGTTCAATTTTTGAAAACTTATAAACTTGAGTTTGAGTTAAAGAGAAGAAATAAGTTCTATACATAATTTAATGGGGTTATCATGTTTTACACTGCATACAGTACATACACTTCACCCACATAAAACTAACTATAGCAATTTAATTGTAATGCATAAGAACAAAAACTCATTTATGACTACTAAAGGCCAGTTCACACGAACAGCCTTTATGGATCATCTTTCAATCTGTCAACAATGGAGCATGAAGACAGATGCAAGTGCAGATTAGTTCAATAACAATTAAAACAAAACACAAAATATGAACACTGACAACGTGATACACTGTAAAGACACAAAAATGAAATAAATATAAACATAAAAACAAGGAGCACACAAAGACGAAGAACAAAAAACCATGAGTGCTGTTCAAACTGTGACTTAAATACCCATGCTCATAAAACCCAAATGTGAATCAGGTGTAAACAGTCATGTGACATAGCAGCGGCTGATGGGATCATAGTGCTGGGCTAGTTCCCACATATCCATGACAGAATCACACACAATCTAACTAGCACTGAAATCCACATCAGCTGTGGGACACCCTGGAACAATTACCCTATTTTTTTTTTATTTTTATTTTTTACACATGTGCATGAACTTTATAGGAAACTTTATAAGAAGTATAAAATAAATAAATAATATTTATCTTGTAGTCTGTATCAATACTCTTTGAATACCAGAAGCATTACTAGTGAATTCTGCACTTCACATAGGGTCAGACTCTAAAGTTTGACTGCACTTTCACTTTCTGTCACAAGATTAGATTCTTATTTTAGCGCTCTTAAAAGATGATCTCAAAATCTTCAAAGCCATTAACTCTACATACACCTACATGTTGTTACGTATTGTAGGCTGAGACGGAATCAATTGCAGGTATGGCAGTTTAATGAAATAACAAGTCCAAAGGATCAGGCAGAAATCAATGTACATAGGCAGACAAGTGTCAAATGATCAGGCAAACAGGCTAAACTAGGCAAGGCAGACAATCCAGATCAACAGAGTAAACAAAGTCAAGAACCAGAAAAGCAAACACAATATAAGGCTTGGAATAACAACAGAGACTAAGTAACTGAGCGTAATACTTCCCAAAGTCATTGTGTTGAAACAGTCTCTATATGCTGTGGAGTGAGTGTGTGAGAGATTAGTAACAGGTGTGTGTGATTAGAACTCTGGAGAAGGTGAATGTGTGCATGTGTGGGAAGTGTAGTCCTCTTCGGCCATGTTTGTAGTTCATGGTGCATCCTGGGAAATTGAGTTGCTGGTTTGCTGTGATATGATACATGTATAAGTGTAAAATTGTGAAATTTATTTATTTTTAATTTTTTTATTTTGTGGAGTTGGTGAGAAGCAAATTGTCTAGTTAAAGCTTTTGGGTTCAGGGCTTTATTTCTCCCATGAGTTGTATTGTTCTGTTAGACATCGATGTAGTGGAATTTTTTTTTTTTTAAACAAACGCTCTAATCTTTCAACCCATTAAACATCTTTGTTTTTCCACGTGATTAGTCATAATTAGTAGGTAAAGACTCATGGTCATTCAGGTCTATTGATAAAAAACAAAGTGAGGTGTGTGGGTGTTTATCATCTTTTGGAAGTGCTATTCTTTTAAACAACTACAATGAGCAATTATGCATGTTTATGTCAGGCATTATGTCAGGCATTTGCAATACATCATCATATGTAGGTAATACATTATGTAGGTAATGTAGGTAAATACACATATACAATTATTTTAATCAGAAAAAAAAGTCATCAGTACTTTATTTGAAGTGGACCAACATCAAGAAGAGGTGGTGAGATGTGGCCCAACACACAACAGAGTTACTCTTACCAACCTGAATTTACCACCCTTACACCGGAAAATGAAGACTAGTTTTCAAAAAACAACACACTCTGAAGTGTTTCATTCCTCTTGTACTACAACATTTTTTTAATTCAACACATACCATATCTTTTATCCATTTATAGTTACATTTAATGTTGTGGAACATCCACTAAGCAAGTTAATTCTTGTTATTGCAGGTATAAACAGTCAGTAGTCCCTTTTTTCAAGTCAAGTCAAGACAAGTCAAGTGCATTTTAATGTCATTCCTCTATATAGCTTGTATACATTGGAACATTCTTCAGGACCATGGTGCAACACGGAATAGTCCAAATACACAAGAGTGTGAGATGAGTGCAAAACAATAAATACATATGACAATAAATACACAAGACAATAGATACACAGAACATGGGCTGTAAACTGGTAAGCTATTGTGTAATGTAGCAGCACAAATATAGCAGCAATACTGAAGCAAAAAGTTCCATAGTAGTTCCATTTTCCCTATTGAGGTTAATAAGACACAAAAAGGCAGCTTGTCATGTTACTAAGATGCTGCAAACTTTCAAACTCCTCCATTCTGAAGACTGTGTCAGAGCACTTTACCTCTGATTATTTTAAAGCACAGATTTGAGGGTTCAGCCATGCTGTGGATAAATAGGAAAACAATTAGCATTTAGTCACAATTAAATATGCAGTTATACAGGACATTTTACAATAAAAGTAAATGTATATACATGAATACAATCAGCTGTGCAAAAAGTACTGTTGTTTTTATTACTAATGAAATAAAAACATTTATTTGTTATTCGTTTGTAGACTTTGGACCTAACAGTATACTGTATGTGTGCTTTATAGATATAATATTCTGTATTAAATTATTGCTGCAAACTGAATATGCAGCCTTACAATATAAAAAAATATCTCTGATATAGCACTTTGTGTTCCTGTAGAGATTTCAGGTAGCTGAATCTCATTCAAATCTTGTAGCCTCTTATGTCAGATCATCCTAAATCTGCCACCAGAAAAGCTGGAGAAAGCATTAGCAGCCAGTAACCACCTCACTATTTTACACTGGGGGTTTTATGGCTCTTCCAATGTCACTGTATCAAAGGAGGTATGTCTGAACATGAATTTCCTCATGCCAGTAGAACTCTAACCCATTATCCAGGTGATGTGCCCTTCCTCAGCTATTTGTATCCGTGCCTGTCCTGCACCATTACCTCCACTCTATAATGGTGCTTTAACTCCTTTCATGCCAAGACACGCTCACTTTTCCTGACTTGTCTTTAAAGCTTTTTATCATCAAAGTTCCAGCTAAAGTTACTCAATGGCCTATCTATCTATCTATCTATCTATCTATCTATCTATCTATCTATCTATCTATCTATCTATCTGTCTGTCTGTCTGTTCATCCATCTATCCATCTATCTATCTGTCTGTCTGCCTGTCTGTTCATCCATCTATCCGTCTATCTATCTATCTATCTATCTATCTGTCTGTCTGTCTGTCTGTCTGTTCATCCATCTATCCGTCTATCTATCTGTCTGTCTGCCTGTCTGTCTGTCTGTCTGTTCATCCATCTATCCATCTATCTATCTATCTATCTATCTATCTATCTATCTATCTATCTATCTGTCTGTCTGTCTGCCTGTCTGTTCATCCATCTATCCGTCTATCTATCTATCTATCTATCTATCTGTCTGTCTGTCTGT
>JANDJT010000001.1:31953731-31963909 GCA_024331685.1 Stegophilus panzeri | reverse complement strand
CAGTCAAAAGTTTAGAAATCTTAGTTTATGCCCTAATCACTTCACATCTGGATTATTGTAATGCCCTATTTATTGGTTTGCCAAAAATATACATTTCAAGAATACAGCTCGTTCAAAATTCAGCTGCAAGGGTTCTCACCCCCACCAGTCCTCTTCTGCATGATCTCCACTGGCTACCTGTGGCATCATGTATTCAATTTAAGATACTGCTTCTAACATTCAAAGCACTAAATGGTCTTGCCCCTTCCTACTTTTTTGAATTACTTCATCCATACTCCCCTACTTGGCCCCTTAGATCATCAGAACTTGGCCTTTTATCCATTCCTAGATTTTGGCTGTCCACTGGAGGTAGAAGGTCATTTTGTGTTTCTGCTCCGAAACTGTGGAACTCAATACCGCTTACTCTCTGTAACATCACTTCTCTGCCTAGTTTCAAAACCCAGCTAAAGCCATATCTGTATGAATTGTATTTTCAATGTTTTTTTCATTTTTGTTTTTGTGTTGTATGGATTTGTATGTATCTTATGTATCTGATATACTGTGTAAAGCGACCTTGAGCTTTGTAAAGGCTATATAAATAAAACTTCTTCTTCTTCTAATCTAATTTTACAAATTGCCAGATACATTGAGTTAAAGAAACAGAATTAAAATCAGAGTGATAATTGAAACAAGGAAAACAGTGTAATTTTTTTTTTTAAATGAAGAAAAAAAAGTAAAGCAGTATTCTGATCCTGTTTTTATCACCATTTTTTACTGACTATATAAAATGGTAACCTAAATACAGATGAACTTTTGCAGTTTCATTAGCTCCGAGCTATTTCCTCTCTTCTGCTCCTCTGACCACCACAGAGCCACTCTGTCACAGCAAAAAGCACAGCTAGTTATGTAGTTTAATAAAGCTGCAATAATCTTTACAACAACCATTATATGAGGATATCAAAATATAACTGCAGTAATGCTAATGTTCACAGTAAACGTATGTGGACACTGAAAGAAATACTGTGTAATTAAAACAGAATTGCTGAGCTTAATTGCATATAACTCAGGTATAAAACTTACAAATTCTATGAATTCACTCTGACTACTGTTATGATTTGTTAGTGTAGCATGTACATACTGTAGATTATTATTTTTTTCTCCTTTCGGTTTTTAAATCATAACTTTGGTGTGGAATTGATAAAAGAAAGAAAATGCTGCTATAAGAAAAATAATCAATGATGGGGTAGTGTGATGCGGCCATGACACGAAGCAGAGTTACTGTTAACATGCCAAAGATGATTGTTTTACATTAACATTACGTCCCCAAATTGTAATTGCCTGTAATTAAAATTTTTCATTAATTGAAAGATGACACAGCACAATTTTTATCCATTTAAAGTTAGTTAAACAAGTTAGTTAGTTATCACTTGCGTTATAGCAGCTATAAGTCGTTCCTTCACCAGCCTTTTTCTTCTCTCTCTCTCTCTCTCTCTCTCTCTCTCTCTCTCGCTCTCTCTCTCTCGTTCTCTCTCTCATGAAGTTAAAAAAAGACAATCAATAACCCATAGCTGTGTCATGTTACTGAGAAACCACAATGTGTAAACTCCTCCTCTGAAGTCATATGTTGGAAAACTTAAAGTTACAACTTTTACAAAGCACTTACACTGGAGAGTTCTTCCATAAATGCTAAATAAATGTCTCCTTACAGAAAAGTTCACCACATTAATGATTACACGTTATTTTAACTGTTTATGTGGTGCGTCTGTCTGTGATTTTCTTTACTTCAGCTCAACTATCAGATCTGCTGTTATAGAAAATTAATCAACACCTTAACCAGTTTGACCAGTCACACTCAAGTATTCAACAGTGCTGAGATACAAAAGACAAAGCACTAAGTGTGTCTGAGAGCGTTGTCATTTCAGATTATTTATATTTTATTATAAATGTATTTTAACAGCACTACAAATTTATTGTAAATAAAACAAGAAAATAACTTAACAGGATGAAACATCTCATGAAACTCTTGAAATCATTTTAAACCCAAAATACTGTATTTGATTATATTATTTTATGCAGTAAATAAAATGAGGCTAAAATTTTGGCAAAAAAGAGAGAAAGAAACACAAAAATAACACAAACTTTTATGAGTCATTTGAATCAATATGAATTACTCAACTCCAGAACAACCTGTTTAAAAAGAAAATTTTAAACCAAAAGGAAACTTACCTGACTAATATGCTACAATATGTCATCAATCGTGATTTGGCAGTCTGCCATCTCCATGTAGTAAATTATATGCTTTACAACCCCCAATTTATTAGATGTGCCACTCTACCAACTAATAAACTGTTGATTCACTGTATTTAAAAACCTGTGACAGACTCCTCAAATTATTTTAGTAATTAGATATATTAAACCTTGAAACCCACCTCTGT
Source organism: Stegophilus panzeri (assembly GCA_024331685.1). Taxonomy (NCBI): domain Eukaryota; kingdom Metazoa; phylum Chordata; class Actinopteri; order Siluriformes; family Trichomycteridae; genus Stegophilus; species Stegophilus panzeri. The sequence continues at coordinate 31,961,495 of JANDJT010000001.1, read as the reverse complement.
AAATGACCTCTATGAAGAATTGTGTTAAGAAAACATAAGTGTAAATTTGATTTCTTCCAGGCCTTTAGAAAATTGTACGTTGTGTGTGACTAAATAATAACAGTCTCTAAGCTTATGCCTCTAGCTCAGAAGGAGGCACACAGGAGCTGCTGTTTTTTTCTTTTGCCTCGTTTCCCGGATGACACCTTGATAAGGCAATTATGTTTATTCATCTACTGAAATAACACTAAATCAGAAGTGAGAGCATGTGAGAATATCTAATCAGCGCCTCATTAATAAGTGTCATGAGTGCTTGCTGTAGATGCTGCTCACTAGCAAATAAAATTACTGGAAACAGACATCTAGGAGGTCTGCATCACATCACAGCCAACAGGACTGACCAGTCCATACTCATTTCATCACACACACATCCACACACACACACACACACCCACACACACACTAATAATAATAATAATAATAATAATAATAATAATAATAGTCGCTGTTATTGTTGTTATTATTATTATTATTATTATTATTATTATTATTATTAGTAGTAGTAGTAGTAGTAGTAGTAGTAGTAGTAGTAGTGTTATTATTATTATTATTATTATTATTATTATTATTATTATTATTAGTAGTAGTAGTAGTAGTAGTAGTAGTAGTAGTAGCAGTAGTACTTGTAATGGTAGAAGCAGTAATGTTAGTAATATCAGTAGTAGTAATAATAGTAGTAGTAGTAGTAATTAGTACTAATGGTAATAGTAACAGAAATGTAGGATGTCCCAAAAGTCTCCATATATAGGGACAATTAACACTTTTTAGAAAACATTTCATACTTAGTTTATATTATATATTTTTTTTCAAATAGCTTTTAAGGATGTCACTCTGTAGAAGTAATAGTAATAGTAGTAGTAGTAGTAGTAAAAGAAGAAGAAACAATAGTAGTAATAGAAATAGTAGTCATAGTAATAGCAAAATAAATAATAACAAAGTACTTGTAGTAGTATTAGTAGTAGCAGTAGTAATGCTAGTAATCACAATAATAGAAATAATAGTAGCAATAGTTGTAATAATAGGCTAGTAGTAGTAGTAGTAATAATATTAGTAAAGTAAATAATAATAACAAAGTAATTGTAGTATTGTTAGTAGTAATAAGAGCAGCAGTAGCATTATTGTAGTGATAGAAATAATAGTACAACTAATAACAATAGTAGAAGAAAGTGTATTAGACATTGTAGTAGTAATAATAATAGTAGCAATAGTAAGGTTAAAAGAAATAATAGTCATAGTAGTATTAGAACCAACTGTAGTAGTAGTAGTGGTAGTTGTAGTAATAGTAGTAGTAGTAGTAGTATTAATAATAGTCATAGTATGAGTAGTTCACAGCTAGAGGATCCAAGAAGAAACCCTAGAAAAAAAAAAGAAAAAAGAAAGCAACTACAGTGGTAGAAGTTAGAACAAAATCAGACATGTCTCAGCTCAATGGTACACATACTGCTGGAAATTTACCAGCTACATAACACTGTATTTGAAATGTATTCCAACTATGAGAAAAGAAATTCTGTATAGTTTTATAGAACATGAATAATCTGGATTGTGTCCTGTAACTATACACCAGGGCAGTGATTTACTAAAGGTTTGTGTGTGCACAATACTATGTGCAAACTGATTTACTAACAGGGTATACAGAGAATTGTGTCTTTCACATGTGCAAAATAACATTTTGTGTGTTTGACTTGGCTGAGTATGTGATTTGGGGTGTTTTTTTTTTACCAAAGGTGCAAAATACAAGTTGGAGTGAATGCAGGTAGATGAATTCTGCACTCACCGTGTGATTTACTGAAGCCTGAAAGTCACTTTGGGAGATTTGTACATCTGAAGGGCAGGTATTAAATTTGTGGAATTTCCACGAGTTGAAGACATGATTATACCATTTACCAAGTATTAATAATGATAATGTTTATCTAAATGATGCCTCAGTTAAATAAATAAAAGTAAAAAAAAAAAAAGTTAAAAGCTAAAAATGTTAAAAGCTGTTTATTCACATATAACTCATTTACATAAATTACAAAAATACATTTATTCATATTGGATTTATAAACAGTCTCGGTGCCTTAACTTGTAGTTTCTTGAGTTATAATTTCAGTTTTACTTTTCTTCTCATCTCTTTGAGAGCTGAACTCACTGTAGCTACAGAGAGCAATTAGCACAGACAAAAATCTCATTGAAATATTGTTTCCTCCCACTACTTTGCACTTAATGTAATTCATAGTTATTCTTTATAAATCACACATAACACACCCACTATCAGCATGCACAATTTATCCCATGGCACTCATAAATTAACACATTCTTTTAGATTTTATTTTTATTTTATTTTTTTCTAAAATAAGTCCAGTGTGTTTTTGGCGTACTTGGCATTGCCTCCTGCAGAGGTAACTGTGATTTCAACAGTTTGCAGCACATTCAAGTTAGTTTAAAGGTAATTACAGCCATTAAATCACAATGTAGTCAGACTTTAAAGCCAAATTGTGAAATATACTTTATTTTTGTTCAACAACATGGTACCATTATTTTGTTTCCTTCTCATTTCAGTTATTTATGCCATGATAAGCTCTGACTGCACAGTCACCATTATTAGTGCTGGCATTTGCCGTATTTAAAGCTGCTCTCCGATTATGCAGATCTGAAATCTGTAATCACTCACGTAATCAGAGCAAATCAAATTGTCCTTGCATTAATTATGAATCATAATTAGACGGAAATCCCACTAATGATAAGGCAAAACGGCTCATATATTTTAGTTGCCACTATCCTAATCAAGACCTTATATTAATAAGTAATTAGGTGATTGTACGTGATAAGTGTATCAAAATGAAGTCATTAGGATATGCCTGCTGTTGTCTGAGATTTTCAATCATCCACTAACAGGCCTGTCATTTCTGTGATGGGTTCAAACGCTAGTGTCATGTAACACTCACAGTCAGTGCCAACAGCATCAAATGATGAGCTCTGATGTGAAAACAGTGGAAGGATAAATCTACATAAGGCATGTGGTTGAAAAAATACACAAGAGCATGACACCGCCTACATGAAATAAGTGTTAAACTTCCATTACCTAGAGAGGTTAGCAATGGCTCAGCCGACAAGGCAATGTGCAGACATAATTTGTCAGTAAAAAATAAAACCCAGCAAGATGTGTGATGCTGGCCAGACACCTATTTTGGCATCTTAGTACCATTGGAGTCATTAAAGTAAAATCCAACTTTTTCTCCAAAATAATGAAATATTTACTGTGTTTCATTTTTTCCCACTTCACTGATGTCAAAACTACCTATGATAGCAAACAGATATCAAACACTGATAAACAAACACTGATAAACAGATAAACAAACTCTGATGTCAAAACTACCTATGATAGGTTATTAAAGAAAATACTTTTTCTCTAAAATTATTAAATATATTTACTGTATGTTTCATAGTATATTTTTTGTTTGTTTGTTTTATAATTTCTAAAATAATAGCAGCTGCATTGCACATTATCCTTTTTGTTCAGTAGTGTACAGACTGTACTCGACATTCACCTTATGGTTTACAGTTTACATTTGCAGATCAGACATTCACCCGAACTCAGGATCGATTCGGACACCCTGGAGCTCTACTGCACCACTATTTTCATGAAATGTATTTTGTAGGCGAAACTGAACTAAAACCCCCTGCCAGATTTTGTGGCTTGTCTTTATTTGTCTTAATTTATGGGTTTGTTTTAGGTTGCTTTCTTTCAGGACATTAATATTAAATGTCTGAGTATTAGAAAATGCAATTAATGTGTGTGTGTAATTGGAATAAATAAGCGATTTGAAGTCGATCAGTTGTTGTAATGTAATTTTACACAAACTCAGGAGCGAAACTTAGGATATGATCATAGGATATGAACTAACTGGATATTCATTTGCTGTGTAAATGTTTATGTGAATGATTTATTCTTATTACCCCATGAACTAAATCATTTCACTTCAGAAATATGAATCTAAAATTACACATAATGAAGACAATTGTTGGTCCATATATCTCAGCTATTACACTAACCTTAATTATAATTCTCCCTCCGGCTTCCTATCTTTCTTTTGGATTTCTCTAGCTGTAATTATCTTTTAGAGTTTTGTTAAGGAAGTGTAAACATACGTAATTCCATACTTCTCCTGATGAGGAAATCATGTCCTCAGCTCTCCCCTGTCCTCATTAATGTAAGGCAATGTCTCCATCCTGAGCTATACATCCACAGCTCCTCCAGCTGGCCTGTAGCTCACTCCTGCGCTTTCCCCATTGTGTTCCTGTGACACATAACACATCATTTGCCTGCAGTTTTGCCTGCACTATTGTGTGTGCGTGTGTGTTTGTGTGCTCTATTTCTGTGTGTATCTCAGAAGACACATGTTCACGTTCACAGGTTCTTCACAGGCAGCTTGATATCTCCCGTCAATCAAACCAGCAGGATGTCCCCCACCCACCCCCACACCCATGTAAATTCTCTATTAGCATATGCTAAACGAAGTTTTGAAGTGAACCAGCATTTAATGGTTTATTTGAAGTGTGCGATTTGCAGAAATGGAAAATGAAACATCCCTTTGATGGGGAGAAATGCCATATCCCAATCAAACATTTACTGTTCCATGAGTTAATGAATGCTATTAGTCTAACGGGAATAAATTTAGACTTCTGCATTGGCTAGATGCATAAATTAGATAAAAAAATGTTTTAAAAAACACAAGAAACTAATGTTTGGTCTGTGCGAGAAGTGAATGTGCCATAGCAACATAATTACATTGCCATGGAAATAAATGCCTGTAAAGGCTGGCAATTTGACAAGGCTGAAAAACAATAACAGTGTCAGAATTGGCGGCAGAATGAATTCTGCAGAATAAATTACAATCCTAATAGCATTGGGTATTGTTCATTTTTAAGAAGCACTGGCATGAGAAGGTTACAAGACTATCAGAATATTTTAAGACATTTATAACAAAGATGTCCAGGACATAACCACTTTAAAACTGTATGTTCATTGGATTTTAGCACTCACTCATTAACCATGAATATATTCATTAAAAATGTAATGTTTATCTGCCAAATAATCACATAATTAAAGAGGGCAGAACAGAAATACAAAAATATGATAATAAATACAGTGTTAAATGCATTCTTTAACATTCTTTTGGTCTGCTAATTGGTTGGTCATTAAAGTACCTTTCCTTCCTTTTTTCCCCAACGGCTCATTGGTTACCAAAGTGTCCTCATGGCCTTCATCAGTTCTGACGAAGGCATTTTCTATACTCCATTACTTCCTCCTGATGATCACTGGAGTCTTAATTAGTTGATATTTGAAATATAGCTGAACTCCTGCATTGACCTTGGGAGAAGATTGGACTTGACAAACGATATCATCAGCTGATTCAGACTCGGTGAAAGCAAAGCCATCTTTCATTTGCATTTTATATTACATGCTGTAGTCTGACAGACTATATGCAAATAAAATTGTGAAAATGTAGTCGTAGACGACTTTCAACTTAACATAATGTGTTGTGGTCAGGTTTGGGCTTAAGTTGCATTTTTGCCTATAATATACATTGACAGATATAATTTAAGAAACCATATTTCACCAAAACGATGTGTAAATGCAACAATTCAATATTTGACACAATGATGATGACATGGAGAAGAAGGACTATTTTAAGTATTACAGGTAAATCACCTTGCTAGCTTCTTCAAATGTCAATTTAAAAATATGAATTATTTTTTACACCCCAGTCTCTACATTTTTTTTTAAATAATCGATTTATAATCAATTAATAATCGAATAATCGGTTCTAACTGATAATAAAGATGGCAGGATAGTGTCAGCCTATAGCGATACCCATCTGAAGTTGTTTTCTTTAAAATCTACTAAGCTTTTGCATATATTTTTTAAACTAAACACAAAATACAGTGCCCTCCATTAATATTGGCACCCTTGTTAAATACTGTATGAGCAAAGAATGATGTGAAAAATTGTCTTTATTGTTTAATCATTTCATAATTTGAAATGATTCCCCCCAAAAAAATATTTGTTAAATATAGGTGTGCAATAACTATTGGCAACATTTTAGTCAATACTTTGTGCTATCTCCCTTTGCCAAGATAACAGCTCTGAGTCTTCTCCTATAATGCCTGATGAGGTTGGAGAATACATGGCAAGGGATCTGAGACCATTCCTCCATACAGAATCTCTCCAGATCCTTCACATTTCGAGGTCCACGCTGGTGGACTCTCCTCTTCTGTTCACCCTAGAGGTTTTCTATGGGTTTCAAGTCCATGATGCCATGTATCCTAACAAAATGTTCAGGTCCTCTGGCAGATAAACACCCAAAATATTAAAGAGCCACCATATTTAACCGTGGGCATGGGGTGCTTTTCCATATGGTTACCTGTCTGTGTCCGCCAAAACTACCTCTGGTGTTTATTGCCAAAAAGCTCTCTTTTGGTTTCATCTGACCATAGAATCCGATCCCATTTGACGTTCCTGTAGTGTCTGGAAAACTGAAGACACTGGAGTTTGTTTTTGGATGAGAGTAGAGGCTTTTTTCTTGAAACCCTTCCAAACAACTTGTGGTGATATAGGTGACCTCAGATTGTAGTTTTGTAGACTTTCTGACCCCAAAACACAACTAGCTTCTGCAATTCTCCAGCTGTGATCCTTGGAGATTTTTTTGGCCACTCGAATCATCCTCTTCAATGTGCATTGAGACAATATAGACATACATCCAATTCCAGGTTGATTCATAACATTTCCAGTTGACTGGAACTTCTTAATTAGTGCCCTGGTGGTGGAAACGGGCATTTTCTATGCTCTTGCTATCTTCTTATAGCCAGTTTCCATTTTCTGAAACTCAACAACATTTTGCCGCACATCACAGCTATATTCCTTGGTCTTACACATTGTTATGAACGACTAAGGGAATTTGGCCTATGTGTTACCTCATATTTATACCCCTGTGAAACAGGAAGTAATGGTTGAACAATTTCCTGTTCCTAGTCACCCAGGTGTACTAAAGAAATTTAAAATATCAATGGGAGTATACTTCAAATATATTTTTCTGATATGAATTCATAGGGTTTTTTTTTTATAAACTTGTGTTATGCAGTTGTTTGATATCCATGAGTGGAGATTATCTTTGTGAATTTTTTAAAGAAAAGATCAAAAGGTTAAACGTAAAAAACAATTTTTCACAGCCTTCTTTGCTCATATGTATTTACCAAGGGTGGCAATATTAGTGGAGGGCACTGTATATATTATATTTACACTGTAAATACAGGGTGTCACAAAAGTCTCTATACATAGGGAAAATAGGAAATAATAATTTTAAAAAACTTACTCTGGCTCTTACACCTTTACTCTGCGCACACTGCTTCTCTAGAACTCAATTATAAATCTTGTATAGTAGCACTAATTGTACTGTTCTCCGCTTGATATATCGCTTTGCTTGTATTTCTTCATTTGTAAGTCGCTTTGGTTAAAAGCGTCCGCTAAATGAATAAATGTAAAATGTAAATATAAATATGGGAAATTAACACTTTTTAGCAAAATGTAACTTTACTTACAAAATGTCCTCTACACGATTGCCATTTCTTTGTAAACACACAAGGAGTCTTCTCTCCCACTCATGATATGTATATAATTGCATGTCCACTGCAACCTTGTCAAAGGCATTATTAAAGCCTGCCTGAAAAAAAACCAAACAAAAC
>JANDJT010000001.1:31880174-31898772 GCA_024331685.1 Stegophilus panzeri | reverse complement strand
GTTGTCACATGAAAAGATATAATCAAATATTTACAAAAATGTGAGGGGTGTACTCACTTTTGTGAGATACTGTAGATGATTATCATTTATACTTGTAGATTTTTTTTTATCATTTATAAACTAACCACATATATAACCTACCACTGCCTGACCTCTAAAACTGTACATAACGAGGCCTGATTTTCAGCGATCAGTGGAATTGATGGGTGTCTGTGTATCACATAGACAAGCAGTGTAATTACCAGCGTGATGCTCTGAGTATTACCAGCAGTGTAAATGCTACCATATAAAAAAAATGCTACCACGGTATAAAAAAAATACCCTTAAGGCCCAGCAAAGTATTTCAATTGACCAACTCGAGTACTATACATCAGTGGCCTAATGGATAAGGCACTGGGCTCCTAAGCCTGGGAGTGTTGGTTTATGTCCCATCTGTGGTGAATGGTTAGCAAAGTAGTGCAGTGGAAGCTTGCTGGACCAATAATGTAGAGGGCAATAGCTCAAAACCAATCGCTGTGTAATGTATTCCCAAATTTCCCCTCAGGGACAATAAAGTACATCTATATATATTTCTGTAAACCAGAGAAGAACAAGACACTTGCTACAGGTGCTTTGAATTGTATATATTCATTACAAAGCTATATTTCTCAGTGTAAAATCTAGAGTACTGGGTACTACTATATGTGATGTAAAGAGATATCAATTACACTATAAAAATGACTGATATGTTTTTGGTATTGTAGGAGAACTGAAGTAAATGGGTGTAAACTTTAGGACAATTTAGGATGTTCTGGTTTCTCTGTAACATGACATATAGATTCGAGTGAGAGGAAAAAAAGAGAAGCTGTTGAGAGAAAGACTGTTCTAACTTGCTCCACACAATTAATGTAGCTATAAATTAGTTAAGTATGACATGTCATTCAATAATACATTAAAAACTGTTGGAAATAGCTCTGGTATAAGAGGAATAGAATGTTTAGGGACATGCTTTTAGGAAAATAATCATTACCTCTGCTTCACATCGGGCTGCCTCACACCACCCAGTATTAGAAATAATTAATATTTTATGGAAGATTACTTATATAATGTTCAAATTATTTAAAAGTAAACACTTGAAATAAGAGTGCAAACACAAACACCTGCTATCAGGAAGATAGTGACCGGTATCAGACACATATTTCACACACACACACACACACACACACACTCACACACACACACACTCCGAATCACATTAGTCAAGGCACATAAAGGAAGCATACTTCCACCTGAGTGCTGTCCTGGTTTAGCACAGTTTGTTTTCTAGCAAGCTTCTCAGTGTTCACACACACACACACATACACACACACACACACACAAACACACACACACGGTCTGGCCTCTGCAGCTATTCTCTGCTCTCCATCACACACTGCAGCTAACACAGCTGAACAGCAGGGCCCGCTGAGAGCCAAACGACAGTTTGATTACTCCCTTGCTGCTGATGCGTTATATTTCAATGCTCTTACGTCCTCATGCGCTCTGCCATCTCTCCGAGGCATAGTGATGAAACTGCTTATTGTTTCTGGGTGCTTTAAAATATCTGCGTAATGTCACTTTAAAAAAATTTTATGTGGTGTATTAAATGTCATGCTTTGAATTTGAACTATATTTTACATTTATGACATTTAGTGTAAACACATTCTATGTAAAGAGATAGATAGATAGATAGATAGATAGATAGACATTATAACATACAGGATATACTGAACGTTATTAGGAATTAAATACTTGAGTGCATGTTGTTATCGGAAAATAATCAACAACAGGGTGATGTGAAATCATTAAATATACCACCTTAAAGTCGTAACAAAATGTTTATACAGTATAAGTGTGCTGAGTTTTTTTCTTATTAAAGAATGATGTCATATTTTTTATCCATTTATTGTTGCATTTACCAGTGACCTTGTAGGATAAGCGGTATAGAAAATGCATTGTTACATTTAATGTTGTGGAATGCCCTAACAGGCCCTGATATCACTGATGTTATATGCAAAGTGGGGCTTGGTGGTATAACACGTTATGAACACTACTTATAATAGATCATATTAACAATTTATAAAGCATAATAAACATAGCTATAAAGTGTAATACATTTTCATACATAATTATAATAATGTGGATACTGACTTATGAAGGCATTATAACAAGATATAAATGTGTTTATAGTTTATTATAGATATAACCTTTATAGATTGTTGCAGACATTGTATGATTTATTGCAACATTACTGAAAAACACTGCAGACATTTTGTATTATGACATTTTTGGGACATGATGCATTACAGTAAATGTCACAGCAATTGACAATAATTTCAGGCACATATTTGTATTTATTATATCTAATTTCAGTATCGGGATATAGACAGTTAATAGAAGGTGTGCCTTTGGGAAATTTTGCCCCATTAATGGGTACATTGTCACACTGGAGTATTCAACACATAAGAACACGTTAGTGTAAATATATTTAAACATGTTTTACAATTTTTACATATCAAATTCATAACCAAATGCAACTTAACTGGTGGGTGGCATATGTGTGTGTGTGTGTGTGTGTGTGTGTGTGTGTGTGTGTGTGTGTGTGTGTAAAAAAAATAAATAATAATAATTATGTTTCATGATACACTATACAAAAGTGGGCTCTGTATCTTTGGTATCAGCGATGTAGTGTGCTATGAATATTACTTGTAATGCATCATGTTAACAGTTCATAATGCATTATAAATATAGCTATAAATTGCAATTCATTTTCATAAATTCTTTTAATAAAGAATATAATTTGTAGAATGTGCTTAATGGAATAGGACAAAATCATTAAATAAGTGAAATGTGACCATATAATGAAAAAAAAAAACAATCAGCAAAATTACATAAATGCAATCGTACACAATGTGTACTATTATAATTATATTATAATATTATAATAATATGACATAGTACAGACAATAATAATATTGATCAGTAACACTCCTGCATGTCAACTATTCTAAAATATTTTAATGACCTGAGGTGTTATTGAGCAATGCCCACTTACTACTGATACACACAACATTTTCAGAGGTGTGAATAATGACGTTAACATGAAATAATGAACAAAGCAGCAATATTTTATTTTTAAATAGAACATTTAGAAAAGTGTTGTACAGATGATAGGGGTTAGGAGCACTGTTGTATTTCAAATGAGATATTTTAATTATCTGAGGTGTTATTGAGTAATGCCCACTTTCCACTGATACAAAATGTATTGCACATGACATATTATTCAGTGGTGTGAATTATGACACTAGCAAAGAAATAATTAACAATACACAGCAAAAATAGAAAAGTGTTATGTGGATGATAGGGGTCAGGAGTGTTATTGTATTTCAGTTAAGATATTTTAATTACCTGAGGCATTATTCATTGGTGAGAATAATCATGCTAACAGTGGAACCCACTTCTGTTTGGTTACAAGAGGTAGTGTACACAGGTGTGGATAAAGTACTGATAAATGTGTATAGTGAAAGTACAGACAATGCATCAAAACCTTACTCAATTATAAGTGGAGGTATCCAGGCACAAAGGTGCTGAAGTGAAAAAGGAAAAGTTACTTTTATCTAAAACTGTTAGAAGATGATTTTATTTTAAAGAAACTATACCGTTTAGCCTGAAAACATCATTCAGTCAATGTACATTTGCAATATTTACCAGTAGCATGAAATTGACTTGCTGCCTAGCAAATAAATCCAGCCAGTTAATGTTAGCAAATTAGTTAAACTTAGCTCAACATGCTTTTTAAATTAGATGGAGTTAATACCTTCTAGGAAGGTAAAGGAGACACCTCATTTTATACGATTCTTTACTTTATGAAACATTTTACTGAGGTAGAGCTGGAGTGCTCATCCTCAAGATCAACCCTGCAGTCTGGTGGATTATTCATCTTCAAACACACATGAATAGCTGTAGAGCTCGCTACATTGCGTAGCAAGAAAAGGTCATATACAGTGACGATCTTGATAGTTTTTCCTACATTGATGTACTTGATTGGACGCTAAACTAAGCCCATTTAATATATAGTAGGTCTTTTCTTGGAAATGTAGTTAAGTAAAAGTACCAGTATTCAATTTCTGTAACATTCAATTAAAGTATAAATATGCCACATTAATACTTAATAACATCTGTATGAGTTCTGCATCATCAATTAATCACAATACATCTTTACAAGCATGGAAATTAGTGCTGCACTGTTCACACAGTACAGCATCTGCTACGAAAAAATACTTATTGCTTTTCAATTGTTTATTACATCAGCATTCAAATAAGTGATTGTTCTGCATGTACTCCTCTGCATGTCCATAATGGATATCCAATGATCTTAATGTTCATTAATTACTACATATTTTCCAAGCCACCTTCAAAGGTACCATATAACACACAAATTAATGAATGAATGGTGGCATATGTATAATAGGGGTGTAAAGCATAGGCACTATCTGTATCTATATCTGTTTAGTGCTCTAAATATTCTTATCTCTATGGGCTACTTCTGCTTCCAGCTCATGCCTGTTATTTGCAAGGGCTCTCAAAAATGAACATTAACAATGTTCATCATACAATATATGTAAAAACATTTGCAAAGCACCTTTTAGTAAGCTGGAGAAAGACATCAGACTGTATGCTTTGTTATACATAATCAACTTAAGGTAAAAAAACAAATCTAATGAACTAATAAATGAACGCCCACGTTAACATTAGCGCAACATTATGACTTTATTGTAAGACTGAAAAAAAACAAACGTTCGACGTTGCTGTCTCGCTGTACTGCCAAATGTAAACAGTGCTACTGGTGACATAAGATTCATGCTAGTTCAAAAAGGAAATATGTCATATGTCAGTTGAGTCCAAGTAGCCCATTTTTACAGAGATGTACACAATAATCCTGATTACACAGTTTTTTTGTTTGTTTGTTTGTTTGTGTTTTTGGACCTGGCTGTTACATTTTCTATCTAATTTAGTTCATTCACTGGAGAACCCAAAGAAAACCCACAGGGACACAGGAAGATTTCTATTTCCCAAAATATAGCTCTAAACAAACTAGTAGCCTGATTTAAACTAGCATGACCCTGATCAGGCAGTTACTAAGGATGAATGGATGAATACTGTACTGTAAATACATCACTCATGTTCACATTAATGAATGAATGTGGTCTTCCTTTGTCCTGTGAGCTTCATACCTGATCCGCATGAAAGAAAAAACCTCCTGCTCATGACCTTTTTCTCATAGTACACCTCTCACACATGTTTGGATTTATATCTGTGTAATCCAAATAATGTATCTGTATTCGGTTCCATCCCTAATGTATAATATTAGATTTTTCCTGATGTGAGGTTACATTTATTTTTGAGTGGTGTTACAATTGTACCACTTCTCATAATATTCTAATTTCCAGTTTCACGCTGTGATTTACCTGGAGCTAGGCACAATTTTATTATTATTATTATTATTATTATTATTATTATTATTATTATTATTGTTGTTGTTGTTGTTGTTGTTGTTGTTAATAATAATAATACATTTTATTTATAGGCACCTTTCATGGCACTCAAGGACACCTTATATTATGTATCAGACAAGGGAATCTGGACTTCAGTTCCCAGCAGCCACTGCACTGCTGCATCACTGTCAGATGACCACCTGCACCTGAATCATATTCCTGTTAAGGAGCACTTGTGTGTGTGTGTGTGTGTGTGTGTGTGTGTGTGTGTGTGTGTGTGTGTGTGTGTATAGTCACAGTTTGCACTGCACTACTTGTCTTGCATTTGTCTTTCTTTGCCGTTGTCTTTGTTGCTTAGGTCTTTGTTTAGGTCTTTGGTTTATGTGTATTCTTTGCCTTAGTGTTTTGCCACAAGGTCATGGTGTCTTTTTGTGTTTTGTTTTGGTCTTTATTAAAACTTATTATCTGCACTTGCACCCGTCTCCACCTTGAAAACGTGACACCTTACAAGCAATAAAACACATAAAACATAAAATGAGAGGAGGCCATCAGTTTGGCCCTCAATGCAGGCTTAAAACACCACAGACAATAAAAAGATACATAGACACAGTCACTGGAAAGCCTGTCTGAAAAGGTGCATTTTGAGGTGAAATTTAAAAACAGAAAGAGTTTCACAGTTTCGGATATCCTGCCAAAACCGGTTCTATAATTGAGGGGCTGTGTAACTAAAAGCTCGAGACCCCATAGAGGACAAACACATGCCAGGGAGAACTAAAGTAAATGAAGAAGATGATGTAAGAGTACGGGTGGGAGTGTATATGGAAAGAAGATCGGACAGATATGAAGGAACCAAATTGTGTAATGTCTTATAGGTAAGAAGTAAAATCTTAAATTCAATGCATTGTTTAACAGGAAGCCAGTGCAAATGTTGAAGGACAGGGTAAATGTGTTCAACCGAAGGAGTTCTAAAGATGAGTCGTGCAGCCGAGTTCTGAACTAACTGAAGTGTATGTAAAAGTTTGAGGGGAAGACCATAGAGAAAAGAATTACAGTAATCAATTTGTGATGTAACTAGGGCAAGGACCATTATGGCAGTGCTCCTTGTTGAGAGGGCTGGACGAAGATGGTTAATGTTACAAATATGGAAGTATGCTATCCGAGTAATACTATTAACGTGAGCTTCAAGTGACAGAGTATTTTCAAAGATAGCACCCAAGCTCTTAACCTGGGTAGAGAGGGAGACTGGAGAATTGTCAATAGACATAGAGAAACTTTGCAAGATTATTTTTTGAACCAACAAGTAGAATTTCAGTTTTGTTGTTATTAAGTTTAAGGAAATTGTTTGAAAACCAAGTGTTAATTTCAGACAGACAATTAGAAAGAAAGGGCGGAGGAAAAACACAAATGGGCTTAGAAGACAGGTAATGTTGGGTGTCATAAGCGTAACAGTGGAAATGGATGCCAAATTTTGAAAAAATAATACAGAGCTGAAGGAGATACATTATAAATAGCAGAGGGCCCAAGACTGATCCCTGCAGACACCAGTAGTGATTTGGGCTGGTTTTAATCAGAACTGCCTTAATTGTACAGATTGAGTGCGACCTGAGAGGTAGGATCTGAACCAAGCCAAGGCAGTACCAACAATTCCTATAGATTGTAATCTATCTAATAGGATATTGTGAGAAATAGTGTCGAATGCCGCAGTTAAATCCAGAAGAATTAATATAGATAGAAACCCTGAATGAGCCGCTACCAGTAGGTCATTAGAGATTTTAACAAAGACAGCCTCAGTACTACTATGATATAAAGGAAATTGTTGGTATAAGTTGTTATCATAGAGATGGTCATGAACCCGAGCCACAACAGCCTTTTCCAGAATTTTAGACAGAAATGGCAAGTTTGAAATTATTTGGTTAATATATAAGTTATTTGGGTCAGCACCCGGCTTCTTGAGTACAGGAGTTATTATAGCAGTTTTAAGTGTATGTGGAACAATACCATTAATTATTGAAGAGTGAATAATATCAGTGAATAAAGAAGAAAGAAAAAATAATTACATTGGTTCTAGCAAGTAGCAAATTTGTCGTTTATCCTGAGCCTGCTATCATAGCCAGTTTCTATGGTCCCGGTCTTTTACTCACTGTAAGCGTGAGGTGGAAGATTCTGTTTGTCTGTAGTTAACTAAATGAGACAGGAGATGATGCAGGAGATTGTGTCTCTGATGAGTGATAGCCACATTCCTCCTCCCACCCTGTCGCAGCCCATCAGCCCAAATACAGGAGAGTTGCGTTCCAGCACAGAAATTTCAAGATTGATTGCTGTTCTTATCATTTTCTAATTTCCAATTCACTCTGGGATTTAACTGGAGCTAGCCATTTTTTCCCGAGCACCAACCGGACGTCTTTTATTTCTGCTGAGGCTAAATGGGGAGAATCTCACAGGCCATTAAGCAGGCAGGCTGTGCTGTAGAAGCGCAGTGTGTAGGATGGTCTCTCTCTGTCTCTCTCATGTTCTCTCTCTCATTCTCTCTCTCTCTCCTCTCTCTCCCTCTGTTATACACAGTCCTTCATTTGCAAGTCTCAGGTGTAACTCCAGCCTGTAAGTTTATCCGTAATTATAAAACATTCAAGTTTCGCCTCATTGTTTCAAGCTGTGCTGATTTTCAGCATAACAGCACTGCTTTAAATGTCTGCCCACATGTTATTGAGAGATAATGCGTTTCAAATTATGCTCATCCAAACAGCAAACAAATTTCAGCCCTTTGGGTACTCCAAAGTGCTGTTTATCGTGCTGAGCTAATGCCTTTGTTTCTGGTGTTACTGAGTTATTGGACAAGATTTCAAAGAATCTTTGAATCAAAAGTAATGGATGAAAGTAATAGATGGATAATATTGAACGTAGGGATTTTTTTCATTAATATTTCCACAAAATCACTGAGGAAAACTTTTATCATGAACTATAAATCAATAAATATTATTTTTATAAATTGCCATTTTGTATATTCATGTTTGTTTTTTTTCTTTATCTGATGAAAACCTTTGTTACAAATATTCCCATTTAGACCACTAATATGTATGTAAAGCGGTTTCAATGGATTCCACATTAAATTGTTTTATATTTCACCATATAAAGAAAACCTGGTCTATTTAGGCTTTTTTTCAAATGTATATTTATAGTTTATATATTATATAATTTATAGTTAAGTTTATATACGGTATAAGTTGATGCTAAATTTAACTAAAATGAATCTGGACACATTTTTTTAACCTGTTTAAATGCACAAGAAACAAATTTTGACTTGGGTCAACTAAAATATTTAGACAAGATAAAAGAGATAAAGCTCTGTTTGATGCACATTATTTGTTACATTAAGCTATATAGAACCCGCAAGTATAAATTGAACAATTAAGACAGATAAAGTGTTAATTTATTACATTTTTTCATGCTCAGTAGTTTGCATTTCAAGGTTTTAGGTGTTTATTGCACAATAAAAAAGACTAATAACTACATTATGACAGCTAATAATGTACTTATTAGTCATTTTTACATAACAGATCTCCAGGTATGTAGCAATACTTCTTTATGGTCTTTATGAATTGTTACGGCCCAGTCTAGGTTAGGCTGCACAGAGTAACCAGCTCGCGATTCAATGGAATTGACCTTTAAAATAAGGGAAGCCAGGAATAATAAACACAAACAGGTTTGTTCAAAATGTTGTGGTATATTGTAAAACACACACACACACACACACACACACACACACACATATATATATATATATATATATAAAACTACAGAGAACCAACACCAGGCATAACTTCAGGGTGGGCCAAGGCCAAAATAATAACACATAAACAGATACAGGGACAACCAAACTCACAGTCAGAACCAGGCAAGAGTCAAAACCAGAACAGCAGTTAGAACACAGAATATTTATAGCCACAAGGGCAAGCAACACAAACCAAACAAAATCACCAAACACAATCACCAAACACCAGATCACACTTGACCACCTCCAACATCCTCCCCTCTCTCGTCCCTCTTCCTCTTTAAATATGGGCGCCATTCAGTGATGTCATCAGGGGAGGCGGAAGCAAGGCAGGCTAGGGCAGGCTGGAAACTCTGGGAGGGAGTTCGGACCTGCACACAAAATATGGCACAGCACACGGAAAAAAACTTCCCATCCCAAAGATAGCGGGTTGTAACAGAATAAAGAGTAATACCTATATGAATAAACAGCTTTAAACTGAAAATTAAGCAATTATCTTTGAAGCATATAAACCTGACACACCAAGTCATAACCTTCAACTTAGGGCAACTAGAAGATGTCATGGTAGCGGCATAGAGGTGCAGAACTACACTACCCATCAGCCCCAGCCCATCACATGTTTCAATCACTCTCACCTGTGTCTCATTTCACCTTGATTGTCCTGTGTGTACAACAGTCTCTCTTAGAGTCTGGATGTTTTTGCCTTATTTCCACTGTTCAGGTTTATGGTTCTTGTGCAAGCTCTTGGATGGTTTTTTTTGTACTTTCCACAATAAATAATCCGCATTTGCATCTCCTTCCTCTACAAATCCCTGACAGATAGCTACTAACAAGCCTACACATTTATTTTTTTTAAATAGTAATTTTTTAAAAAGACTGGACCATGCTTAAAGCTAATCTAATCATTTAAATTCAAACATTTTTGAGTGAAATTGAAAGGTTTTAGCAACAGTACCTGTGTGGTGTTGCAGTAATGTCAATGTTTGCCTTGTATTCAGAAAATCAGGTTTTAATCCTTTAGGTTCAACTTAATTTACCTTTCAAAGCTGAAATCTGTATGTTTTCATATGATAATAGTACAATTAATTTGAGAAGAAAAAAATAAATAAAATAAAAACATTAATGCAAATTGTAATCTCAGTATCTCTTAGAAGATCCAATGATTTATTTTTGTATCTATCTTTAAGGCACAATTTGCTTTTGAACCACACTGATATTCACCCTTAATACAGTAGGAAAGACGTACATACGCATACATTTGCATCAGCTATTTACAGAAGTTTGTTTCTAGCGCTTGGTGTTTGGATCATATTCGAGTTCAGAGTGCTTTCCACCAGGCTTGTTATAGCAGAGGCAGGCTCAACTCCTCAACGCCGCCAATTTAAATTCACTTTGAAGAACAGTGCAACTTGGATTCAATCCCATGGACAGTGTAAAGTGTGTGTTCGCCTACCACATTGTTCTCTCTCTCTTTCTCTCTCTCTCTCTCTCTCTCTCTCTCTCCTACAGCAACTCTGATCTTTTCTTAAGTCTGATTTCTATGGACTCCTCTATTATTTGGTATTGTTTAAATGAGGCATGAAGACAGTTTTAAGTCACGCCAGGCTGAGTTGGTTTTCACCTCATTTACACTCATTTGAAATTATGATAACCTTCATTTCATATGCTCATAGGTCCTAATCACAGAACCTCCTCATTACCATCTGTTAAAAATACATACAGAAACTTAATTACAATATTTCAAGGTTTATTAATTTAATAGTGAGTAATATTTAATTTATTCTAATTGTCTAATTGTGCTGGTCCTGATAATACACAACATACAGAGAAACAACACGATTACAAAAAAGGAGTGAGTATATATAAAGATTTACTTTTTCATTATATATATAATTATTATTATTTATTAATTTGTTTGTTTATTTATTTATTTATTTATTTATTTTTATTCATAGACAAAGCTATACTGATGATGGTTTGTCTATTTTTGCATGGAAACCACTAAGGATTTTCATTTCTGGTCACAACATGATTTACTAGATCCAGTATTCAAGATTTAACTAGTATTTACTAAGGCAGGCACTGTATATTGAGACATTTTATATAAAACAAATAATAAATAAATAAGCCATATTCCAAGAGAAAAAAGAAAAGCGTGAATGACAATTCCAGCTCATTTGTGTGGGCTGTTGCCTCCCTCTGCTGTTCAGGGAATTGAGTAGCATACAACTACAACTGTAAAATAGATATCTAGTCTATACACATACGTTATTATAATATGTATTTGTTTTACCCAGAGTGATTTATAAGTGAGACCAGATACAATCCGTGAGCATCTGAGCATGAAGGATTCTGCTCAAATGTGTGGCTCATTGGTCAGTCCTGGGATATAAACTTACAACCCTTTGATCACCAGCACAGAACATAATACAGTAAGCCAAAACAATTAAACAATCCTGCGGGGGGGATTTATTCTCTTATAGCAGCATGTCTTGTAGTTTATAGCAATTTTACACTTTTTAAACATTTGTTAAAGAACAATATATAATACATTCTGTCCTTGCATAGTTATTATTTTTAATATTTAATATTTTGGACCATACACAAAAATGTTAGTTCCTATTATCAGTTACATTACATTGTTTTCTGTCTTTATTCTCTCTCTCTTGAAGTTAATAATTCCAAAATATGCAGTTTGTTACTTAACCGTGAACTGGAAATTAAAAATTTCTAAAATATTTATAGAAACGACGAAGCACAAAATCCTCTGTCCTTAAGTCTGAAGTCCATCCATTTTCCATACCTCTTATCCTACACAGGGTCACAAGGAGCTTGGAGCCTATCCCAAGGAACTCGGGGCACAAGGCAGGGGACACCCTGGACAACCCATATCAGGGCACAATCACACACTCATTCACACTATGGAAAATTTGGAAATGCCAGCCATCCTACAACGCATGTCTTTGGACTGGGAGCGGAAACCGGAGAAGAGGAAGAACATGCAAACTCCAAGTAAACAGTGCAGAGGCAGGATTTCAACCCCCAACCCCAGAGGTGGGAGTCAACAGTGCTAAACACTAAGTCACTTTGCCCCTGTCAGAGAGAGTTCTTTACAAAAAGCTTTGTTTATCATTTTTGTTTTAATCCATTCATGTCGATTCCAGGGACCCTTGGAAATGTATACCATTTTGACAGAGTGATGGTGATGTAACTGAATTTTCTCTTATGAAAGGTATGACCCTTTCATAACCCTGTCTCTAATCCTAACCTTAATATTCTTAACTCTTCATACAAAGTAAGACACACACATCATGTGTTATAGGTTGATATTACTACCCTGAAGATAATTCATTAATTCATAACATCACATCCCAAAGTATCTTAAAAGACAGCAATTTCCTAACAATTACAATTTGCTTTAATATACCATATCTCAATTTATTAATGAATGATGTGTCATAATTTTTGCAAATTTTTGGTCCATTTAATGTTGTGAAGCATCCATGAAACAAGTTCCTGTTATCACTTGCGTAATAGCAGCTCTTTACAGTGACTCCCTCACCAACCTCTTATTTTTCTTAGCTGATAGGTTAATAGGACAAAAATAATTTTGTCATGCTTGTCATGTTACCAAGAAACCAAAAAAGCCCTCCATCCTGAAGACATTCTTGTACAAGCCAAGAGACAAGATTTTAATAATTTCATGTGCATACTGTTAATGTCAGTTAATAGAAATGTAATTAAATTCAATTTATTAAGAAATATCAGAATATCAATATTAAGAATATAAGCAATATATTCTTATATAGAATACAGCAGTGGTAAAAGACATGTATTAATTGACAGGCTAACAGGCTGCTACAAGATGAGCTACTGTACATTTAACAAAATATATTTAGACAAAGGTCAATGTGTAGGTCAGACACCATGAAATAATAAATAAAGATGGGGTAATCAGCTAGTGAGAGATGTAACAAATATTCACAGACAGGCTGTGGAGTGTGAGTGTGACTAGCACCTGATATTGAATTATTTCTTCTTCTTTTTTTTTTTAATAATAAAAGGCCTCTATCCATTATCACCTCTGTGAACAAAGTTTTTACTATTGCTGATATTTGTCTTTATTAGTGAAAACATGTAACAAAAGTGATGTTGCTTTCTGATATATTTTTAGCAGTATATTCTACATAACAATGTCATTGTGTCATCATTAACATGAATTGTGTCATATAAACATGAACTGTGAATTGTGTCATATAAAAATTTTATTTGATTTTCTGACAAGTGTGAGTACGTACACATAGCTTTCAGATACACTAGTGGTGTCACACACTTCTCATTACCAGGGGCTAATAGTTTATTTAATGGGCCAGCAAGTTCTTGTGGATGGCTGGTCAAGCCACACGCTGCTCATTAACCAAACAAATGTTAAATTACAATGCATCATAAAGCCTGCATTATTTGTAAGGTACTAAATACATTAGTCTTAGGAGATTTAATTTTGCACAACAACAATACATCATGTGATTAAGCTGCTCACCATGAGCACTGCTGTTGACTGCTCTTAAAGAAAAAGAGAAAGAAAAATACTGACCTGAGTTCTGCAGCAAATAAATGGAACATGAGTCATTGGGCATGCTAAATGGCTTGCAACGCATAATCATCAAACTAATAACGGGACTGCCATTAGACTGGGAGAGATAAATGGTGCAATGTGGGCTAGGAAGGATATGTTACAACTTTGGGAGTCTCAGGAGTCAAGAGGGAGAGAATCAACTAACAACCTTGTCAGTCTCAGTAAAATCACAGAATAACATTTGATACAGGCATGGGGTTGAGTTTACTTGTCTTAAAGTTGTTTGTATTGGCTTGTTGTTAAGACAAAGTTTATATTTATATCTATATTTACACCACTGTGCTGCTGAGTTCTGATTGGTCAGAAGGTAATAATAACAATACAGTAATAATTAATACTACATGTTTATTATTATTATTATTATTATTATTATTATTATTATTATTATTATAGAACAGATGCCTTTCAAAAATAAACACTTAATAAACATCTACTCACAGAAAACATAGCAATGCCATATCAGCAATTTAGCATTTTTTATAAGTTAAATGACAACAAGGTTTAATCTGTTTATAATTAGCTTTAGATTATGCAGGGTTTTTGCAACACAATTAATTAATTAATTCTGCAATACACAAAGTTAATTTTCACTAGCAGAAGCTCTGACACTATTGCATCTGCAAATCACATGTGTATTTTTATGCACTCGTTATAATAACGATTCATTCACAGAGACTTGTATTGCAGAAACGCTGCATAATCGAAGTCTAACTGTCAAACAGATTAAACCTTGCATGCCGAGTAAACATTGATTCAGGGATAAAACTTGGGTTGACTGAGCATCATGAAACCTGTTAACTTTAATTAACCTGGGTTAGATTTGTTTGGTTTTGTCAACTCAAAACTTACTCCGCAATGTGAAACAGACCTCTGTTGTACAGTAATAATAATAATAATGTATAGATTATTACTGTTCTGTTATTGTTACTACAGACAGACCTTGAATCCTTGGATTTAATTAATATTTTATTGTATATTAGTTGGTTATTAAAGATAATATATAGCCTTAGAAGGATTGAAAAGGATTGACTTATTTTAAAAATAAGTCAATGCCTGCCATAATGGTGGCGAGTCCTGCTAGGTGTGACCGGGGCTAATGCTGTATGAGCAATGGTTTAAGTTTCCCTACTATTGCTCACATTATATGAGAGAATCATCACATTCTCTATGTGGAGGACAATTTATGTGACTAAAAGACACATGGATAGACTTTGAAATGGTTATCTTGTTGTTGTGAAAGAACAGATCCTACTCCAAGGCATCCAGGTTCACAACAAAGGTAACTATAGGTGCTTGAGAAAAGGAGCTGAGGTGAAACTTCTTTTAAAGTCCATGAAAGCTTATTTAGCAGCAGAAGTCCATCTTAATTTGGTAGTGGAGGTAAAGGGAGCCACAAATGGTGCAGACGTTTTCAATGAAACACCAATAGAAACTGGAAAATCCCAGGAAGGTTTTAGATCCTTGATGATCTGGAGTTAGGGCCACTCGACCACTGCTGACATTTTTTTTGGTCATCCATTTTGGCTCCCTGTACGTCAGTGTCATAGCCTAAGAAGGCAATGGGTCACTGGTGGAACAGACATTTCCCTGCATGTTAAAACCTTTAAAAAATACTGGGTATGTTCAGACAGTATAGCTGAGTCCAGCATAATATCATCAGCATACACTATTACCTGTTTATCCAGAATGTCACAAAACATATAGAATGAGTGGGCTGTTGAGGGGGTGGTAACCACTCCATATGGCATTACAAGCTATTCATAGTTCCCTTGAGTGTTGGAGTCATCTACCATTGATCACTTTCTGCATGTGGATTAGGTTATATGCAATACTTAATTGCCCAGTGGCCAAGGGAAACAAGGGGAGTGAGTATTGGTAATTCGCCATTAAAATTCACCATTTTATTAAACCCCCTATAATCTATGCAAGGACTTACTGTAGCTCCCCTTGTTTCTTCTCAACAAAAAATAACCCAGCAGAAGATATTGAAGTAGAAGGGGTGAATAAAGAACTGTTGAAGTGCTTCTTCTATATGTTTGTCCATAGGCTGATTTTCTTCCCATTACAGAGGATAGATATCATTTTAAGGCCATGGTGCCCTTTAACAGCTTTATGGTGGTATCTCTCATCTGATGAGGCAGGAGTTGAGTCTGAATAACAGCATCCACCTTTAGCATGGTTTTGAGCGGTATGTGACATGGGATGGCCTACACTGACTGGACCTGGCTGTGAACTGCCTTAACTGCCAGCATAATAAAGGGTTGCGTTGTTGTAATCAAGGTAACCCAAGAGCAACTCTATATGATCCATGTTAATGTTATTATCAAAAAGGGAACCATCTCATGTTGAATGGTGCCCACAGTCATATGTATTGGGTAGAGGGTCAGTGGGTACCTGTAGCTGCTTAACCAAGTTTGCTGCCAGGAGGTTTAGTCTAACAGATTTTGAAGAAGCCTAGTCATTTCACAGCAACGGGGATGAAGAATTTCTCAAAAAAAGAGAGAAAATTGAGGAAGTGTGATTATTTTTTATAACTGTAGATTTCCTCAGAAAGTCACAGATCATGCCCTGGCCTATATCATCACTATTGAGAGAATGGATGCACTGACCTCTACACAATCCACTGCTAGGACAGAGAGAATCCTTTTGGTGTTTACCATCCCTCTAATGAAAAAGTAATTAAAATTATATTTAGAAACTCCAAACTTCAATCTCCTGCAGGGTGATCTGAAAACTGCTTTCCTTTTTAACCCCTTAAACTCTGGCAGCTTCATTTGCATACTCCTGTTTAAATGGATATAAAGTTGAAATAGACAACTAGCATAATAATTCTTTTATTTATTTATTTATTTTTTTTATCTGAACACAAAGGCTTCACCCCACACACACCCCATCTAGTGTTTTTCCACCTAAACAAACTGCTAATATATATATTTTATTTTTTTTTTTAAAAATGGGTGTCAAGTTGGGGGAGTATGTTCAAAATATCTAATATTGTATCCATTTTTGAATGCTGTGATTCTATGATGTCATTGTACGACAGCCAGGAATCACAAAACATGAATCAACATGTGTTACCAGAGTTGCAATTGCAGATGAGAGAACAAATTTGATGGTAGTGGTCAGGTTTATTAGAACACATTTAGAATTCACATTCACTACAAAATTAACCATTTTTTGTATTAGATCACTAAGAAAAGGTTCACAGAAAAGGATTGGAGCATTCATTTACTAACAGTGCCAAAGAGTACTTTTGGGCTCAGGAGTGTGTTTACGAACAGAATATTTTTTTAGTTATGGATAATTATTCAGACAGTTTTTTCAGTTACACATCTTAGAAAATATTGTTTTTGTGCCAAAAAAAATCTGTGTTTAATTTGGTATTATTTAGTCTCGATGGTAGTTGAGTCAATGCAGGACTGTTCAGCATCAGCACACGGAAAGGAACAAGGAAACAAGGAAATTCCTGAGAAAACAAACAGTTTTTGTGCAAGGCTTGAAAAATGCCCCTATGAACTGTCAGGCTGACTACCACAATTGAAAATACAGTACCTGCACAAACTAAAGTAACAAAAATGCCTTTGCATAAATGAGCAGAGTATACATAGTTCAAATAAATTAGGTGCATTGAGAAATTTTTTGTTCATAGTTCTTTCATTGACAATTTCTTTGGATAAAAATGTTTGGTGTATGTTTAATGACAATATTGACATATACATTGTTAACTGCATTTTGATAATATCAGTAGGTAAACTGAATTCCCGTAAACAGAGTATATTACACTTTCATTTTTAATTTACTGGCTGGCAGCACTGATTTAATCAAAACAAATATGTATCCTGCATAGTGCATTTGGTACAGACCATGTATACATCAAGGCTCTTCTGTAAAATGTCCTACGCTGCTATATGCAAATTCTAACAGGTGCAAGCAAGTCAGTCTACATTTCTGAATACATGCACGTGCCTGCCCTCACACACACACACACACACACACACACACACACACACACACACACACACACACACCCTATGATTTGATATTTTGCCAAGTTTGCATCATTCTTTCTTCTTCATGCTGTGTTGTGTATTGGGTCATAGTTGTACTCTTGCTTGTAAAGAGATGTTATCTGATTATGTGAAAGAACATTCATCTTGAAACTACAAAACAAGCCCTTCACAAGAAAATCTCACCTTTATGCTGTATTTCCTGTTGCCTTAAAAAACAAAAGAAAACAGTTTCTCTCTCTTTCTCTTTCTCTTTCTCTTCCTCTCTCAGGTATTTTATAAGGAAATGAATTCGTAAGATTTATTTAGCATTTAGCAGAACCAGCCACAGTTCTTTTGAAGACGTTGAATGTTGCACTTTCTTGTTATTTTTTGCAGCAAAACCCAGCAGCTTTCATTATGTATTTTTGTGTGAAAAGTGGTTACATAATATGCAATCTTACATAATATGCTGATTTCTTTACTGACATACACATGTTTTCTGTAACATTCAATTTTGTACTGGAAAACAAATGTTTGGACAGCTTAATTAAAAAAAAATTAAAATTAAAAAATTTAAATTAAAAATTAAAAATCTATACCAAAGTTTTGCACAGTACTATATATATATATATATATATATATATATATATATTTGTGTGTGTGTGTATGTGTGTGTATATATACATACATA
>JANDJT010000001.1:31817344-31834641 GCA_024331685.1 Stegophilus panzeri | reverse complement strand
CCCCAAGCAGTGCAGCCTGGAGATTGCTGAGGATGGTGCTGCTTGAAGTACCATGGAAATGGTTTTGGACCTCAATTTCACATGGACATTTTCGCTGTGGTTGCTGAGTCTAAGGTTGCTGCTATGGCCTTAGGACTGCAATTACCACATACATTTTGCACTCAAGTCTCCCTTAGTGAACAGTGGACTAGTTCAACAAAACAGACTTCATATAAGACCATAATGAACTTTCCATTGTTACCCAGATGAGGATGGGTTCCCTTCTGAGTCTGGTTCCTCTCAAGGTTTCTTCCTCATATCACCTTAGGAAGTTTTTCCTGGCCACTGTCACCACCAGCTTGCTCATTGTGGATAAATTTACACACTTAAAATCTGTATCCTGTGTTTATATGTTTCTGTAAATCTGCTTTGAGACAATGTCCATTGCTAAAAGCGCTATACAAATAAAACTGAATTGAATTGAATTGAATTATCTGGCGGCAACATTCCTTTTTAACTTTTGCGTGTATTTCCTCATTTGTAAGTCGCTTTAAAATAAAAGCGATAAAACGGATAAAAGCGTCTGCTAAATGAATAAATGTAAATGTAATGTAAAAGCTTCAGGCACGCCCATCAAACATGCCTTGTTTGTGTCTGATCTTTTGTCGGTATGTGAACATCCAACACGCTTGGCTGTGGTCAAGGTTAAGGCACATTGTTCTCCCAACAATATTGAAGCTCGAGGTAATACTATGGCTGATGCTGCAGCCAAATTGGCATGCAGTCTTCCCTCTGTCTCAATTTCAGCTGCCACAACCTCAAACCTTATAAACTCATATGAAGTTAAGCCTGTCACACAGGAGATACTGTCCTCCCTAATGGACATGTATGCTAATGCTCCTACATTAGAGGTGCGGTCATGGATGGACAAGGGTGCAAGCCTAGATTCTGCTGGTGTATGGAAAAAAAGGGGGACAATATGTTGCTCCCGAAGCATTTCTGCCATACTTAGCTCAACAAATCCACAGTCTAGGACACGTGGGTGTCCAGAGTATGGTTCACCAATTTTCTTCTACATGGTGGTGTGTTCTGTGCCAGGCTAACAACAATGCAGCTGGGGTGCCAACACCTGCAGCTAACACCCCAGCACCTACAGGGCCGTTCAAACACCTGCAGGCCGACTACATAATTGTATTGTCCTGTGTTTTTAGCACACGTCTACATGTGCACTTTATGTAGAATGTTTGTAGATCTTATTTAGTTCTATGTCGTCTCATGTGGTTAGTGTGTTGTTTTATGTAGCACCATGGTCCTAGAGGAATGGTGTTTCGTTTCACTGTGTACTATACCAGCTGTATTTGGTTGAAATGACAATAAAACCATTTGAACTTGAACTTGAACAATGATGCGATACTCAGTCCTGTGGACTTTTCCATCCCTTCAAATGAGGTATGTGTCTAATTTTTTACCATGACAGTTTTACTTGCCTTTTGAGCTAATTAAACCGCTTAAAGCTCCACAGGCCATCACATGCAAAACTATACAACGAGAGTCCATGTTGAAAGGAAGAGCCTTCCTCCTTTTATTAGTGAAAAGCTTGAGCCTATTATCTAGCTACCATTCCAACACTTCTCCCATCCCAGCTGCCTCCGGTTTAGTTTTATGTTTTCCTCCATAGTCAGGCCAAGGTCTAATGGTTCAAATAGATAGGACAGAGGACCTGTACTGCTATCTATTGTGTCTCCATTTAGCCCTGGGGATTCAGGAGGAGAGAAGTCCTCTGCATCATCTGCACACTTTTTGTGAGTGTTCTGAAAGCTTACCCCCTCTTCCTCCCCTGCCTTTCCCTGCCACACCCACTCCCCTCCCTTCTTCGCACAGCCATCCACACCTATTTAAGCTGAATTTTTCAAAAACATTGAGAGATAGACTTGAGCTGAAAGAGGGAGGTTTCATTACCCTTTAAAGCTTTTTCTGCAGTTCAGGCAGCCATAACGGCATAACGTCTCTCCTGAAGACGCTCTAAACCATTTCCACAAGTAGGGCATGTTTTATGATAATCATTTTCCATTATTATACTTTATACCAATGCATGGTTGAATTCTTAAATCTGATCGGTCAGAAGGTGTGCATTATTTTTGTACAGCATGGCTCCTGCAGTAATTCCAGCACTAACGTGAATTATTGGTAAACCACAACATTAAATCCAACTACAAACCATTAAAATGTGCAATGTGTCATTCATTAATAAATTAAACATTGCTGTGGCATAAGTGGAATAACACTCCAGACCATGTGGTTATACACTTCACATTGTGCCGCATAGCACAACCATATTGTTTTTGTGTAACTGCACAGTCTATCATGTGATATTTCTTACATATCAATTTACACCAAGACAAAGCTGAATGTGATGTTTCCCTTGATGTAATGACAATAACGACTATACATATTATACAAATCTAGATCCTGTATTAGCTATTGTTGCTAATTAGTATCATACACCAGGGGCTAGAATCACTCAGAAGCCAGTGCAGGTCTATGGAGAGTTTGTTTAGATATGTTCTCTAAGAAACAATTTAGCATTTTAGAGTTTCCGGTTCCATCGTCCCGAAGTCAGTGGGTTTTTTTAATGGGATTTTGGTTAAAAGCCTGAAATAAGGTCTGTGGTGAATACAAGCTCAAAATATTTTCACGTTTTATTCTACAACATAAAATACACCTGTAATACCCCACTCATGAATTTTTAAAGCTTTTACATGTATTGAAAAAGGTGGTTGCTAACAAGTTGTTAAATGGGACTACATAGGGTGTCTGGGACAATAAACGCCATCATGCCCGAAAAGGAAAATATCATACTCACTAGTCTGCGGTTACAGTATCGTGTTCTTGCAGTTTTTAGATTTGTCAGTTTATAAATTTATAGTATTATGGAAAATGTTTTTAAATCAAGTTTGGAAAAGTTGTCGGAAGCTTGGTGGTGGTGTCGTTGAAGTCGAACGACCATGGTGTAGTTCATTTAAAGCATACGGCTAGCTTTTTATTTCTGGCAATTGTATTTATAAAGTTGTGTTCATTTGTGAAAATTATCTTGATGGACAAAATGTGTTAGTATTGTAAACTTTTGTTGATCACAGAGCACAGAGAACCAGTACAAAATGACGTCATCCCTGCACCACTCTATTCAGAGACTGGACTACTGCAACTTGCTCCCGACAGATCTGCCTCTGAGCGCCAGTCGACCACTGCAACTGATCCAGAATGCAGCTGCATGACTTTTTTTCAACCTTCCTAAATTCTCCCATACCACACCATTGCTACACTCCTTCCATTGGCTTCCTGTAGCTTCCTGTATCAGATTGAAAACACAGATGAAGCTCGCCTGGGGCACCAAATGAGCTAAGACCGGCACTGGGCGGACTAGCCATCTGGAGCACTGGGAGTTTTCTGCAAATATATTATGCAAATATATTTTAAAAAATACAGAAACCATAATATTGCATGTCTTTTCTACACAGATGATTGAATGAGTCGATCGTGTGGCCCACTTCAAGGAGTGTGTGTTTATGTGCGTGTGTGTATTGCCCTCTCTCCCTATCAATTAGTTTGGTCTACTCCATTGCATATCTTGAAACATGCCCCCTTTCATGTCTAATTTACACAGAGAGCGATATTGAACCCTTCTCAATACAGCGAATTTTCGGAGCAGATAATTACAAATAATTTTCCATGGATAAAAAAAGGGAAGAAAAGAAAAGGTGGAGCTGGAAAGTTACATGAAAAAAAGCTTAAAGCATTAGAGGCAGATGCTGTGAAATGCTTTACGTTAACAGATCATGCCTTTGGCATGAATGGAAGCTGCAGTTCAGCAAGCTCTGACAGCTCTAACATTATAACCAAGGACAGAGAGGCTGGATCCAGCAGAAAGGTCAGTGATGATGAACCAGCGCTTGCAGCTGCTGATGATGACCAACACCTCTCCCCCTCCCTACCTGTGCCTAGTGAGGAGGATGGCAATCAAACTGATTAAACTCAAATCAAACCGGCTGCTTAAATGAAATCAGTAGTAGCATTAGCTCACGCTAGCTATCTAGTTACTCATTTTTATCAATAATAAAAAAAGTAGTCATTTTCAGATGGGTGTATAATAAGCCTGATTAACCCTATTTCTATATTGTCTTGCCTACCCTACTTTCGTTTCTCTAATAAATATCTTATTAGAGATAATTTTGAATAATCTGTTAATAATCTGTTTTTTTTTTCCACAGGATTCATTTCATCTCTCATACACACAAACTCTCTTTCTCATAAACATACACAAGCTCTTTCAAATATACACTCTCATATATCCATCCATCCATCCATTTTATATACTGCTTATCCTTACTGGGTCACGGGGAACCTGGAGCCTATCTCAGGAAGCATGGGGCACAAGTGCCAGTGCATTGCAGGGCACATTCACACACTACGGACACTTTTGGGCATGCCTGTCATGCCTGTCATGCCTGTCATGCCTGTCATGCCTGTCATGCCTGTCTTTGGACTGGGGGGAAACCAGAGTACCCGGAGGAAACCCCTGAAGCATGGGGAGAACATGCAAACTCCGGTAACACACAGGGCGGCGGCGGGAATTGAACCCCCAACCCTGGCAGTGTGAGGCAAACGTGCGAACCACTAAGCCACCGTACCCCCCTTCTATTAATAAATTAATTTATTTATTAATATGATGAAGTAATTCATTCAAAAGGAGCCCCGGACCAAGTACTGAGAGCATAAATGAACATACTTTTCAGAAGGTCGACATTTCTGTATTATAAATTCTTTATTCTAATATTTTGAAATACTGGATTTTTGATTTCCATGAGCTGTACGCCATAATCATCAAGATTAAAACAAAAAAAGGCTTGAAATATTTAACTTTCTGTGTAATGAATCTAGAATATATGAAAGTTCCACTTTTTAAATTAAATTTACGGAAAACAAACAAACTTTTCCACGATGTTAAAATTTTTTTGAGATGCACCTGTATATACACAGCCCTCTTCTCCTCCTCCTCATGAGGCTCTGCGGACCTGCTCCCAGAAGACGCCCTGGAGCCTGTGGAAATAATCATAGGCGAGTTTAATGACACCTGAAAGCCTAATAGTATGCCATTCAGATGAGGATTCATGTTAATGCTAAATATAAAGTATCAATCTGGGGTTTCCTCCGGGTACTCCGGTTTCCTCCCCCAGTCCAAAGACATGCATGGTAGGCTGATTGGCGTGTCTAAAGTGTCCGTAGTGTATGAATGAGTGTGTGAATGTGTATGTGATTGTGCCCTGCGATGGACTGGCACCCTGTCCAGGGTGTACCCCGCCTTGTGCCCGATGCTCCCTGGGATGGGCTCCAGGTTCCCCATGACCCTGAAAAGGAGTAAGCGGTAGAAGATGGATGGATGGATAAAGTATCAATCCTTATACAGGAGTTGTACAGCTGAGTGGTGCAGCTGTCCTACACTGCACCAAGATGATACCCCCTGACTAGCTAATATGCTGTCTTGATAGTTTTATATTGATATAAATGTTGTTTGTCTTACTGCTCTTCTGTTTGTTTCCCTTTGTTTTACAAAGGGGTTACTTTTGTTACTTCAAATAAATAGGTTTAAATAGCATTTATTTCTGTATTGTGTTATATTTTTATGCTAGTAAGTGGTGTTAAAAATTCATCAATGAGTGGTGTTATGATGTGGCATGTGGTGGGATGCTGTGTGCCAGAAAGTCCAGGGCCACTTTTTGGTCCCAGTCCGCCCCTGCCTAGATGTCCAAACAGCTGAGTCACTGGCAGTCATCGAACAACATCTAAAGACCTACCGCTTCCAGAAAAAGTGTGTTGTTTGTGTGCTTTTCTTATTATATTACCTCCCCAACAGAGTTTTTTGGACTGATGGTATTCTTAGTCCGTGATCTAGTGAACTGGTATCAGGATGTATTTATTGATAGAGACTTCAAAGCACTTCTGTAAGTCGCTCTGAATAAAGGCATCTGCCACATGCCACAAATGTAAATGTTTGTAACTATATGAAGTATCTATTATGGTATTTTTATTGGGCTTAGTATTTTTCTTATGAATGTCAAACCCATTAATCTGCATTAAAGTGTTTTAATCTTTTATTATTAAACACTTATATCTGCGTGATTTTGTGACTTTCAAAAAGGCTGTGGGGGGAAATGTTTTGTACTGATGTTTATAAAACATTATTTTAAACACAGAGAGAGGACCTGTAAGGTTAAAGATGCAACACGATCCACCATCATACACCATTCAGTCGAGGCGTACTTCTTTGTCCCGCCCACATCATGTAATCTTACGCGAAAGCGTCCCACCTATGATAGATCTGATTGGGGGAAGCGAATAAGCGTCAGCCATGACGTGCCACGCCATTGGACGAATTCTCAATCTGTCCTAGTATGCTAATGAGCCCTCGCACAGTCAGCGGATGTGCCAAAGCGGTGTATAGAGAGACGGGAAAAGGGGGCGGACGGTGTCACTCAAACGGCACAATTTTAGCTCGTTTCGTTTATTTCAGTAAATACATTTCTGTTTCGCTGTTTCTGTGGAACGAAAATGTCGAAGCCTGACACCAAGAAGTTTTTTGAGAATCTCTCCGGAGCTGGGAAAGCCATAGCGGTGCTGACGAGCGGAGGAGATGCTCAAGGTACCGTGTCTAGGGATGTATCTAAAAAAGGCTGCCTAGTCCCTATATATGCGCACTTAGTAGGGTCCAATGTAATGGCGCTTCTATACCCTATAAAGTGGACTAAGGCTGTATTGGAATTCAGCCAGTGTTTGACAACGTTGTCCGTGACATTGTAAAGGACAATTAAACCACCACAGACTGCTCTGTTTTGGTGATAACAGCGTAGACAGAGTTTAACTAAAACTAATATTTAACTAAGGGTGATTAAGTATAATCTGAGAACTAAATTTGGCTTATTACAAAGCGGGATATAAGTAGAAACTAACATTTGTATATATTTTTTTTAAAAGCAGGAATTAAGCTGCTCATGGCTACCTTAATGACAGCCCCTGTAGGTTTTAAACCTAAACTTACTGTTGGGGTATGATGTATTTAAATGTATTTTTTTAATATGTATTTAATAGCATCCCCTGGACGTCAACAAGTTTTGCTATCACGTGCACAAGCACAGAGTAGATTAGAGTATGCACAGGTCGCATATATAGAAGATTTATTTACCTGTGTCTTTTCAAAAGCTAATTCGGCTTACAGCCTGTTTATCCAGATCCTAATACAGTTTAATACAGTACAAGACATTTCTGAGGTTCCTCGGATGGTTAAAAATCCCCAGCACTGCATTGCGGAGTCGTGACCATCACGTAGGCTGCGTAGGAAAAAACGCATACTAGTTTACTAAACAGCCTCGTATGCGAAAACAGTGCGCAACGTGTAATCGCCATGACAACCCATAGCCACCCCGTTAATAATTAACACAATAAAAGCGGGGTTTATCCAGTTGTCCGTTTGATTTCCTGCCTTTAACTCCAAACCAGGAAGTCGTCCTAGTTTAGCTCAGTTCAACCCTTCATAACCCGTCATAATCCTCGAATATTTTATTGGAAGTTAAGGTTTAAATATCAGCGGAAATGACATAAGCAAAGAGGCTACGTGATGAGTTGCAGTTACCTGTCTAAGGTGGGGTTGCCATGTTGGGTGTTAACTGTTGATTTACATTTATTCATTTAGCAGACGCTTTTATATAAAGCGACTTACAAATGAGGAAATACAAGCAATGTTGATATCACTGTCAATTCCTGTCAAGGCATGTATATTTAGTAACACACACACACACACACACACACACACACACCCCACATGACCACGTTTAGTTCACCGGTGTAGTGATGATAACAAAAATGTGGCAATCTGGCAACCCAAGTGGCGGAAACGCACAGTCATGCGCGCAGTTTCTCTGTAGGAGTACGAGAGTGAAGGCACGTCACCCTGCGGTGGGAAACTCTTAGACACACGCACAGACAAGTGATGGGAAGTTCGGATCATTTTACTGACTCGGTTCTTTTAATCTCGTTCAGCAAAACGAACGGATATTTTTCGAGTCATTTCGTTCATTTATGCAGAATATAATTAAAATGTTACATGTTAAATTCCCCCAAAACATCTAGTACTTACGCAAACGTTGATCACATTTGGAATAAAAAATAAACTATAGGTTAATGCAACCAAGGCTCAATTATGAGAAACAGAAATGATTAATTAATAGCTTAGCATTAAGTCTTCAGGCTATGCAGTCTGTTAGTTCACCTCACATCCTGATCCGAGTCATTCATTATTTCGTCACGTCACATTTGTCACGTCTGTTCCCCAGAAACAGAAATGATTAGTTCATCTCTCGAGTCTTCGGGTTCGAGTCGTTCGTTAATCCCGTGAGCACCTCATAGGCGGAACGCAGTGGGGCTGTGACGTGAGATATGAACTAATCATTTCTGTTTCTGGTATTGCATGGTGGCCATCGGAAGAACGAACGACTCGAACCCGAAGACTCGAGAGATGAACTAATCATTTCTGTTTCCGGTAGAGAACCTATGGGGATGTTGCTGTTGCGTGGTCAAAAATGAACGAATCACTCTGAGACAACTCGTTCCCGAGTCATATTAAAGATTCATTCAAAATGAACGAATCATTCACGAACGACACATCACTGACTACGTTTACATGGACAGCAGTAATCTAATTATTGACCTTACTCTGAGTAAGACAATATTGTGATTAAGGTGTTTACATGAATCGCTTTTAGAATATTCCTTTCATGTTCCTGTTTTACGTGTTATAGAACATAGATCGATTAACATCACACGTCATTACGTCACCGCGCCACGCCGTCCGACGTTCCTCCAGAATTTCACGTATCAACATACAGTTCGTCTTTGTTATGGTACTGTTACAGTTTTGGGTGGTTTTATTTAATTTTTTTTACGAACGCTTCAAGTGCGGTTAATTATTTGTCATGCTGTACGTGCAAATGGACAACTGCTTGAAGCCGTGGGCTGCGTCCTAAACCGCGTACTTACCGTCTATATAGTAGCCGAGATACATGTATTTCTCCTACTACAGGCCTGTAGTAGGCAAGTACGCGGTTTGGGACGCAGCCGTGCTCTCTTTTTTGATGTAAAATGGTTGAGCACTACCGTGTGTGATCGTGTCCTGTCGCAAAATGCGGTGAAAACTCTCACATGACGTTAATAATGTGATTAAGGTGTGTACATGTCTGTAATACACGTCGATAATGCGACTAAAACAGGAATACTCCACATGTCCTAATTCGATTTGTGTTTACTTCGAGTATGACCTTAATCGGATTAAGGTAATTAAAAATTGCTGTTTACATGGTAGTTTCTTAATCAAAGTATTGTCTTAATCGGGTTAATAGTGGATTATTGTTGTCCATGTAAACGCACTGACTAACACACACATACACTTTCCCATTTCCGTCCAGACATCCAACATCAATTTACTCTGTATGACTTCATCATTCCTAACCATTCTCATGATCATCTTCTCTCTTTTTAAAATCATGATTCTTCTTCTTCAACCTCTGAATAATCGTTTTTCAATTCAATTAAACGTTATTTGTATAGCGCTTTTTACAATGGACATTGTCTCAAAGCAGATTTACAGAAACATAAACACAGGAGACAGATTTTAAGTGTGTGCATTTATCCCTATTGAGCGAGCTGGTGGTGACGG
The DNA here is from genome assembly GCA_024331685.1 of Stegophilus panzeri. NCBI lineage: Eukaryota > Metazoa > Chordata > Actinopteri > Siluriformes > Trichomycteridae > Stegophilus > Stegophilus panzeri. The sequence goes on along the minus strand of JANDJT010000001.1, from coordinate 31,824,899 downwards.
TGGCGAGGAAAAACTCCCTAAGATGAAATGAGGAAGAAACCTTGAGAGGAACCAGACTCAGAAGGGAACCCGTCCTCATCTGGGTAACAACGGATAGTGTGAAAGTAAAAGAAAGTTTATTATGGTTTTTACATGAAGTCTTTCTTGAACTAGTCCACTGCTCACTAAAGGAGACCTGAGTGCAAAACTGCATGTGGTAATTGCAGTCTCAAGGCCATAGCAGCAACCGTAGTCCCAGCAACCACAGCGAGAATGTCCATGTGGAATTGGTCAAGGTATACCTGTCTCAGAATTTGTGTTGGAGACTGATATAGTATGACTTAGTTAAATTATATGAAAATAAAGAAATTAAAGTCCACTTTGTCCCCATCCATCAAACACCAACAAAAGGCGAAAATGTCTGTACTATTTAGCCAAAAACAGTAAAGTGTGTCGTGTGTGGATCGTTTGCTGACAAACAGAATGGATCGATTAATGTGTATACATGCTAGACGAAGTTGAGCTACAAGTCTGATTTCGGAAGTTCGATTTCAGTCCGATTTCAGTCGGACAAAAGCATTCACATGACGTTTTAAAAAGGCGAATTATTGCTTTACCTCGATTGAAATCGAACTTTTAACGCACGTGTGAACGTGCTTACTGTCTGGAGGTCCGCCGACGGGAGGCACCCAGGGTAAAGCCACTCGATGTGGGTCTGTCACCCGAAAAACGCATGGATATACCGGTGTGTAGCGCGTACAGCAGCCTCCCCCAGGTCCTAGTGCCTACCCAGGAACAGGTTTTAGATGCGATGGAGTCGAACTGTTGATGGGGGGGGAAAAAATCTAAAAGAAAATATATTGGATGATATATTTATTTGCTTACAGGGGGCTAATGAAGATTTTGGGAGGGGCTGATGAATATAAATAGGCCTAGCGACGTCCCTGTACTTCGGTATGGATATACTACAAGAAACTTTTCCCTGTGAAACTAAACTGAAATCAAGTATTGACAGAGATTTTCATGCACAGGTGTTGCCCTGTTATACATGTTATAGGAATGTGATCCACTAATCGTCACAAAAACCTACAACATGTATGGCATTAAACACTTGGGTACGTGCTGTTATAGGAAAATCGTCAATAGCAGGCTGGTATGATGTGAACTAATATAAATCAGTTACTCTTTCCACCCCAAAGGTACACTATGGTCAAAAGTTTGTGGACACCTGACAAACACTCCATATGTGTTTTTTGAGCATCTCATTCCAGATTTAGTCTCTCTTTGTTGTTATAATAACGTCCACTCTTCTGGGAAGGCTTTTAGTGAGGTCAGGCACTGATGTCAAGTGAGGAGGCCTCTGGTGCAGTTGGTGTTTCAGTTCATCCCAGAGGTGTTCAGTGGGATTGAGGTCATGACTCTGTGCAGGACACTCGAGTTCTTTCATTTCAACCTTGGCGCACCATGTCTTCATGAGGTCACCGTTTGCAATATAGTTGATAGCTATTCAGTGTATTTCTGAAACAGGGCAGCAGCACTAGTTCTCTAAAACATTCTCTACAAATCTCTTATTGCATGGCAACATTAAAATATTAAAATCAAATCATCTCCAACAGATCTTAAATCTCCCCAAACACTGACGAAAATATGTTTTCTACTTGCACTGTTCTTCATGTTGTTTCTCCCCGCTGTTAAGCCATGATCTGATTGGTTGGGAGATAAAAAGAGCTTGAAGCCATTCAGTACTTATTCTGAAAAGGCAGCCACTTCCCCACACATTGCATGTTAAACAGCGAGCAGTGGTTGAGGAAAATATGCCTGGTGTGAAAGCAGCCTCAGACGTGTTAAATGTGACACATGGAGAAATTTATATTTGAAGAGGTTATAATTAATCATCTGGTATATTACAGGAGAGTCATTGACCGCTGCTCTTGTTGCTCTTTCTGAATCGGCCCTAAAAATAGAATAGAGACAAATAACTTGTCTCCACATTTCGGGAATTGCTTTCCCTCCACCCACACATATATGCTTCATAATTTACTCAGTTTGACCTGGTGAAGCCAATGGTTTATCGGTTTAAACTGTTTGGTTCACAGACGTGTCTGGGGGAAAAATGCCAGCATATTTTTCATCTTGTGATTGTTTGGACTACACATACGGGCACATTGTAACAATATCAATCTTATTATATACATGTCATTCTTCATGACCCCTGGCTGGTAGATAATACAAAAGTCCACCTTGGAAATGTGCCAATAAAACCATAAAAAACAAACAGATGGAAGTGTACATGTGAGTGAGTTGCCAGCAGTGGCAATGCCAAGGCACGAGACATCTGTCAGCTTCCTGTTAGCTAGAATTTTGCTATTTGTGACATATTGCTAATCAGGAAACACGAGATAACGTATAATCACTTAACAGGGAGAGGTTTCTTACACAATGCTTAGCTCAGCTATTAGTTTAAATTTGAGGGAAAAATCAGATTTATTCAAATTTCCGTCTTCTTTAAAGAAGCCAGACCAAACAAATGCTGACGGTTTAATCGTCAGATACATAATATCTTTCTGTTGACTTTATAATATATACACTACTGTTAACGATTATATCACTTATATACAGTAACACCACTATCCAGTGTCACCCAGAAGAGAATGGGTTCCCCTTTGAGTCTGGTTCTTCTCATTCATGCAGTTTTCAAATCAGCCAATGATGTGGGAGCAGCGCAGTACACAAAACCATCCAGATACAGGTCAAGAGCTTCAGTTAATGTTCACATCAAACATAAGAAAATCCCGGTGGAGTGGTTGGTATGAGTAATTCAGAAACCGCTGATCTCCTAAGAATTTCACACAGACCCCTTGAGTTTACACAGAGTGGTGCAGAAAACATAAAACATTCAGTGAGCAGTAGTTCTGCAGAGAAGAATGACAAACTGGTATGAACTGACAGAAAGGCTACGGTAACTTAAATAACCAAGAAAAACATCCCAGAATGCACAACATGCCAAACCTTGAGGGCTACAACACCAGAAGACCACATTAGGTTCCACACTGAGGTTACAGTGGGCACATGGGCAGTTAAAGTGTGTTTCAATTACTGAAATACACAGATAGGTTTTTGGACAAATTGCAGTGTAGTATAGCAAAAACTGTAAATAAATAACAGCATTTCTGCACTTGTATTCTAAATCTGGTCATCTACAGTTTTTAGCAAGAGTTACAAGAATGGTTAGGGATAGATCTAAAAGTTTTGAACAAAATATGATGGTATATAACAAATTGATTAAATAAAAACGAAGCAAGAATTGTCCTTATTGACTATGCCATCATAGAGTGTGGATCTGATGTGATGTGGGGTGGTTGTGAGTTTTGCATTAACCTCATTACTGATGGACACTGATAGCTACATTTACATGAAGCTTACTCAACATAGCAGCTAAATTAGTTTTTGTGGCTCCAGTGCCAAATTTAAAAATCACAGTTTACACCTGCTTCTCATTGGATTTATAAGTGTATAGTCTTGGACTTTATGAGATGATGCGAGTAAAATCTTGAATTCTGTGCCAGGCTGTACGATTTGTTTGCTGCACATCAGATTATATGATAGATTCTCTCATAGTAGTCCTACAATGCAGTGTGGATCTTACTGGTGAGTTTTGGGCGCATGTCGTAACAGGGTTCACTTTTCCTAAACTTATGACACCGTCGGCCATTTTAGGTCGCAAAGGCGCTAAACATGCCACTGGTGATCGCGTCATATTAACCGATTCAAGACCATCGGTTTTTGTCACAGCATTTATCATGATGAAAGTTGTACTGAATAAAGCAAATGTGTCTCTTCTGATTTATGACATTTGCAGAAAATGAGACGTTAAAGCCATGAATTCCTGCTTTACTCTTAAGCTCGTCAGTTATGCCCACACACCAGGTTATTAAGCACAGTATCTTAGCAGCTGATAGTCAAATATAGCAGCCAACATTCATGCTGTCAGCACAATTTAATAAGACCCACAGGGTTTTCTGCAGTTGCAGAACAACGCCAGCAGGATCAGGTGACATGTATTGATTTTAAACCCTCTGGGGGTTTGGTGGTGATGTTGCTGAAGGACACCAGCAGGTTTGCAAAGACTCGCAGGTTCCTCGGATGGAGCGTCAGGGTGATAGAAAGCATGTAAACTCATCACCAAGGAAGAGACATAGTGACTGGATGCATTTAGGAAAAATTTATTACGAGGGTGACTTTGCATATCATAATAAGGAAATCTAAACACAGTGCCTTGTAAGAAATAAAACACTTTGAGACATGCTGTTAAAGGAAATTGGGCAATGATGCAGTGATGTGATGAAACTTTTCTTGGAGAGTTGCTGATACCACCCTGAAATTGTTATTTTCCTATAACAGCACACCCTGAACTGTTCTATTCCTATTATAACACAGAAACTTTTTCTATTGATTGAAAGCAATTAATTAATTAAATTATTATGACACATTTGATTTTTTTTTTTTAGTTTATAGTTACGTGTAATAGTTATGTGTTTGGGAGTGTCATTGAAACAAAGTTATTTCCTGTTATCACTTGTGTTATAGCAGCTATAAACAGCCGTTCTCTCACGAGCCTCTCTTTCTCTCTCCCTTGAAGTTAATAAGACAAAAAAATGCATTTTATTAATGCGTTCTTATTAACTTGTCATGGTACAGAGAAGCCTGAAAGTGTAAAATACTCTGTTCTGAAGAGTTTCCCATGACGGAAAACAGCATTGAAATTACAACATTACTTCTGACTTCTATAAATGTTAAACATCTCATCACAGAAAACATCACCATATCAACAATTACACACCACTTATGTGGGGCGTCTGCCGTACAAGTCCATGTGTAATTTGTTCCGATTGAAAGGATATCATATCAGAACGAGCGCATTAACTAGTCCCTCCAGGATTTTGTCATTTTGTGTCATAGAAATTAACGCAAAATCAAGCAAACTCCACAATATTTGGAGGACTTTGGGGACGAAAAACACGCAGATTTTCCACAGATTTGGCCCAAGACGTGTCATGTGACATCATCACAATGCGCATTCAGCCAAAGCCCTCTTCAATTCACGTGCGTTGAACTTGAATACAACTAAAAGGTCTCATTTAGCACCAAACATCACTACGAAAGAGCATGCAATTGCAATTTCGCCAATTCAACTATCACAAAAAAACTCAGCAAAATCCTGTACGGACTGATTGATATAAACCTGTGATTTACAGTGCATCCTGAATTACACTTTCTGACCAATCAGATTTGAGAATTCAACAGCACTATAAAACATAGCTGGTGAGAAACGGGGGCTTTTTGTCTGTAGTGGTCCTAGTGTTTGGTCTCAGTTTGACTTGTTGCTTAGTAGAAACATTACGTTCTATATCATCAAATGTTTCAGTGTTTGGTAAAAACTGGGAAGAAGGGCCTTAATACATTTAATAGGTTTTCACCGTAGACAGAACACACAGGAGTTTTAAAGTAAAGAGTATTATGGGTTGGCATTTCTGTTCCTCCACTGTCTCTCAGTTCCATGTTAGGAATTTGAGCGACCTCTCTCAAAACGCTCAGAGCGAGGGAGTGAGAGGATTCGGGACACACTCAGCTTTTACCAAAAATGGCAGTGAGTGAGAGAGAGCTGTAATACACTAACACACTAACACACTAACACACACACACACACACACCCAGAGAGAGAGAGAGAATACAGCACAGTACTAAACAAAAGATTGAGCACACCATCAAAACCCCTTTTAATCTTTCTGATCCATTGGCACCATTGTATTATTTTTTTTGTATATGACACATTACAACTTCATGACTACAATGTTGTATCTCATGGCCTCATTATATATTTTGTGCATGCTTTTGCCCTGTAATGAGTTGGCACCCCATCCAGGGTGTCCCCCTCCTTGTGCCCCGAGTTCCCAGGGATGAGCTCCAGGCTCCCCTGCGACCCTGTGTAGGATAAGTAGTATGGAAAATGGATGGGTGGATGGATGGTTCTTCGATGCAACTGCTTGTGTTTTTAGCATTTGTAGTACACTTTCCGTTTCTCATTTATATATACACATGTTAGCTGGACTTCTCCTCATAACTGTCCAGCTTTGATACCCATCCAATGGACCTGTGACCATCTTCCTATTATTGTATTTGGATTTTGGATGAATATTTGGATGAGGTGACTAGAGCAACTGGGGCTGTTGACTCTTTCTTATATGCACTGCTAATCTTTGCTGTGTTTTTTGTGTGTGCGTGTGCGTGTGTGTGTTTGTGTGTGTTACAGGTATGAATGCAGCTGTAAGGGCTGTGGTGCGAATGGGAATCTATGTAGGAGCCAAAGTCTACTTCATTCATGAGGTAAGTTAGGTTTGACCATACATGTGTCATGTCTATTAAAAGAAGAACGGCAGAAATATAAGCGGTGATCTGAGGACACACGAGTCACAGCATGTGGTATTCATTGTGCAACTTAACACCAACAGTTATGGTTTGGTGTATTGCAGAATATGTCACACTTGCTTTTAGAGTATATCTCATAATAAATAGTGTAGCACTTTATTTGTAGTTTTTTAATATCTTCAGCCCTAAAAGAACCCTATCAGTCAACCCTAAACTAACCCCTGAAAAATCCTTTTCATTTCCTAAAAGGTCTTTATAAGTGTAAATACTTTTTATTTTATTTTTATTTTTTTATTTTTTTAGGGGTGTTACGATTCACTCACATTCCCAATGCATCGATTACTAATCCTGCCGATCCGTATGCATCGGTCTTCAAGTATGATTTTTGATTCAGTAATCGTTAGTGGCGGTCGAATTGTTTGAAAATAATAAATTGGCGCCACAGTATTAAGACTGAGATATCTGGAGAAGGAGTTGCTAGTTCAAATTCGGATATGGTAAGGTCTAACCCGCCTAACCTATTTGGTCTGAATTTTCCCGAAAACTCCACTCGAGCTCAAGCTATAACGGCTTCCATTGCCAGGTTTATATGGATGGATATGCGCCCCGATAGCGAGCTGTTTTAAATGAACTTTTGTGAATCTCTGACAGTTAAATTCCTGACAGTTGTTTTAATTGCACTTTATATTCCTGCTTTCCTATATGTTCAGGAAATTTAGGCAATGTTTCCTTTTCCTGCAATAAAAACTTGGTGCATTTAACAGTTTAAAGTAGTTTGTCATTCTTGCTCGAGATACATTTGAAGTTAAATACTGTGAACAATAAATTTAAAAAAGTTACTGAATTGAATTGCTAACTGGAATCCGTTAAGTGAATCGAATCAAATTGAATCGTTCTGCATTTCGAATCAAATCGATTCGCTGTCAACCCAAAGATTCACACCCCTACTTTTTTATAGATGTAACATCTTTATAAATATTTCCATAATATTGATTGTGTACATATTTTTTTTTCCAGGTTTTATTATCTCCATTAATTTTGCTCCAAATAAGTAAAGCCTGTCTCACAGCAGTGTCCTGCTAAAACTGTGCCATTCTTAGTTCCCTAAATGGATACTGCTAATCAGTGCTGACCCAGGGAAGTGTGTGTG
>JANDJT010000001.1:31788135-31799203 GCA_024331685.1 Stegophilus panzeri | reverse complement strand
TTTGTCTACAACACCGATTTCAAACATTTAATCATACACCTTCAGATCAAAAGGTTTTTAAGATCATGAGAAACACTTCAGTCAAGTGTCTCCAAACTTTTGACCGGTAGTGTACATTAATATTTATACATTTCTTTCATTTTAAACAGTACAGTAAATTTTCATGGTACAGTATTATTATTATTATTATATAATAAAGTTCAGAATTATTTTAATTAGAGTGTTATGTTTTCATTCAGCATCAATTTTAAAAACTGTCGGTTGATTAATCGTTATCGGCAGGTACCGCCCCCTTTAGTTATCCGTATCAGATATGTGTGTACAAATTTTCATATATTGTATTGATTTTATTTGTTTTGTATGCAGTATGTTCAAACCATTTGTGCATGCAGAATGTACTTTTCAGGTAAATGCTGAAATGTAAACACACTGAAGAGGAGTTGTCGTGTTAATGGTCTACTACACGGATTCTTTTTGTTCTGGTCCACTTGGTATTGGACCTAACACCTCTGATTTAGATTGTAATCAAGAGAATGGAACTTGCTAGGCGCCTTAGTGTCTCGTACCAAAAAGTTCAGCATCCTTACGTCAGGATTTATTAAACTATATACGCTGTAAGGGTGTTTTTATACACATTCTGTGTGACTTAGTATAAGGAAACAGTATTGGGCTGTTTTTGCATCACAGTCTCATTTAGTTAAACCTAACTGCCCTCTACTTAATTACTAACATCGCTATTCATTTAAAAAAAGAGAACCACCAGTATCTGGCTAGCAGCATGCTGGTACTGCTGTTAATAGCTTCTCAGCTTTTGTGTTCCTTTCCATTTTGTAATTTAAACCCATTTCATTCTGTTCTTGTCTCAGATAAAAGAGATTAAATGGGGAGATGTAGGGGGCTGGACAGGCCAGGGAGGATCTCTTCTAGGAACTAAAAGGTAATTATTACACCGTGCAGACATTTGTTCATGTGCCTGTGACAATGTGTGTATGTGCTATGGCGATTTCGATCTAATTAACTTGCCATGAATGTACCGGAGTCGACATCTTGTCCTCTTTCCAGGACGCTTCCCGGAAAGCACATTGAAAAAATCGCTGAGCAGATGAGGAAATATAACATAAACGCACTGCTTGTCATCGGAGGATTTGAGGTATGTGGGTGAAAGACACAGAATATATGTGTAGACCATGTTATAGTTAAAATGATCCTATAGTTAAAATGATTTCATGAATTGCTAGATATTTGGGTAACACTTTATAATAATGATGGTTTATGAGCTTTAACCTATACTGCATAAATAAAATAAGAAATAAAACATGATCGTTGGTGTGAACTTTACTGCCCTGAAGTTGATTATTTTCCTATAACAGCATGTGCTGAAGTGTTTTATTCCTCTTATACTACAGCAATTTTGCAACGATTACAATTTTTTACTAATTAATGAATGACACACAGTACTTTTTCCATTCCATTACGTTTATTGTTATATGTAATGTTGTGGAACGTCCCTTTTCAGCAGCTGTAAACAGTAATTTCCTCACTGGGTTCTCTCTCTTGAAAGTAATAAGACAAAAAAAAATGACACTCAAACATTTAAACAACAATTAAGAAAAATGGAGCACACGTAGCCAAGCAATGAGATTAGTTCATTATAAAGAAAAAAGTGCACAGATGTCCCATAAATTTTTCTTATTATAAAGTGTTATCAGTATTAGTTTATAACCAGGATCTATTATTATGTAATTTTAGACTAGGGAAGTTGGTAGAAAGGAGATCTCTATATAACGTGTTGTTTGTTTATTTATTTATTTATTTATTTTAAATCATGTTGAATGACACGGAGATGTTTCTTTGACTGTCTCTTCTTCATGTGTGATATGACTCTTTCTTCTTTGTTCTTCAGAAGTGTTTAATGCACATGTGGGTCATTTTATTCTGCCTTCATTGGTTCCTTTGTCCTCTGCTTTTTAAAGGTTTAAATGTAGCTACACTTTGATTTATAACATTTAAACATCAGATATGAGAAAGGAACCATGAGCATAAAGTCTCTGGTGAACAACTGGCCTTTTATTCTAATCTCATCTTCTCTTCAAAGACATTTTTCAGACAGGCCTACAATCTGTGTGTGTGTGAGTGACACATTAGGATGTCTGAATGAATCTTCTATATGAACATGTATGTAATTAACTGTGTTTTGGAGTGGAACCTTTTGTCCATCTCGTGCTGTCCGTCGTGATAGACCTGGCTCTTCCCTCGGCTCCGTCCCATTCCCCTTCCTCTCTCTTTCAACTTGTCCCCCTGCACACTTCCTTTCACACGGCCCTCCTACCTCCCAGCAACACTAAAGCCGTGGCTCTGCCGTACCCTGCAGGCCTACCTGGGGATCTTGGAGTTGTTCGCAGCCCGTGGAACATGTGAGGAGTTGTGTGTGCCCATGGTCATGGTGCCAGCCACAGTCTCCAACAATGTACCAGGCTCAGACCTCAGCATTGGTGCAGACACCGCTCTGAACGCCATCACTCATGTAAGTGCGGATGGTCGTCCCACCCACAATCACACTAGCCAGACATAACAGGTGCTACGCCTTCAGTTTACCAGCTCTACGCCTTCAGTTTACCAGCTTTATGCCAATCATCTCTATACATACACAAAAGAAAGAATGCAATGTTATGATTTAGGAAAAGTAAAATGTAGGTTGATTTTGATATGGAATTCAGTTTGTGCCAAAAGTATTGTACGTAAATTTTCAAGAAACGAACAAAAATGTACAATGAGAGAGAAGAAAAACACTGAAAACAGTGACCTCAGTGGCAAAAATGTAGCATGGTCTTCAAATTAACAGTTTTCTAAGCTTAGTTTTCGCTAATCATGGTTTCTGAATGCGCTGCCAGAGTTTTCATTTACGCTTTTAAACGTTTCAATTACGCTCCGCAAGTTTACGTTCGGCATTCTGGCACAGATCTCTCGTGTGGGCAGGGCTTAACAGTGCTTTACTCTCATTGGCTAGTGAGATTTGGATTGACAGCTCGAGTGTCCAGCTGAGAATGATGATGATGACGAGGACGATGACACCACCACCGCGCTGTGCCGCTCATCTCAAATATAAATTAGGAACTAATATACTTACAAAAACAGTTATAGAGTTATATAGTTATATCTATATGCTTATAGACTCAGACTTTAGGTGTGGATCTCTGTTCTGATCTCTGAGCACACAGGATCAGTAAATGGTGTGATTTAAATGACAGATTATAGGCATTAATAGCAGGATTCCATTTATCTTTCATAAACACATGCTAAATTTCACACTCCGTGCTGATTATTGAGCCATAACAGCCTGCTGGTCGTTACTGTGAGCCGGCACTACTCATAAAGCCATTTGCCATTACTGATCATTAAATCATAAGTGCAGCAGTAACTGAGATTTAGGTGCTGTTGGAGACTGCAGGCTGGTAAACTCAAAGGCCTACTTCTAGCTCACAGGTAAGTCATGATGATGATGATGATGAGGCATGAAGGCACTCTGCTGGTTTTGTGCATGCCATCTTGTTCCTTGACTGTAAACGCACCACTTTCAGCCTCATTAGAGAGCCGATTCCCCGAGTCTGAATTACAGCAAGCAGCACGAACCTTCAGAGAGGATTTCAACATGATCACTCGTCTAACTCAATCCACAGAGCACTTAGTCCTAATTCACCTTTAATGCACTCAGGATCAGGACGGAGCAGAGCAAACACCCCAGTATGTAAACGGTGTCGATTAACCTCATCACACCGCAGGAAGCCTGCCAAATTCTTGATTGAGTTTTAATTTTCAGCTCTTAATTTGTAATCAAGCCTTGACACGCGGCAAACATTTGCATAAATAATCAAGCTGAGTCATCGCTGCACTTTAAAAAGACACACATTTTTTTAGACTAGAAAAAAAAGACAAAATAATGTTCAGAAATGATTGCAGTACCATGCAACACAATTTACGGCTAAGCAGAATTAAATATAGATTGGAAAACAGGGATGGATAGATCAACACAAACTCTGTTTTGCACTCTCCATCCTACTGCTGTTGTCATGGCAACAAGCGCTTGGTGGTTTGTATGTTTTCCCACCCCGATCTGTCTTTTAGCATCACGCGATCCCAGCTCACGCAGTGTGCACTTGTGCGTATGCATTCACCGACCCATGTGCATGCATGATGTTTTCATCCCCCTCCCCCTCACCCTCTCTCCCTCTCCTGGTCTATTGGGAAGCCTGTGCTGCTATCATGCGGTCAGTGTGTGATCGACGGGGTCCACTCCTGTACCAGAACGTGCCTCAGCTGGTCTGACGTGTGCATTGCAATGTGCTGTGGTGTGTGTGTGTGTGTGTGTGTGTGTGTGTGTGTGCATGGGGTCATCTCAGGCGCTTGAGTGTCTGCTGCAGCTCTATGAGGCTCGCAACCACTATGAGGAGTTTTGCATCCCGCTGTGTATGCTACCAGCTACCATTAGTAATAATGTACCTGGCACTGACCTTAGTATCGGGGCAGACACTGCCCTTAATGCCATCGTGGAGGTAAGAGAGAAAACACCGCCTCGTTCATATTAGAAAATCATTTATACGAGAAAGAGTTCCAACCTACAGTAATACACACAAGCAGGGGGAAAAAATGGAATTTCAGGGTATAGTGCTGCAAATAATATAAATAATAATAGCTACAAATAATTTACTAAGTAATGAAAATCATGGTTAGTTAAAATAATTAGTCAGTTTAGAAATAAAATGGTTTTATTTCACCTTATCGGTTTAAATAAAAAAAAATAAAAAAATACCTGACCCTTTTATTTGGTATATTGTAAACTGTAAACAAATATATGATGATCAGAGGTTAGAACAAATTAAATAAATATATAAATAAACAATGGCATGAGGATCAACAACTAATCTAAAGCAAATCTAAAGAAAAAAAAATATATATTCTATATATTTTAAAACAATGCAAAGACAATTATACATATAAACATATGTACGAGGATCAAACACTAAACCTAACTAAAGCCTAAATATAAATTCTGTTTTTAATTATTTATGTATTTGATTTAGACTTTCATTCTGAATTTACAGTTTTGCGATTTAAAGCTTTATTTCTCTTAGTATGTCATGTTTAACATTTTACGTACGTAGTATGCAGCTTTCATGAAATGAGAGAAATTACATCCGTGTATACTCGTATAATCATAGAATGTTCTTCAATCTTCAGAAAGAGATCTTTAAATCAAATGAAAATGAAACTGCTCTAGACTTACATTATTTAAATCCTTAATACAAAAACAGTCAGACTCAAAATGAATTTATTAACCAATTAGACATGACAACTTTATTAATGAGGTTTTTTACTTGTTTATTTGCCAACACCGTGTCTACTGCTCTTTTGTTTTTCTAGCTAACATTACTAAGTTTAATTAATTGAGGGTGAAAAAATTGATGAAACATTAGACTCATTCACAACCCCGCTCCCATGCTCTAGTTACATCATATATACAACGCTGAGGTGAAATCTGATTACAATTACAACTGACAAAAACTGAATCTTTTTAAAACGTCTTTTCATTAGAGGAAGATATTTCCATTATTGTTCCTCAGCAGTATTTCCATTAGTGTTACTAAGAACAGGGAGTGCTAATGCAGAGTGTTCAGTTTTCATGCTGATTATTATTATTTTGTTATTTCCACATATTGCGTGGCAGTGAGCCAGTAGGAACAAGGATCTAGCTTAGATACACAGCATTAATGCAGGACCTGCTGACAAAATCTGTGTGTGTGTGTGTGTGTGTGTGTGTGTGTGTGTTCAGACATGCGACCGTATCAAGCAGTCAGCCAGCGGGACAAAGCGGCGTGTGTTCATCATCGAAACGATGGGAGGGTACTGTGGTTATCTGGCCAGCGTGGGCGGTCTGGCAGCGGGTGCTGACGCCGCTTACATTTATGAAGAGCCCTTCGACATCCGAGACCTTCAGGTACACATCATACACACCGGTGACCAAAACAACCCTGTGTATCATTTCATCAGGCTGATGCACTTGAGCGACAGCAGCAGGAATGATAAAACGAGTGTGTTACTTATCAGTTAATATGGTATGTAAGGTAAAGAATAAAACACTAAGAAGATAATCAACGACAGGGAGAGGGTTTATTCCTCTTATATTACACACTTTTTTTAGTTAGGGAAGGACGCTGTAGAACACGGTGTGTGTATCTAGTTGTGAAAGAGGACTCGGGAAGGAGACAGACAGATTGTCCTCTGAGCTTCCCTTGTACAAACATACATAACAACAGGTTTTTACAAAACTGGGGAAAGTTATGATTGATATTATCTACCTTTTGAATGTACTATACTTGTGGACAAATTTTGGCCAAGACTCAAACCTGACAAGAAAATGCTTAAAATGGCTTTCTCCATCACCGTCTCAATTAACTTGTGTTGCTTGCTTCATGCGTGATGGTAAATTATGCACTTAATGCTTAACTTAAGTCCTGTCTGAAATGTCGTAATTACGAGGTGTTCGCACTTGAACGCAACCACAATGTCGTACTTACAACCCGAGAACTCGTTTTTCCTATAAGCTCCAACTTTTCCAGTTGGGGTCATCAATTTTAAAAAGTCATGCCAGCTACTAGTATGAATGTGACACCTAAAGCAGAAGGCAATTTAAGTGGTAGTTTTGCATGTTAACAGTTCAGACAGTTCAGTTCAGTTGTTTGCCATTTCACCTTATTTCAGTAATGCAAAATAAACATATTGCTGTTGATTCAAAAAGTAAATATATATATTTTTTTTAACCCACGTTATCACTTCCGAACTGGAATTCAGTACAAGTACAACCAGTACAGAAAGAGACAACATACAGAAAAAGAGAAATAACAGAAATATTTAGCTGTGCAGTGGCATCTCACATGGTGTAGTGCTGTCACTAATGTTGACTCGTTCGTATTTGAATGCATTAAAATGCTAAATGTTTAAGTATTTCTCATTTAAATTCAATTTGTTTTATGTTGTTATTGGATGGTGTGATTTTTTTTAAATTTTTTTTTTAATTATTATTTTTTTATTTTAATTTTTGCAAATCATTTTCAGATTGTGTTTTTTATTTTTATGGAATGGGGAAAAAAAAGTAGTAGAGTACAGTTTTAGTACTAGAGATGCTAACTCCTTAGGCATAGAGGACTATCATCATTTTCAGGTAGTTTAATCGTCCAGTTATATAAAGACTAATGTGTTGTGTGTTATATCCCAGTCTAACGTGGAGCATTTAACAGAGAAGATGAAGACCAGCATTCAGCGAGGACTCATCCTCAGGTAACACCTTCATTTTCCTTCTCATTGCTAAACATTATCACCGTTAGAATGCCAGAAGTAAAAGTAGTCATCTGTGTGTGTGTGTGTGTGTGTGTGGATCTCACCTCGTAAACAGAACTGGAACCAGGATGTGTGTTCAGTTTTTCCCTGAATATATTAAACAGCCACTCGGATCACGTCACATGACATGAGGATATTTTTGGAGCGGTTTTGATTGACACCTCAAGGCATGTTGTTGTGTGTGTGTGTGGGTGTGTGTGGGTGTGTGTGTGTGGGTGTGTGTGGGTGTGTGTGTGTGGGTGGTTGTGTGTGTCTGTTTTCTGTATGTGTGATCCTCCAGGAATGAGAACAGTAGCGAGAACTACACAACAGATTTCATTTATCAGCTCTACTCAGAGGAGGGCAAAGGCGTGTTCGACTGCAGGAAGAATGTACTTGGCCACATGCAGCAGGTACATACACACACACACACACACACACACACACGCACACACATATACATATACCTTACACACCTTTGTAACTCTTTGTGTTGTACTTCTATTAAATTGTAGCTAAATAATGCTGTCTACACTGACCCATAACCCTACATCAGTAAAAGGAAAAGTTTTAAAAGGAAAATTTTTGTCTATTTTATTTTTTCTGTATTAAGTTAAACCTGTGGGGTTTTTTTTCTAACAGTGCAGTTTTCCTTAATGGGGGACCAGCCACTATGTCAAAACTGTCATCATTATGGGTTTTGCTTGGCCATAAAGAGATTAAAAACATACAAAACTCACTCCTCAGGGAGGTGCTCCATCCCCATTCGACCGCAACTTTGGGACTAAAATCTCAGCCAAGGCCATGCAGTGGATCTCGAAGAAGCTAAATGAGTGTTACAGGAAAGGTAAGTGAACGCAGAGAGTATTCTGAAAGACTGCTGAGACAGTCTTCTGACCAGAGACAGACACAGCACTGACACAGGAACACACCAACCATACAGACAGCCCAAGGCAGTTACACAATAAATAATTGCCTCTTTACCTACTTTACAACATATTTCCATTGTTGGTGTTACGGTTAATGATAAACTGTAGGAATAGCAGTGTACAGTGTCTTGCGTCAGTATTCACCCCCTTATGAACTTTTGTGAAGTTAGAACCTGGAACTGAAATGGACTTAATTGGGATTATATGCCATGAGCATGAACACAAAATAGCCCATCAAGTTTATTACAGTTTCATATTTTTGCGTTTTTACAAACCTAGGCAAAAATTTTAAAGTGCCTGTGAAGTGCCTTGAAACATGCATGTGTTGACGTAATTTCCACCGAAACAGGAAGTCATGGCGGGACATATCGAGTAGCCCCTCCTCCTTTTTAAATAACCTATAGTGTTTAGCTTACCGCACAGCCAGGAAACCTACAACTGTTGGGGGTGGGACACTTCAGATTCTAGAGAGCATTTGATTGGACAGAAAATCTGATGAGACGCTGAAGTGCAGAATGATGTCATCAGAATTGTTGATCCGTATCGGTGGTAGAGAGAAACTGCATTTTGAATGCATATATCTTCTAAATGTGAATTTTATCGTTGTTTTGGAGCAACACTAACTTATAGATAATCTTACGCTGAACATATTCATACTAAAAGCCACAAAACTTCAATTTTGTTTTCATGGGGACTTTAAGTCTAATAAATATCAAATGTACCTAAATATCAGACAATTCAACCCAAAATATACAGTACAATACTCTTCCCATAATATTAAAGTGGAAGGAAAATCAAAGTAGTTTGGGAAATTATTTACAAATAAATATCATAAAAGTTGGGGTGAATATTTATGCAGTCATAAATTTGACATCTTTTATTAAATAATTTTCCAAATTATTATGTATTGTTTTTCTCCTTCAGTATTATGAGCGATTTTGTGTAGCTTCATACACACAATCACACTTCAGTTATCATTTCAGTTGTATAAGTTGTACGGTTAAGGCCAAAAGTTTACATACAGTTTTTCACAACTCCATACATTTCTTTTGTCAAGTCAGTTATGGCATACACTGCAGACTCCATTTTAAAACAATTGATTAGAGGCAGGTTTATTTCAGGTTTAATTTGCTATATCAGAATTCCAGTGTATCAAATGTTTAAATACATCAATTTGACTTTCTCTTTAAACAGTCGGGAAGATTCTGATTGGCTAGTGGTGACCGTTAGGAGAAAATTAGGAGTGCACCTGTTGCTGTATTTTAGAGCTAGTCCGTTTTTTTGCCATTGATACCATGCAAAGCATGAGGAAGGAAGATTATCTAATAATACAGAAGCAGCACCTTAAAGGTAAAACTTAAAAGGACACAAGTGGGCCTTGTAGCAGGACAATAATCCCAAGCAAACTTCAAAAGTTGTAACAAAATGGCTTAAAGACAACAAAGTGGAAGTACTGGAGCGGTCATCACAAAGCCCTGACCTGAATTCCATAGAAACGTTGTGGACTGAACTGAAAGTGTGTCTGAGCAAGAAGGTCCACGGACCTGACTGAGTTGCACCAGTTCTGTCAGGAGGAATGAGCAAATAATTCAAGCTAGTATGTAGCAGTGTAGAAGTATTGTGAGAAGCTTTGACTCGCGTTCAATTAAAAGGCAATGCCATCAAATAACAAAGTGGATGTAAACATTTGACCCACTGAACATCTGATATAGTAAATAAAAGCTGAAATAGCTCTGTTTCTTAGCTACTATTTTAAAACCTCTTATGGAAATAGACACCCTAAATGACTTCAATGTATACTGTATGTTTATTTATAACATTGTTATTAATACTTTTTGTAAAAGTATCAGTGTGAGATTATTAACTGTACACAAGTCTTGAATTTGATTTCTCCACTGTGTGTGTTTTTGCCTTTTTTTGCTGTGCGTGTGGCTGACTAAAGACGAAGGTAACTGTTTACTTACATTTAAAACCTCACCCATAACATTCATAAGGCTTTCATCCACATAATAGAATGCCATGGTATAACATTAGACAAGAATTAGACTGGCATGGATTTTTTTCTTTTTATTTGAGGTGGGTGATATGATTCAAATAATATCACAAAGCGTGAAGTGAAACGTAATGTTTAAAAGAGATTAATCATGAGTATCGATGAGCAGTCATCATCAGTTTGTTTCATTTGAATGTAATTCATGTCTGTTCCACAAAATAGGCTTCATTTCTTAATCATGCATGTATTGAATGCTATCAAAGACATAAAATTGCATACATACCTGTAGGTCTACATACGGTGCTGTGAAAAAGTATTTGTTAAATCCTGATTTCTTTTTGTTTCAGAAAGTCAAACAAAATCTAAGAGTAAACACAAAATACAGTTTTTTAAATGATAATGTTATTTATTGATGCAAAAAAAGTTATCCAATACCAACTGGGCCTGTGTGAAAAATGTATTTGCACCTGTAGTTACTAATTCCCTAAATCTATGAAACTGCATTCATAATGGGGTTCAGCTAGACTAGACACACCCAGCTATTTCAAAGGCTCTGGGACTCCAAAGAACCACAGCGAGATCATTATCCCCTAATGGAAAAACTCTGCACAGTAGTGAAACTTCCCAAAAGTGGCCGACCTTCCAAAATTCCTCCAAAAGCACAGCAACAACTCATCCAGGAAGTCACAAAGGAGCCCAGGACAACATCAAAGGACCTACAGGCCTCTCTTGCATCAATAAAGGTCACTGTTCATGACTCCACTATCAGAAAGAC
>JANDJT010000001.1:31758378-31787550 GCA_024331685.1 Stegophilus panzeri | reverse complement strand
GTATTGTGTGTTTACTCAGGTTGCCTTTGTTTTATGTTGTATTTCGTTTGAAGATCTAAAACTATTTAATATGAGATGTACACAAAAACAGAAGAAATCAGGATGGAAGCAAAATTTTTACTTCTCAAACTTAACACTTTTTCATATAATAATATTTAGTTCTTCTGATGCATTTTAGACCTACAGCTGATACCTGCTCAGAAAAGCAAATTGATAATATATTGTGATAATATTGTAATCATATTGCACACTCGTGATGTTTGTGATGATAATTCATACACTTGACCAAGGTATGCTAACATGTTTTATAGCCCAGCATTTGGGGTGTGCTGTTATAGGAAAGTAATCAACAATGGCATGGTGTGGTGCGTCCTGATGCATAGCAGAATTACTGTTACCACCCTGAAGTTGATTATTCTGCTATAACATCACGTCATGAAATGTTTTATTCCTCTTATACCACAGTAGGTTGCCAACGATTACAATTTGAAAGTGTGTCGTAATTTTTGTCCATTTATAGTTGCATTGAATGTTGCAGAACTTCCGGGAAACAAGTTAGTTCAACTTGTCACTTAAGTTACAGCAGCTGTAAGCCGTCATTCCATCAACATCTTTGTTTTTTTTTTCTGTCTTGGAGTAAAGATAACACAGTATGTCATGTTACTGAGAAACCTGAAAGAAACAAGTTACATCTTTACCTTTGATACCAAGCACTGATACTGGAGACTCCTTCCAAAAATGCTAAATAAGCTCATTAGATACTTCACAATATCAATAATTAATTAATTATTTATTTATTTTTATGCGATTTAGACTTAGTAGATTATGAATTAGCTGTTGCTATAGAAACGATAATGTATTAGGATGAACTCATTGAGTGCCCTGCAATGTGTTGGCACCCCGCCCAGGGTGTCTCTGAGTCCCCTGGCATAGGCTCCAGGCTTCCTGTGACCCTATGTAGGATAAGTGGAACAGAAAATGGATGGATGGATGAATGAACACATTGAATGAGTTATAAACCTGTGATTTGAATTACAGCAAAAACTACGGTCATAACTGCTCTTTAAAAATAAAAAAAAACACCTTCTGACCAATCAGAATCAAGAATTCACCAACCCTTTAATATTAATCCAGTTACCGTGGATGTCAAGAAATGATGTTCTTACACATTATGATCGAAATCACTCCAGTCAGCTCTTATGCTGTGTGTCTGTGTGTCCTTCAGGGAGAGTGTTTGCTAACACCGAGGACTCGGCCTGTTTGTTGGGGATGCGTCGCCGTAACCTCATCTTCCAGCCTGTGGTTCAGCTGAAGGATGAGACTGACTTTGTGTACGTATGAAGCTGATTCTCCTCCCACACTACCCTGGACACAGCATAACAAGGATAAGCTGATTAAAAATAGTGTTGCTCAGCTCTGATCTACATTTCTCTGTTCCAGCTAATTGGTGTCTGTTTTCTACATTCAGATTATCATATTACATATTTAAAGGAAAGAATCTATAGTCTGCTCCAAAATTATTGGGATCGTTAGTAACGATGGATTGAAAAAAGTTTAGGGAAAAAATGTCTATTGGAAATTAGGCTAATGTCACCCTAAAAACATGAGAAATTTATCATTTAACCCAAAATAGAATAAATTTGCCCGTATTTCTATAGAGTTGAATGCTTAAGATGTCACATTTTACTTTTACTTGTGAACGTTTTGGCTAAATGCCTCATGTTCCTTGATGTGTACCAGTACTTGCTCTGTGAAGCACTTTCTGAAGCGTTTCATGTCACAGCATAGCTTCTGCAGCCATTTTATCAACGTTACCTACCACATCGGTCACATTGTGGGTTCTACCGTTTATGCACAGTTTTTCAGCCCCCTTTTCATCGTGCTTCAATGGAAACGGACCACAACTTCACATCAATGATTCAGATGGTGGATCGTTCTTAGTACAGCAGTGACACTGACGTGTGTGTGTGTGTGTGTGTGTCACACTGGTACATGTGAGCTTCTGCTGTCGGGACCATTTTATGCTTTTAGACCGAGATATATTTAGTCACTTAAGTGAATTATGTTCTTCCTGTCCCCTTAGGGATGTTTTTTTTCCAGTCTAAGTATAACCACTTGCTGCATTTTTAAAGCAGTATAATTTTTATCCATCTGGTAACGCACTAGGCTTAGCATTAGAGGGCTGTCAGAACACATTTTACAGTTCAAGTTTTCATAATATTTATATAATCAAAGGCAAAAAAAAAAAATCTACAGTCAGCTACAGAATTATTACCACCCTTGGTTAAGACTGGTAATGACAAAAGGTTCTGAAATGAAAAACGTCTTTGTAATGTAATTGGTTTAATCTCATGCTGAAAATGTGAAGAAGCAAAATAAAATCTAATCTGTAATTGAAGTTCATTTATTCTAGGAAAATAGAAATAATCATTCTGGAGTAGACGGTGTAGTTGAGTGATTAATATCTTCGCGCATTGGTTATTCTTAATTGCCCCTAGGTATAAAGAAGTGTATGTATGTGTGTGTGTGTGTGTGTGTGTGTGTGTGTGTGTGTGTGTGTGTGTACCCTGCAATGGACTGGATTAGTATGGTATCAATATGGTGTTTCTAATAAAGTGGCCAATGAGTGTATCTCATAATATACTTATCTCCATATGAGGTTTGAGTTATTATAACAAATGCAGTAAAACAACTGTGTCTGTGTGTGTTCAGTCACAGGATTCCTAAGGAGCAGTGGTGGCTGAAGCTTCGTCCTCTGATGAAGATCTTGGCCAAGTACAAGACTAGCTACGATGTGTCAGACTCGGGCCAGCTGGAACATGTCGAGCGCAGCCGAGGCAAGGAGACCGACGTCACTGCCTCCATCTGAAGTCCCACAAGGTTGCAGCAGGGTCAAAGGTCACCCTGTTGTGTGTAGTGTGTGTTTGCTGAAACAGACGCTTCTGTTCATCTTCATCGTGAACGTCGTTAAAGCCCACTCATCTCTCCCCTGGTTGTGTCCTGAATGTGCTGTACGGAGTGTTTTTAGCAAGAGGTCGGACACATCCTCAGCTTTTAGTGTGTGCCCATGGTGTAAACCACTGTCCCTTGACTCGAACTTTTCACCTCTGCTGTGTAAACTTAATGTTTCTCTCTGTGAAGTCGGAGCTGTAATGTAGATCCACGTTTTAATATCCAGATACTGTAACTTATTTATGAGTGCAATACAGTCTCTCGAGCACAGTTTAGTGTGGAAATGTGACCATCACATTGCTTAAACAATAAAGTACACCTTCACCTGCTTCTTGAACTGCTTGAAGCTTCTTGTGAGTTATTTTAACTTTTGGATACAACTCACTATCCATGTACACTGTATCCTTAGGTGTGGAAATATTTATCTTTAATATTATGCTGCGTTCAAGGTGAAGTTGCAACTTGTAATTCCCTTCGTACAACCGGAAACAAACACCGAAAACGCCCCCTCAGCTTGGAATTTCAACTCGTCAACTTGAGGTAGTCTTCTCAACTATGAGTTCCTTCCCTGTTTACAGAGTGACATCGAACCAACATGGCCGCTCACACTGTGAACAGTGTAAAGTCCTTCTCTGCTTTCAAGTTAGTTTACAGCAGTATTGACTTTAGATCAGTTCATATACAGACACAGTACTTGGTTAATTCTATAACATCGACCACATTAATCATCAGTGTTTTGAGAAGATAATCACCAACATTAGAGTTATCACTTGTTGCTAAGCTTCTCGCTATTGTGTGCTGTTGTTACTGTGCTGAAGTTTCAGTCCAAAACGTTGCATGAATGTTTGAAGTTCACCGTAGTACAACAGAACCGATGTAACTGTAAAAGTGCACTTAAAGGAGCTTTTTAAGCGCTTTACATGCTCTGACAAAGCAAACAAAAGACACATCTTCATGCAGTCGTCCATGTTTTTTCCACTTCACATGTCGAAAGTCCCGAGGTGGGAAATGATGCTGTTACAACTTGCAAATGAGCACTTACAAGGTACCATGAACACCGCATTAATCTATACATTGTAAAATTATTTATGGATCTTTATGCATTTTATTTGATTTCTATAGCCATCATGATCCAGTATGGATTTTTAACTGGTTATCATTTTCTTCCAGCAAGAAAAATATTCAGATTAAGATATTTCCAGGTAATGAGCAAATTTCACAGTTCAA
This sequence comes from Stegophilus panzeri, assembly GCA_024331685.1. Lineage (NCBI taxonomy): Eukaryota > Metazoa > Chordata > Actinopteri > Siluriformes > Trichomycteridae > Stegophilus > Stegophilus panzeri. Next base: position 31,783,371 of record JANDJT010000001.1, on the reverse strand, counting down.
ATTTTCATCTTCATGTATATGAAGGCAAATAAAATCAGCATTCAAATCCTCAACATCTCACATTCTACTATGAAATAATCCATTCATACAGAAAAGGGGTTTAAAATACATTTCTTGCGTAAATACTCCATGCTATAACCTGAAACTGAAATGGATTCGATTGTAATTTATGCAATATGTCTAAAATATTGTGACACAAAGGTTTATTAAGCAAAAAAAAAAAAAAAAATCAAAAATGCAGCCAAAGGAAGAACTACCAAGTACCTACCCTTGGGTCAACACTTGCACTTGCAAGTGCACTTTATGTAGAATGTTTGTAGATCTTATTCTTATTTAGTTCTGTGTCGTTTCATGTGGTTAGTGTGTTGTTTTATGTAGCACCGTGGTCCTGGAGGAACATTGTTTCATTTCACTGTGTACTTTAGCAACTGTATATGGTTGAAATGACAATAAAACCATTTGAACTTGAACACTTTGTAGAACCACCTTTGGCTACAATTAATAAAGGGGGGGAGCTGAATTGCAGCCAAAGGGGGTTCTACCCCCGGGTCAACATTTCGTACAACCACCTTTGGCTACAATTACAGCTGCAAGCCATCTGGTATAGTTCCCATCAGCTTTGCTCATCTAGATCCTGATATTTTTGCCCATTCTTCTTTGCAAAATTATTCAGGATCTGTGAGATTGGATTGAAACTCTTGGTAAACAGCAGTATTGAAGTCTTGTCTCAGATTCTCAATCAGATTGAGGTCTGGTATTTGACTGGTCTATTCCATTTCATTCAGATTCTTGGTTTTGAGTAAGTCCAGGGTAGCTTTGGCTTTAGTTTTTAAATTCTGCCCCAGGTTCAAGTCCCTTACAGCCTGGAACACTTCAGTATTTCTAAGTAATTTGTGTAGATTCATGATTTATAATCCCAATTTAGTCTGTTTTGGTTCTACTTTTTCCATGACAAAATAGAGAAGTAGTTCAAAGTGGGGTGAATACTTATGCAAGGCACTGTACATGCATGTCAGTTTAATTTTGTTTTAAAGTATCTATCAATTTTCTAATTGGCATAATTAAAAACATATTAAAGTGATATTAGTCTATATGCAATTCAGTGATTATGATAATCATGCTTCTTCTGTGGTTGTGGTTGAATGAAAGGGGGTTTTCACTGCCAGTGATTATGCAAGTCTCTGGAAATGTACTGGAACAGTGAACACCATTTTTCAAAAAGATGTTTCCACAGTTGTTGTTTTGATGATGGTGGTGGAGAGCACTGTCTAAACATGACTCCAAAATCTCCCATAGGTGCTCAAGTGGGTTGAGATCTGATGAAAATGACGGTCATAGCGTGAGTTACTGTACACCATTTCCAAACCATTTAGTGAACCTTGTGATCTGTGGATGTGGGTGGGGTCATCGTGGAAGAGACCATGCTGTTGGGAATTTGCAGAGAAGAGAAGAGACTTGGAAGTATCTTCAGCAGGATTCTTTACTGCAGATGAGAGCATCAGTCTACAACATCAGAATATGTGGTTTCACGCTGTAGTCTAAGGGTGACACACTGTAATATAGGTATTCATAGGTTTTCAGTGGGCTATCCTTAGAGGTGTTACAAAGGAAGTGAGAAGCTACAGTAGAATGCAGCGAGTTTCACCAGGCCTAATCCAATTGACCTATCTATATACACACCTAGGGTACCGCATTCACATTTGACTCAGACAGTGATTAAAGAAAGAGGCAGACCCATTTAAATGTAAAGTCTCAGTTTGACCTGACCATCCAGCAGATGCTATCTTGAAAGCCCATAAACAATGTATATCACTCTGATATTTCCTTTGATGATATGGCTTAAACAGAGGATCAGTTGATCTGAAAGTGACCCTTAATTGTGCATTCCCGCAACACCAACTGGGATAGGATAAGATAGGATAAGATCGGATAGGATAGGATTGGATAGGAAGGTGATCACTCAGAAGATATTGATATTGCAGTGATGCTTCACACTCAAACCAGGCCAGCTAAATAAATAAATGAATAAATAAAAGGCCCCCACAGCATAACAGAGCCAATAGTTTATTCTTTAGTCGCCTGTTTGTAGTTGCAATTGCAATTATGTTGTACTGCATATGTATGTATGTGCAGTGAGCATATAAAATGAGGAACATTATTATAACTATGGCTACTTCCTTCCTTCTAAAAACTCTGTACAAAAAAATAGTCAGAAATGTAAAACAGAATTGGTAAAGTGCCCAGATTTTGGTCTTCGGCCATAATTTTGCATATAGCTTATCAATTGCTTATTACAGCAGGACGAAAATGTGAATGCAGGCTGTTTGATTTCTCCAGTAGAGGGTGTGAGAGTTCTGTCTCAGCGATGGGCTCTGCATGTGCTCTGCAGCATGGACCTGCCATGCTTTTGCAGCATGCTTTAAAATCTGCAATGCCTCATTTCTCACTTTCTGACAAATTTCCTGACTGCTGACTGCAATGGAAATGCGCTTACTCTCAGGGTGTACATGTGTGTGTGAGTGTGTGTGTGTGTGTGCCCGTGCATGTTTTATATATTCTGCATACAGTGTGTCCTTTAACAGAGCTGTTTTTCATCCTTTTTCTAACCTCCCAAGGGGCTTGTTGTGTCAGTTTGTGCTTGTAATTGAAGCAAAGTGTCACACTTAAATGGATTTACTCAGCACATATATGCTGATCCGAATCATAAATTGTTATATCTGCTAGTCATTTTAATCTTGTGTGTGGTGTTGATGAGACCATCGAGAAAAAAAGATAACATGACCCTGTGGGCATCACCTTCACCTCTGGAGTGGATTAAGGAATAAAAATAATCAAACACTGGGATCACTGGGATAAATATGGCAAGGTGTGTGTGTGTGTGTGTGTGTGTGTGTGTGTGTGGTTATTTTTTTCATGGTGGTATTTCATAGCAGCATCCTTAATGGCACACGAGGCACGCAAAAGAATTAGCAAATCCAATCATTTGAGTTGATTTAAGAATGCAAAGCAAGGCCTATGGGGTCATATGCACATAGGGAATCAATAGTAATTACCATTTCATCTCTCCCCTCGCTCTTTCTTACCCTCTCTTAAATCAGACTCTGATCTGATCCCGTCAGACTGATTAGGGCTTGTAAATGAAGGCGCTGGTTGTGGTTACATAGCTGAGCCAGATGTGTGGTTCCTCAACTTTATCTTCATTTAATACCTCAGTCACCTTAAGCGCCGCACCAATTAAACCTCAAAGCCAGTAAGCATTCAAATGGCCTGGCAAACAGACTATTTTCCATTAAACAGACTCTTAATTCAGGGCTTGTGAGCTGAGAATGCTTGGGGTTGGAGATTTCTGCCTTTGATTCTGCATGTATGGATTTCCAGAGAAAGATGTATGATCCTGGATGAAATCGGACTGCACTAAATGCTGAATATCCATAGCATTTAAAAAAAATACTTGAAAGATATTGCAATAACAATGGTAACAAGAGACAATAAATTTTCGCCTGGGTATTAGAAAAGCAATATTTCTCTTTCATATAAATCTTGTGCATGTATAACCTAGACAGTGTGACTGTGTGACACATGTACAGTAGAGAATGAATATTTATGATGGTATATATCCATAGGAAAGATTTTAAAATATGGTGTAACAGCATAGCTGTAGTGGCTCAATAGGAACTGCTGTGATGGATGTGAGTTCCACTCACTTTTCCTCTCAAACTGATTGAACGGATCTGTACAGTATTGTACTGTGTGCGCAGTATCTGACTCTCGATTTCCCTCATTGATTAAAGGCTGCAGAGCCGCTCGCTTTCACGAGCTCGTATTGGAGATAGCATCAGAAGCAGCGCTTCTTTCCCTCAAACCAGATGCACACTACGAGTAAAGAGGCTCCATTTTTCACAATCAGCTCTGAACATAATATAGAACAATATCTCAGAAATCACCAAATATCTGAAATCTCAGAACTGCAATCATTGGATATCTACAGGCCAGGAAAAATCCATCTGAGACAAGAGAGGGAGTGAGCCACTGTCCTTAAAATCCTACACCGATACACCCTGAGGTGCAGTTTTACAGATTCACAAGCTCTTAGCAGCACAGTGAAACAGGTTTTAGGGTCGAATTTAGACACCTGGTAAAACTGGGCAGTGATAGAAAGGTCATATAAAGGTCATACGAAGCAGATTCACTATCAGGATTATTTTAAGCACAACATTAAAGAGTTGCCACATTTATAACATAGCTCGTGACAACCCAGTGACAGATGTGCCTCTGGGCTATATCTGAGGATATGTTTGAAACAACAAACAGTCGTGCACACAACTCATACTAAACACTGTCTGAAAGCAATGTGTATTGTAGCATGCAGTATGTGAGCACAAATGTTCCCAGTACCTTAAGGTTGCTATATTTGTGTTGTTATTGTATTTCACAATGCAATGCAGTCTTTTCATTTTATAAATAAAATCCTGTGAAAAAAAACTGATTTAAAAAAAGCAACTACTGTATGTAAAAACAGATGTTAATAAACGAATGCTAAGTGACAACTATTAGTAACTGCTAAATAGCTTGTTAGGCTGCTTTCACACTTGCTTTTTTTTTAACGGCCAAATGAGTTCAATTTAATCCTATGGAAAGCAGCTTTTACAAATTCTCAGTGTCAGCATTTTTTGGTCACAGCAGAGTTTTGGAAAAGAAAAGCACTGAGTAATAACAAACGGCTGTTTTTAAAAAAAAAAAAAAAAAAAAAAAAAAACTCCTGACCAATCAGCTTGCAAATTGATGGGCAAGCATTAAAACAAAGGACAAAGTGGCAGTGAAAAAAAGAGATTTGTGACAGAATAAAAATTCTGAATTGGCAATGTTGCAATGTGACATTGTAGCTAAAAGTAACATGTTTATTTTTGCGACGTTCACAGGTGCGTGATGTGGCATTGTACTTTAACTGTGGCTGCATGCAGTCAAGTGGTACAAGCAGCTCATTCTCTTGATTAATTTTCTTGATTTTCTGCTTCCAAAACTACAGCAAAGGCATCTTTGTTACTGATAATAATAATAAATCTAATCTATATAGCAACCTAGGCTAGTTAGTTAGCCGATTCTGGAATCGGCTAACTAACTTCACTTCAGCCTTAGTCTGTTTTTCTCTTGTTTTATATGTTGTTGTAATTATGTCAGTAATTAATAAATTGATACATTACTACTAACAGTAGGTTGTAATGGCTTACTTGATACAGCATAGAAAATGAGCTATTTATGCTAGCTGTGTTGTTTACATCGCACTCCTGGTTCACAATTAAGGCTCATGCAGACTTAAAGCTGCCATATGACATCTTTCTGGCACTGTTTGCACAATTTTTGGCCTTAGCGACTAAAATATGAAATATTTTGGCATCACTGTAACAGTCTGAGGTCATTCTGAAGAAACAGGTAGTCATGTTATTGTGCAGTGTAACGTACCAAATAATGTTTACTGTAAACACAGAATAGTCCTGAAATTAATAGTATACCATATACAGTATATACTGGAGAGGTATGCTATGTTTTAAACCTCGGCTGTGTCTCTTTTCTTCCCAGCATTGCTCCATTACAGTGGCTCACAGTGGAACATTATAAAATGTTCAGGACTGTGCAGGTCTCAGATTTGATCCATTGGAGTTAATTTGTCACTGGCACATCCCAGGACCGATTTTCATCTGCAGTTTCGTCCGCACTTTTGGGTCCTGCTTTTGACAAATGTCCTTGGGCATCCATTACTCTCTGGCTCTTAGATCTTAGCGGGGGAAAGGATACCTGCTGCGCTGGTACCACCAAGAAAAACTTTCAGCTGCTGCCGTGGGGGAGCGACGAGGGCACAAATGGACGGTAGCGTTAATGGAACTGACATTAATTTGACGGCGTGCTGGCTAACATGTGAAGTCAATGCCAGTTCATGAGAGTAATATTATTCTAGCATTAGCATGCGAGAACATGTCTCAAAGCAGATGTTGGGCATTTTGGGTGAGAGGTAGAAATGCAAGAATGCATCGTCATACCGGACAGAATGCAGCTCGATACTGGTGTGTGCTGAGACTAAGGTGTGATCGAGCAAGCAGCCAGTTTTCATTGCTCAGATTCTTTGAAAGGCCAAGTTTATTTGTAATGCATAGTCAGAATAACTCTGAGATGAGCTTCAAGGATGCAGTGAATAGTAAAGTATCAGGGAATGGTGCGCAACAAACTAGTGTCAACCAAGACCATTAGGATTACTTAATTGAGGCTCTTTTTTGAATACATTACAGATGTGACAATGGATGATGTTGATGGACAACTTGCACATCCAGCCATCCATTTTCTGTACTGCTTATCTTACACAGGGTCATGGAGATCCCAGGGGACTCTGGACACAAGGTGGGAGACACCCTGGACAGGGTGCCAAACCATCAACCCACAATTGCACTGCACACACATTCACACACTATGGACAATTTATCTAGAGATGCCAGTCAGCCTACAATTCATGTTTTTGGACTGGGGGAGGAAACTGGAGTACCTGGAGGAAACCCCCAAGCATAGGGAGAACATGCAAGCTCTGTGGACACAGGGCGGAGGTGGGAATTGAACCCGCAACTCCGGAGGTGTGAGGCAAACATTCTAACCACTGTCCTCCCCCTATCCTCGACATATTAAAAGTAATTACTCTCCACACTAGAATGGGACAGTAGTCTGCATTTGGGATTGCCAAAGACAAAAAACAAAGTCTATGTCGCAACTTGTACCACTGCACGAAAAGCGTGGAATCTGGATGTAAGTGGAAATACTAAAGTCCCACTTAACTGCAAGTTCGCCAGCTGTACGAGGGTAAAAACAGACCCAGGCTACACAAAATAATAAATGTCCGCAAACAACCATATACCTCAAGTCAGAGGACATTTGTAAAGTTTGATGGACTATTACAGTTGAAATTCAGCAAGTTGTGAGGACTGCTGGCTGTCCTGCTGTGTGAGGGCCTTTCATATGTTAATAACTGGCAATTGTAAGAGAAAGGTGCCAGTTGTTTGCTGTATTCTTAGAGCACAGGGGAGGGAAAAAAGCTGACTGTATTGTAGTCACAGCAAACTACATTACTGCAAAGAAATACAGACTAAATTAATCAACCTAATGCAAAAATTAACTAAACAGTGGTGCTATATAATAACTACATATTTATCTATTTTCGACAACCATTGCACAAAATTTAGATTTTAACTATTTTTCTAAAATAATGTGATTGATCTCTTATCAACTGGAGGCTACAGCCTGGAGATTGCTGAGGATAGTACCGCTTGAAGTACCATGAAATGGACCTCAATTCTACATGGACCTCAATTCTACATGGACATTCTCGCTGTGGTTGCTGGGACTACGGTTGCTACTATGGCCTTGGGACTGCAATTACCACATACAATTTTGCACTCAGGTCTCCTTTAGTGAGCAGTGGACTAGTTCGACAAACACTTCATGTAAAAACCATAATACACTTTCTTTTACTTTCACACTATCCATCGTTACCCAGATGAGGACGGGTTCCCTTCTGAGTCTGGTTCCCCTCAAGGTTTCTTCCTCATATCATCTTAGGGAGTTTTTCCACCGTCGTCTCCGGCTTGCTCAATAGAGATTAATTCACACGCTTAAAATCTGTACTTAAAACACCAAGCTCAATCCATAACCTAAAATTGTGCCTAGCTGTTCGAAGTAGTAGATTGTGCATTTAATCAATGACAACAAATCTTATGGCATCATAGTATTTCAGGTGAAAAAGTTCAGCCCATCTGGCATCATAGAGTGCTTCCAATCTTTTCTGAGCTGCACCAGATAAATGACCCCTACAGAATATGGGGAATGTTTGAATGGCTGACACCAATCAACATTCATCATAAGGGCAAAATTGTTTGTTTCTGCTAGAAAAGGCTGTCCATTAACATACTGAAAGTCAGCCCAAATTTTTCCATTGAATACATCTGCCATAACATCATTAGGAATTTTTCTGTGTCGCCACTTTTCACACTTTTCCAAAAACCTGGGTCTTTTAACAAGCTCTCTAGAGACTGAACCACTTTCTTATAGCAATAGGTTCGTATTGGGTAGAAGTATTCTTTGCCATTAAAACTTATCGTCTTAGTCATTAAGAGAGAGCCACATTTCTTTCTCAGAGCAGATGTCTTGTGTGGATGTTTGTGAAATGTTTGTGTTACTGGTTGCTGATCCATCCCTGGTAACATGGTAGGACTCAGTAAGCATATATGTTGTCATACACTTAGGACACACAACATATTCACGGAAGTTGTCTCTGTTTATGCTAGTAAATTTTCTCAGTGAATGTAAAATCTTGGGAATCATACTGGCAAAACTGCTAATCGTATTAACACAGAGAATATTTACCATGAGACACATAAACTGCCATAGGCATAGCAGCGGTGCTGTGATGGCATTATCAGATATATTAAATGCAGCTTGCCAGGTTAAAAGCATCATTGATTGAAGTAACTTCCCCAAGCTATTTCCAGTTGTCTCCCCTGCATCCTTGTTTTCATCTGCTGTTAACCCCAAATGTTCAAGTAGCTGCTCCTCTACAAAGTCTGGCTCATGGTCATAATCACTGTCTTCATCTGTTTCACTGGACTCCAGGAAAAGCATGAGCTCATCGCTGTCATCATCTTCACAATAATAAAAAATGCATTTTAGCAATTGCAGAAGAAACAACTGAGAAAATCATGTTATATCATTATATCTTGGAATAATGTATATACATTTTTCTATGCACACCTTCAGTGGTTGTTGATAAATTAAGCATACCTTCTGGTGCATCTGGAACTTCAGTCGACTGCATGTCTTCATTAGGCATGCACAAATTCCCTTCCTGTGGATTATCATAGTTTCCTGTAATAAAATAAAAAGAAATTTAGAATCAGCTATACTTTCTTATGTACCTTGTTAGTCAACTATGATAGATTGTTGTAAAGCCATGGGTTAACACCTGCAATTTTACACCTTGATTGAGTGATTGTTTGAATATCTATTGAGAGCACCTGTTAATCACTTTGTTATAATATGTATGTACTGATGTGTAGTCAGGACCTTTTGTATGGTCTTCATGAAATTAGCAAATCAAGAAAACTTAATCAAAATTGGCCATAATATTCATACTTTGCAAGTAATTTATAACCTATATAACTTAATTAACATAAGTTTATAAGCTGCAATAAATACAATTTAAAGATTTCTTGAAAATATGAATACAATAACCCTTATGTGAGTATACCATAGCTAAATAACAAATTAATAATTACCCTTCAAAATAGCACTCCTTGTTCACATTACCAGTAAATTAAAGTACTTACACAACAGAATATCATCCTCCAAGTCCACATTTCTCACTTTAACTGGCAATGCAATGGGTTCTTCAGCACATGGAGTGTGTTCTAACTCTTTGTCAAAGATATCATTTTCAAACATGACTTTGGTTGCTTCCTGCACTGCCAGCGAATGGCACCCAATGGGAATGCTGTTCTTGGAATGCCCTCCACTCATTCGCTTTGGGGCAGTACTTAATGAGAATTCAACCAATAACATTTGCTTGTCTTTCAAATTTGCGAAAAAAGAACAGGAATTAAATCCCCACCACTGTTTACGGCAGTACATAGCGTATTCTCTATACTTAGGACAGTTAGTGTTCAATTTCGAGATCGCAAATGTTTTTACAGTGGCATGCAGAAGAAATCTTAGTTTTTCTTCTCAATTGAGCAAAGTCGTCCAATAACCAACAGCAAGTCCAGTCAGCACAAACGACTTGATAAAGCAGCTGGTTTCAGGTCAGAATGCTTTATCACACCAATTGACCTCCAGGCTGGATGTGTTTTCCACTCTGCATTTTCGACTCGGCAGTGTCTAGAGGTGCTTGAAAGAAAAGTGGAGATGCTGCAACAGAGGACACAGGAAGAGCCCACAAATAACCCAAAAAGGTACAAAAGGGCACATAATGTCACCACTGCGGTAAGTACAATTTAATATAAAAAAGTAATGCGATGGAGTGTGGTAATCCCATAAAGAAAATGCTAAGAGACGTTGCTATTCACTGAGTTCTCTTTAGCTAGAGAAGTTGGTAAAACCCATTCAAATCTTTTTCAAGTTCACCTTTTACAGGAAGCAGGATGACGCCTTCACAATTCAGAAAACAGCCCTCAAAAATATGATCCACAAACTGGTTAAGACTGTTTATACAAATATGTACAATTATGTAATGACATTTTGGTATTGTGCACTACACCAATAGTGTATTTCACAAAATCATGTTTTGAATTCTTCTCTTTACAAGGTAAATTCTCCTCATAACCAAGCTGTGACTCCACACCTTCTACAGGAGTTGTGTACGAGTAGTTTTGTTGATGTTATACAGTTGCAATCAAAATTATTCAACCCCCATTGGAAATCAGATTTATAGCTGTTTAGACTTTTAGCTGTTTGCAATGAACAAATCAAACAAAAGCAATTGAAATAGTTCAACACAACGCATGCTTCAATTGGTTTCCCCAAATTCAACTGAAAATGCTTCAAAATTATTCAACCCTCTGAATAGAATCCCAAATATGCAAAACAGGTGTTGTCTCAAGCACACCTGATGCAACTAATCAAGGGCTTCATTAGTTGCACCAGGTGTGCTTGAGTTGGAACACATGAAATACCTGAACTGGCTAGAGGTAGAAAATATATGAAATAAGCTTGACAGGGCAGAAAAATGAAGCTCTCAACAGCTGCAACAAGAGTTCTGATAAGGCAGGTTGTGAAAAACCCTTGAATGACTGCAGAAGACCTGCAGCAAGACTTGGTGCCAACAGGTGCTGAGGTTTCAGTGAGCACAGTAATGCACGTACTAAACGCAGAAGTTTTCCATCCCAGAACTCCAAGACGTACACCATTACTGACCCAAAAGCACAAGAAAAGTCGTCTCAAAATCATATAAATAAACCACAGAAGTTTTGGGATTCTGTTCTGTGGAACGATGAAACAAAACTGGAACTTTTCGGCATGATGGATCAGCGGTATGTCTGGAAGAAGAAGAATGAAGAAAGAACACTCTGTCCACAGTCAAGCATGGTGGTGGCTCGGTGATGCTCTGAAGCTACTTTGCATCCTCTGGCACTGGAAACCTGCAGTGTGTGGAAGGCAAGATGGATTCATTGAAGTATCAGGAAATCTTAGGAGAAAACGTCCTAAGGAAGCTGTGAGGAAGCTGAAGCTTGGGCTTCATTGGACCTTCCAACAGGACAATGATCCCAATCATACCTCAAATTCCACCAAGGCTTGCTTGCAGGAGAATTCCTGGAAGATTCTACAGGGCCATCACAGTCACCTGACTTGAACACCTTAGAAGATCTCTGGTGGGATTTGAAGACGACGGTTGCAGCACGCAAACCCAAGAATATTACTGAACTGGAGGCCATTGCTCATGAGGAATGGGCTAAGATTCCTCAGGAACGCTGCCAGAAGCTCTGCATCTCATTTGCAGCAGGTCATAACAGCAAAAGGAGCTCTGCTAAGTACTAAAGATGCTTGCCATGAAGGAGTTGAATAGGTTTGAAACTGGAGAAGTCATTATAAGTTGCATTTTCAGTTGAATTTGGGGAAACCAGTTGAAGCATTCGTTGTGTTGAACTATTTCAATTGCTTTAGTTTGATTTGTTCATTGCAAAAAGCTGAAAGTCTGTAAATTTTTACAATAAACCTGATTTGCAGTGGGGGTTGAATATTTTGATTGCAACTGTAAACGGTAGCAATTAAACTATTCTTTTTTTTTTTAGACACTGGACTGCACATTTAATAGTGTCTTCTGTTGCTAATAATATATTTTTGTTCTGTTCAGCATCCTGCAAGACATATTATGAAATTTTAAGGAGGAAACATTCGATGGCCCAGCCTGAAAGAGCCACAGACAGAGAAACTCTGTTAAAGCTGTGGCAAAAAAAAAAAAAACAAGCAAAAAAAGAAGTAAGTTAAGGAATTTGATTGATGTAGTTAATGTAGCTTTTTTCTTTTCAAAATGCTATTAGCCTTTTGGTGGTTAAATTACTGTTATGGTTTTGCAGTTGCTGGAGTCCAGGTCTAAGGTCTTGCAGACAGATTTGGAAAGATAACTGTGGGAGACAGCAAGTGTGGACATGAAGTCCGATGAAGAAGATGGTAATGTTGATGGGAGGCCGGTGTGGGTTGTTAAAGCTGACAACTGTCAGCTCTGTGCCAGGAATTTCAGTTCTTGTTATTTTATATGTGATTCTTATTTAATAAAAATATTTAAAGCCCAATTACTGTTTTAGAATTTATATTGTTAACAATATTAATTGAAGGCCTGTAGCAAGGTGTATAAGCTAAGACTGTGGGTTTTGGGTGTGCCAAATTTTAAGTCTAATAAATAAAATGAAAGTCAGTGCATGCAGTGACCCAATGTCTGTCAAAATTTTAGGATGGGCTAAATTGAGTGCACCAATAAAATGAAAGCCAATGCATACAGTGGCCCAATGGCTGTCAAGATTTCAAAGTAGGTTAAGTGTTAGGGCAACCAATCCAGTTTGAAATGAATGAACATTAGGTGAGAAATGTTAATTATCACTTGGGTGTGAAAACATCCCTGACAGGATTATATTCCATGGCAACAAACGGCCATAGCACGGAAGGTTACGTCAGTCACTATACACTCAGAATAGTTCATAACTGGGTGTATAAGGACGTGTGCAATTTAACACTCCCGGCCAGTACATTTCTGAATACTGAAATTCAGTGGCGTATACAGGAGTCTACTGGTCCAATTACAGCTCTTTTCATGTAGTGTATACTGCTGCACTAAATAGCATTCCAAAACAGTACAGCTAAGGTATATTAATGCATACTGTGGCATGTTATAGTACAGATCTATTGAACTAAAATGTAAAAAAAATTTAATAACTAGTTTAGAGCTATAAATATGACAGTCTGAAGCATTATGTTTTTATATTTTATTTTATAGTAGTGCTTCATGATACCACTTATGATTGTCACTGCAGACTATGAACAGGTAAGACATCTATTTTGAACTTGAAGCGGGGAGAATACACATATTCATCCGGTCCATTGTTTTTAAACATTTTGTTTTCATTGTGAAAATTTTTCATTGTGGGGAATTTTCTTCCCCCCAACAAGCCATGTCATCAGTTTTGGATCAGTTCTAATCAGCATTGTCATGCTGGAACATGTTTGGACCCCTTAATTCCAGTAAAGAGGTATTGTGATGCTACAGCATACAAAATACATTCTGTACAATTGGGTGCCTCCAACTTTGTGGCAACAGTTTGCGGAAGACTCAGATATGGATGTGATGGTCAGGTGTTCACAAATTTTTGGTCATATAGTGTATGTTTAAAAGGTGTAAAAAAAAAATTCTGCCCGATTAAAAATCTCAAATATTTGCAAGGATGTAGAAGATGTAACTATTTTGTTCATAGACATTTGTTCATCTACTTAAAAATAGATCCAAAAAAGTCTGATATTTAAGTGGTATGTTAAAGCTGGACTAGAACTGTCCAAAATTGGACCAATAGTGAGATGCATGTGTGTGGCCATTCTAAATCAGGCCAGACTGGATGTCTCAGGGTGAGGCACTGCCCACTTGGATGCAGTTTTGGGTGTACTGTAGCGAAATCTGTTTAAATGGTTGATTTGCCATCATGTTCAGTTGGCACTGACGAGGACTTGTTAGTGCCAGTGGTTTAAGATAAACCATAAAAACTGCAGCCAACAATCAGTACAATCCCAACAGTTTTGTGCCCTTAAGAAAAGTAATTAGGTGTGTGCATTCACAACAACAAACATCACTTTCCCGTTGTTGGTTAAGCATGAACATTCATGTACCAGCCAAAGGCCATTACCAATTCTCATTAACCCTAATCAAAAAGCACTTGTGCTAAGAGCTGAGGGGTCTAACATGAAACAACACTAACACTGTTAATGACCCGTCCTGAGGACGGGGCCGCTTCGGCTCTCGATCTCAGCCCAGAGAAAGAGGTGAAGGTATTTTGCTTCTGGATAAAACTCGGAGAGTAAGAAGCCTCTCAGACCGTTTATCAATTTAGCAGCTTAAGAGCAGACTATTTGTTTTCCACACAATATTCAGTTCATTCCAGCTGTATTTGTATAACACTTTTAACAATAGACCTCGTCACAAAGCAGCTTTACAGAAATCTGGATGTAGATTAAGATCCCTGATAAGCAAGCCAGAGAAGAGAGTGGTGAGGTAAAACTCTGAGACAGCATGAGAGAGAGAGAGAGAGAGAGAGAGAGAGAGAGAAACCTGTGCCTTCATGAAGAAACTCAACCCACGTGCGTCATAAAGAATCTTTACGCATGAAGGTGAATTCCTGTCAAAGGTTATCAGACCTTAGTGCAAAGGTGAAAATTGTAATTGAACAAATCAATAGTCAGTTGATAAATCTGGAATATTAAACATGATGTGCACTCATGACATTTTTGAATTGCTTTACTGGTTTACCAGTTTATGTGCAGAGCTTTGCCAGTGTCGGCTAGATCATGTAAAAAGTGTTAAATCGCTTCTCCTGGTTACATTTGGATGTAGTGTGGAATATGTAGACTCCCCAAGTCTATGTGGGGTTCCTCTGAGTCCTCCAAAATACATGTGGTGAAGTGGATTGGATACTGGTGCTGATTGATGGACTGGTGTCCTATCCAGCATGCTTTACCTCCTCACACAGTTTCCTATGATATAAGCTGGATCCACCACAATCCTGACCAGAATAAATCAGTTATTTAAGATGAATAGCTGGGAAAAAAAGAATCTTGTAACACAATGTACATTCGCATGACATTTGTGAATAGTTATTGGTTCATCATTTATGTGCAAGGCTCACCCCTTGTACTGTCTAGAGTTGCTAACGTGTATGTAATTGTATGCAAATTATGATTCGTAAGTGTAGAATTCATGATGTAAAGATGTAAATTGCAATTTTGCTCAAACTTTGTCTTCCATCGCAGTTGCAAAATTACAAATACAATTCTTACTACCTTACTTATTAATTGTTGCATTTACATTTAGGCTTCTGAGCAGTAAATAACTCCATATTTTACAGATTGTCCATGATTCAGATCGCCAGTGTTCCTATCTCGGAGTGGATAAGTATGTGTGAAAATGTGTGAATAAAACAGTGGTTCTTTCCAATCAGCACAGATTGGTAGTATTTCAGCCAAGTGCACTACTGTAACTCTACACACTTTAAACCCACAGTGCTTCAGTGGAGTGCCCATAGCCCATGCAGCTGAGGACATTATGTTGACTGAAGAGGGAATTACGGATTAAAAACCCTCAAAATGAATTAACTAGGAGTTAAAGTCCTGTACCCATCCATAATTCAATTTAGGTGACATCCTCAATATCCTGGGTAAAGACCTCAGGACAAAAATGCACATATATTTGGATCAAAACCTCATATATTTCTGCCCTCGGCTGCATTTGTTTACCTCCGAGCTCACCAGCTGAAACAGCGCGGCGCTTTAGTCAAGAGCATTTGCTACAACCGAAAATTACACATTCAAGGTTTGATACAAAGGCAGATGAAAGCACATTTGAACATTCAAAAGAGAGCATTCCTAAAATTAATTTCATCTCCAGGGTTCATGCATATTTAATAGACAGGGCTCCAATATCACAGGGTAATGCAAACCCAACAAACTTGCAGTCAACAGAGATCGAGAGAGAGAAAGAGAGAGAGAGAGAGAGAGAGACACGGAGCTTGGTCGTTGTCGTGAGTAATATTCCTCCGTGGTGCAGGGAGGCTTTGAAGGAAGAACAGAGTTTGTATGGTCGGGGTTAAACAGCACACAGCTCCACTGACTACACCATTTGGTCTTCTGAGACCCCTACACACATGCAGGGAAGCACACACACGTGGGGGAAACACACACACACACACACACAATGCTGTGACAGTAATTGACAAGCCCTGTGGACATGATCCCCAGAGAGCCTCCTGGCTTCAGTCAAATAAACAAAGCACCAGCTCACCAGGGACACACAGATACACACATAGGCACACACTGTGTTACACTTGCAGTTTGATAGAGCACACACACATGCACACATACACACACATTGTTAGGTACACAATCCAATAGGAGATCGTGCTCACACTCTGCAAGCAGACATAATTTGTAAACACACAGTATATTGAATCACAATGAATGCATGTGAATACACACACATACACACAGTATTGGATACAGACATATTATTGTCAAGTATGCTAATCATCATACAGAACTATCCATATTCTGATTGAGAACATTGGGGTGGTTTCCTATCTCATAACAGCACCCCTGAAAATAGGAGGAGTGACCACCTAACTTGCAAATTGATATTCTTTTAAATACAATTTGAAAATTAATGTTAAAATGTGCATGGTCATGTGCATGTCTCCTTCACAGGCTAATGTACTGAGCAGAAGGCAATATGAATTTGTGATACTAATTAAGTTAAGGTTGTCAATATAATGATATTTTAAGAGTAAATTAAAGCTTGAATGCAAACTCTCCAGGAACATGCTGCAACTAGTCACTGCAATATGGGGACACACTACAGAGGACCTTACATGGACACACCGCAGTGACACACTACAGGAATACACTGCATTGTGGGGACACTCTACAAGGACGCACAACAGTGACACTTTGCACTGTGGGGACACACTGTAGGGTCACAATGCACTCTGGGGACACACTGTAGGGTCACACTTTACTATGGGGACACATTGTAGGGTCACACTGCACTATAGGGGCACGCTACATTGTGAGGAACACTGTGGGTACAGGCTGCATTGCTGGGACACACTGCAAGGACACATTGCACTATAGGGACACACTGCACTGCGGGGACACTGCAGAGAACTTTACATGGACACAGTGTGGTGACAGTGCAGAAATACACTGCATTCTGGGGACACACTACAAGGACACACAACAGTAGCACTTTACACTGTGGGGACACACTGTAGGGTCACACTGCACTATATGGACACACTTCATTGTGAGGAAAACTGTGAGGACACTGCATTACTGGGACACACTGCAGGGACACATTGCACCATGGGGACACATTGCACTTTTGGGACACAATGTAAGGAAAGGCTGCACTGTGGGGACACACTGCACTGGGAGGACACAATTTAAGGATAGGCTGCACTGTGGGGACACAATGAAAGGACAGGCTACTCTGTGGAGACACAATCTAAGGACAGGCTACACTGTGTGGATACACCTCACTGTGGGGACACAGTGTAAGGATAGGCTGCACTGTGGGGACACAGTGTAAGGACAGGCTGCACTGTGGGGGCACTACATTGACACTCTCCACTGTAGGGACTCTGCAGTGACAAACTGCACTTTGTGGGCACAATGTAAGAACAGACTACACTGTATATACACACTACAGGGACAAACTGCATTGTTGGGACAATCTGCATCATGGGGTCACACTGCAGGGTCAGAGTGTGATATGGGGAAACAATACAGGGAGACAATGCACTGTGGGGACAGACTGTGGACAGGCAGCATTGTGCGGGTACATTGTGGGCACACAGTGCACTGTGGGGACACACAACAGGCACACTCTGCACTGTGGAGACACACTGCTATGCTGTAGTGCACTGTGGGGGCACAATGTTGAAGAGAAATGTTGGCACTCTGTCAAGAAGGGTAACCAAATTAAGCACAGGTACTGAGCTACTTAGCAATGGAAAACACACCATCAGAGATGGACACAGTTTATTAAATAACAATCTACTAGATCACACACACACACACACACACACACACACACACACACACACAGGCACACACTGATGCAGATGGACATGATTTGTTAAACTCACAGTCCTATAGATCACACACCCACATACACACAAAGACAAACTGTGTATCAGTCAGTAGGAATAATAGCCTTGTAAACTTGCACATCAGCACTATGTCAGGTCATATGTCCCTAATTCCTTCCCGTCCACACATTTGCATGTCCTCTTTGACAGCGGTGTGTGTTCTCCACCACCCTCCCCTCTCGTCTGTGCCAATGCTGATTGTGTATTCTTTGCACATGTGAAAAATGAGCCATGAAACAGCGTTGTCAAGCTGAACAGAATTTTAATTACTGAATGAGGCTGTGCTCAGCGAGAGGACGCTCTGCCGGCTCGGAAATCTCAGAGAAGGACGTCGGCACTGAGACACACTCCACTGTTGCCAACACACTGCAGTGATACAGTTCTGGGGCACAATTCAGAGACACTGTTCAGTGGAGACACATTGTGAGGGGACCCACTGTGCAAGGACATGCTGCAGAGACATGTGACATGAGGATACACAACAGTGATACAATTCACTTTGATGACAGAGAGTGGCACATTGATATAAAAAGATACACTGTAGTGACATGCTGACACACAGCTACAAAATAACTCCAGTGACACACTGCACTGTGGGGACACAATCCAGGAATACATTGCAGGACACACTGAACTGGGGGCCACAGTGTAAGGATATACTGCGCTGGGGGTACACACTATAGACATACACTAAACTATGGGGATTCACTATAGACACACACTACATTGAGAGAATTCATGAATACATTGCAGGACACACTGCACTGGGGAACACAATGTAAGGATAGATTGCACTGGAGGTATACACTGTAGACACACACTGCACTCTGGGGATTCACTGTAGACACACACTACACTGAGAAAATAAAGGAATATATTGCAGGACACACTGCACTGTGGGCACAGTGCAGGGACATACTACACTGTGGGGGCACACTTCATTATGGAGTCATACTGTTTAGACATATTGCAGGGACACACTGCACTGTGAGAACACACTGCAGGGATGCACTCCACTATGAGGACATAATGTAAGGACACACTGCACTGTGGGAACACACTGCAGGGATGTACTCCACTATGGGGACATAATGTAAGGACACACTGCACTGTGGGAACACACTGCAGGGATGCACTCCACTATGGGGACATAATGTAAGGACACACTGCACTGTGGGAACACACTGCAGGGATGCACTCCACTATGAGGACATAATGTAAGGACACACTGCATTGTGGGAACACACTGCAGGGATGAACTCCACCATGGGGACATAATGTAAGGACACACTGCACGGATGAACTCCACCATGGGGACATAATGTACGGACACACTGCAGGGATGAACTCCACCATGGGGACATAATGTAAGGACACACTGCACTGTGAGACAAACTGTAGGTACACACTACTTATGAGTACTGCAGGGGCACAATGCATGGTGGGGACATAGTAAATAGACATCCTACAGGGACACACTGCACTGTGGGAACACACTGGAGTGATCCAATGAACACTCCATTGTGGGGACACAATGTAAGAACACAATGCATTGTGGGGACACACTGCATTGTGGGGACGCACTGCAGAGGCATACTAGAAGGACATACTGCAGTTTGAGGACACACTGCTGTGGTGACACTGCAGAGACATATTACAGGGAATCAATGCACTGTGGAGACACATTGTATGGACATGCTACACTGTGGGGACACACAATAGACATACACTGCATTGTGGACACACACTGAAGACACACATTGAACTGTGGGAACACACTGCAGCAAGCTGCTGGAGGACAGAGAGAAATAATATGACCCATGGGAAAGGAGAGAGATGGAGTGAGAGACACTGATAGTAAAAAAAAAAAACAGATTTAGAAAAAAATATTTTCATTTGTGTGTAAAATGTGAGCTTTTTCCTTGACAGCAGTTGCATAATGAAGAGAGGAAACAGTGTTTCCATACTCAGGTAGGAAAGAAGAGTACGTGTGAGACATGCAGCAGCCTCACCACAGCTAAAAGAAGTCTCTCTCTCTCTCTCTCTCTCTCTCTCGTGTCGACTTTATTCAGAGAGCTTTATTCACATGACCATGCAGTTGCTGTTTTGCCAGACCTTTATTGCACAAGATCTGTTATTAACTGTAATTAACTGTTAATAACTTTGCACTCTGTTCTTCTTCTTCCTTGTTTTCTGTCTCCCTCTTCTTATATTTTTGTAATTCAGATTTTGCCATGAAGATAGCCTCAGATGCTGACATGACATTAAAATCTATACTACTCACTCGCTCTGCCTTTCATTCTCTCGTTCATTTTTCTTTTTTCTTTCATTTTCTCACTCCCTCACTATTCTTGTTCTCTTGCTCTCTCTCAGACACTATTTCTGTCTCACTTTTTCTTTCTGTCTATCTCTCTCCTATCAGAGAACATGATAATATGCTTACTTTACTGTACTCTCTCTTTCGTGTTCACTGTCTATTTTCCGCTCTCTGCTCACTGTTTTGCTGTCTCTCTCTTTCTGTGTATCATGTTCTGTCTATTTATTACTGTCTCATTTATTCTCTTGCCTTAGATATAGACACAGAGACACAGATGTATAGACACAACTAGACAGATGGATAGAAAGACAGAGAGACAGACAGATGTCACAGGAAAAGAGATGCACATAAATAGTTAGCTAGATAGAGTAGAGACAGAGAGACAGGTGGACTGTCTTTTGTTGTCTCTCTCTCTGGCTCACTCTTTCTCTCTCAGCATTCTTTCTCTCATTTTTCTCACTGTCTCTTTTTGTTGCATTCCCTCGTTTCTATTTCTGTCTCGCTGTGTTTTTTTTCTCTGTATTTCATTTTCTGTCTCACTCTCTCACCTCACGCTCATCTTCCTCTTCTGCTCGTGTTCTCTCCAGCTGTTCTCCTCTCACCTTATCTGTCTCTCTTCTATTCGCTATCTCTTCTCTTATTCATATTCTAGCCCTTTTATCTCTCTCTTGCTTTTGCTACCTCCCTGCGACCTTCTCATACACACACACACACACACACACACACACACATAGGTACCATGCCCCCCTTCCCCGGGCCCCTCTAACTCATCTGAGCCGATATTTGATGCAGGCTGTGTTTTATTTCCTTGTGCACTAAATTGAGTCGTAAAGACTTGTCAAAATAGCGACATGGCGAACCTTGCTCCTGCCGTCCCGTTTTTATTTGCCGCCGGGTCCCCGGTGGGCCGTTTTTTTCCACACATTACGCCGCTGACACATTAACAGGTGTGATATTTACGCAGGCTGACCTCCATCCTGACAACTCTGTCGTTTTGACCTGTCTGAGCGCTCCTGAGTTATATCCGAATGGCTCCGGGATCCGGGGAGCTCAGGTAAAAGTGTGTGGCGCATGTCAGTGCATGCGGGATGTGTGTTTTTGTTTGTGTGTGTTTTCCCGTGAGATCTGAAGCAACAAAGGTGAGAGCCAGCAACACAATGGCAGCCCGGTTAATCTTTAAATTCTGCTGGGAGAGAACTGCAGTCGATATATCCTAAATATGACAGGCTAAAGTATTTCTCTTGCAATCTCCCATCACACTATCCATTAACTGAAGTCGGGAGCCCCTACACAGCCGGCATGCTGGGCACTGGGCTCTAATAAAGCCATGGCGCAGAGATCACTGTTCCCCATAAGCACCCTAATTCACTTATTCATTAGGCCTCATTCAGTTGACATGGCACCCCATAAATTAGCCGTGGCACAGAGGAGCTCAGAGAGTGGTAGACTCAGATGAAGACACGCTGGGGAATGACCGAGAGAATCTGTGACTCTGTGCTCTACAGGCCTGCTGGCTTTCTTTCTCTCGGGGGAACAGGATTTTTAACACGTGTCGTTCTCAGGGTAATCAGTTTAATCTGTTTTTTTTTTATTTTTTATATATGATACTTTATAGTAAATATTGTTATAAAATTCTGAAACATGGCCTATAAAAGAATCAGTGTAAAACTGCATAGATTTGGATTTCATTTAGGAACATTTTATTTACACATGAACATTTTATGCTTCATTCATAGGAACCTTTGTAAAATAAACATACTGTACGTCTAGCTTAACTATCTTTATTCTATGCATAGCCTATCTTTAAATAAGCTCCCATGATACCACTATAAATAAAAGTGATGTACAAACTGGCATTAATAAAATTTGTGTCATAAATGTGATGTCAAAATATTCATATATGTGTCATGACCTGAGAAAACCTTTCACATGGTGAAATTCTGACATTTTCTACTGTAGTATTGGTGTAATGCAAAGACACTATATGTATCCGTATCTAAACCCAAAGTAGGTGTAGCCTGAACTGGAAAGCTTTTTTTTTTTTTTTTTGATGACCTATTACTCTGCCCCCTGAAATCTGTGGGAAAACCCCAGAGGTAGAAATGGCAGCACTGTCAGCACAGTGTGTGAATCTGGCTCTGACAGTTCCTCAACCTCAGCTAGAGATACTTCCACTCACATAGTTATTATTTTTGTTTTTACTTGGCTGCAATATCTTATAACATGTTTATTTGGTTCAATTTACCAAAATATAAGCAAACTAATAGCTTAATTTAAACCACATCAACCCTGACCAGGCAGTTACTAAGGATCATCGGATGCACCTTATATGTTCACATTAATTAATATATTTTTTGTCCCATGAACGTCATATCTGACAGCTTGCTCGCAAAACCTGACTTTTTGTTGTGTCCCATGGAATTCCAAGTCCCACTGCACATCTCTCAAGACTCCAGATGTCATGTGAACCTTTCTGACAAGCTACCTATAAAAAATGAATAGCGCCCCTCCTGTTAGTATGTGTATGTGTATCTGTTTAGAACACATCATCTGTTCATTTAAAATAATGTATTCATATTTAGTTACATCCTAGTAACATATACACTTTTGAAAACTAGAGTTTTCTTGAAAAGAATAAGGAGAAATTACATTTCATTCTGAATACAGTGCAACAGCATCACAGACATACACATGGATAGCCAGCACCTGATTACAAACTAAATTGATTAGAACGATATCCATTTCACTACGACACATAGCTATACAACAACATGATCAAAGCTTTGCATTCAGTGTGTGAGGAAATCACACTAGTTAAACTGGCTCCTTATCCAAAATGAAGACAGCCTAGGCAAGATTAAAAAAAAAATAGCATTCTGTCATTTTGGTGAAATATATTTTTGGAGGTAATTGACCAATTGTGGTGAAAACACATAGTGAGTGTAGAACACAATCAGTTTTTCTATAACGAGGCCCTTCCAGAGATGACAGTTTGACATAAGTGTGTGAGTAATTAATTCAATTAATGACTGAATTTAAAGTTCATTATGAAAATCTGACTAATCAAAATACAAATTAAAATAATAAAAATAGTCAAAATGTACAAGAAAGGGCAATCTGAGGAGCAATATGTAGGCTAAACAAGCAACAACTACATGAAGAAATGGATTAAATATTATCTCATTAATTCATTCACTAATTAACTACTTGCACAGCTATACTGCAGCATACAGTACATAGAGCATGTGTTTCAAAATTAATTATATTTGTTCTATTTACTATAATGAGTGTTTATACGTTTAGACCATTATACATTGCCATGACTAATAAGCAGGTGTTAATATTGATCGTGTCCCACCTTATAAAGATGTTTGAGGCATTCTCTAGGTGGGGTCAAGGCACTCGTTCACATGTGTGTGGCTGTTAAGAGAATTAAACACAGACATGGGTGGGAAGGCTTTAGCAATATTTTTTGGGCGTATTGACATTTTATAAATTGTTCATGAGTAATAGTTGTGCATTGTTTATTTAACACAAATCTTTATAAATGGATAATACAATTTTGCAGTTAAACAACTTGTAACATTTTAAACTGTGTTTGTAAAAAAAAAAAAAAGTATGTTAAACTGTAGATCATCTGAGTAGCAAGACAACCTCAGATAAATATTTCAGTTTTTATGTAGATGTTTTGAATGTAATTTGCTTAACACTACCAGAATGGTGTCAATCTTTACCATGTTCCTCAGATAATCACACACCCAAACACAAATGTTATTGTCTCTGTCAAAGTGTGCCACCATATTGTTTTAACAGACAACAACAAAAAGTTAGAGTTTTTACCTGTTACTACTTCAATTTCACTCTCCCATTCCCAGTGTGGTGGTTAGCCTGCAGGTTTAGTAAAGAATAAAACACTTTCAAAAGTTCCGCTAATTTTATTGGACAAGCTACAATCAAAGAGTGCTGATATTTTGTATAACAGCACTGAGACTTTTCACTGTTTGTATTACTCTGCTTTTTTATGCTTTCTACAATGTCCTCCACTAATATTGGCACCCTTGGTAAATATGAGCAAAGAAGGCTGTGAAAAATTGTCTTTATTGTTTAACCTTTTAATCTTTTGTTCAAAAAAAACCACAAAACCTTACTCTCAAAAATTTAAAAATAAATAAATAAATAAATAATTTGTTAAATATAGGTGTGCAACCATTATTGGCACCCCTATGAATTCATATGAGAAAAATATATTTAAAGTATATTCCCATTGATATTTTACTTTTTTTTAGTATACCTGGGTGACTAGGTACAAGAAATTGTTCAACCATGACTTCTTGTTTCACAGGGTAATAAATATGAGGTAACACATAGGCCAAATTCCCTTAGTCATTCATAACAATGGGTAAGACCAAGGATTATAGCTGTGATGTGCGGCAAAAGGTTGTTGAGCTTCACAAAAAGGGAAGTGTCTATAAGAAAATAGCAAAAGCATTGAAAATGCGCATTTCCACCATCAGGGTAATAATTAAGAAGTGCCAGTCAACTAGAAATGTTACTGTATGAATCAACCTGAAACTGGACATGTGTCTATATCGTCTCAATGCACTGTGAAGAGGATGGTTTGACTTGCCACAAAATCTCCAAGGATCACAGCTGGAGAATTGCAGAAGTTAATTGCGTCTTGGGGTCAGAAAGTCTCCAAAACTACAATCCGAAGTCACCTACATCACCACAAGTTGTTTAGAAGGGTTTCAA